>CM046837.1:33293382-33463382 GCA_025618425.1 Heliocidaris tuberculata | reverse complement strand
ATACTGTACCTTGAATACTTGGTTGTTTGGGCCAGGGACTTGATACCCTTCTTGTTTGATGAGCGGCTGTAGGTTGAAGACATAATCTGAATTCAAGTCCCTCACTGTGCAATTCTCCCCCGTTGATACCCCAATGGGACAGGCCGCCTCTGTCTCCCATAGGAAACTGTATGTGCAGGAATCTACCACTTCTAGCAAGCGAGGTGTGCTGGCCTGTATGAAATTAAGGTGGGAATAATAAAGAAGGCTTCGAAGAACAATGCTGACTAGCTTCATTAACTGATGGAGAATGTTATTCTCTCTACAGTTTTGGGGAATGAATTACAAGTTATGTTATTTTAGTATTAGCAATTAAATATTCACCTTGAGAGATACCGTATAATGGCCACTTTGAACTATTCATTACACAGTAAATGGTACTGATAGTGAATGAGGTTTGAAGCAAAATCATGGAATTGCAATGTCTCACGCCATGAAAAAGACAAGCACCAATATACACAAATGGGACTAATGTACATGTAGGTTAAGTAGTTTGTTCAAAATCTTATTATAGTAAAGTACTAATGTTTGATTTGTGTCATGCCCACCCCCCCCCCCAAAAAAAAAAAATTAGATTAAATTTAATCAAATTTGATTTAATTGAAAAATTCAAAAATTCAAAAAAATCACCTACATGTACATAAAAAATAATAAAGGGGAAATGCAATTTGAATGTTGGTAAGAAGAAATTGATTGCTCCTTATCATTTTACAAAGCAATGAAGTATTAAGTGCTTTCAATAGATTCCCCAGACTCTGTTAACAAACAAAATTGAGAGAGCCAACTTACCAGGGTTCCTTTGTTGCAGGCAAAGTGTATATGACTGGTAATGTTTTTGTTGGGTCCACATTTACTGCCGTTCTGGTAAGTCAGCAAAAGATGGCCGCTGCTCTCTATTGTAGGAGGTGACGTGGGGACACCTAAACTTGGTATCGAGGCTGTCTCCTCAGATGTAAATTCCTGAAAGAAAAAAAACAAACAATAAATTTCTTAAAGGATGACTAACCCATAAAGCAAAAAAAAAAAATCTTACAGGGCTGAATAGATCGGAGGTGTATTAGGCACACCAACAAACTTGGTACTGAAGCAGTCCCCTGTAACATAAATTCCTAGAACAAAAAATGATGCAATTAATTTTTTATAAAGATGACCAACCCATCAAGGATTGTTTTTCTTTAAGGGGCTGAACAGAGCAACCTTAATTTCTACAACATGGCAACATTCACTGATAATTTACTTTCAGTTTTATTCTTTGGTCAAAGGAAGATTATTCATGGAAAAAAAAAAGGGATGATGTAATGAAAATTATTTTTTATTTTTAGATTCACACCAGTAAATGGCAGGAAATGCAGCATTTATATATCACCCCACCAAAAATGAACTTTATTATATTTTATGACTTACATGTACATGTATATCATAATCGCTATAAATGTCACAGTCCTATTCCATTTGAAAAACATTTCTATACAACAGATTTGGAAAGCAGCAATAGCTCCTCCTGCAAAAATAATAAGACCTGCTGGGTGTTGCAATAAAATGCACTACTACAGTATTTCCTTATCACAATCTGTTTCAGCAAGTTTATATCATATAACATTCATCGTACTCCTTCAAACCTTTCAAAAAAAGATTACAGAACCACTGTCCCTCAATGGTCCATGGCTTCTATACTTACATCGACTTTTGTAAATCCTGTTTGGCAGACCCCAGCAAAGGCACCACAGTATGTATGCGGATTGATGGGCCTGCAGACGTTGATGTAGTACTTCTTACGATTCGCTGCGTCCCTCTCGTCCACAAACGACCAGTTCTCCTCCTCTAAAGCTTTAGAAAGACTGAGAAAAGAAAAGATTGCAACGACTTAATGGGAAGCTTGAGTTCTGGGAAAGGTAAGAAATAATTTGTGAGCTTTCTCATTCTTATTATGTTAGTTTGGAAGATTATCATAGTAGATATGCCCCCTGAAAAGGATTGCTCTCCAAATGCCCTCACATTCAAAATATGACAAGAAACAGCTGAAATGTTCAGGCCAAAAATTTTTGTGTAGTCCCATATACATATTTCTGTGTGCAGTGCATATGAATCTCAGCAGGATTGAGTCAATTTCATATCATTTTGGTGATTCCAAAACCTGACAGCATACACCAATTCTTATGTGCTATATAATCAACCTTTCTCAGTTGCTTTGAGACAGTTTCTTTTACAATTCAATATCATGACAAGAACTCAACTTTATCTTTGATGGTATGTCTCTTATAAAAAATTATTGAGAAAAAGGAAAAAAATACACAAAGGATAAAAAAAGAGCCAAATAAAATGCAGAATAAAGGAAAACTTGATTTAATGATGAAAACAGAGGCCTGATTTCACAAAAGAAGTTTATCTTAACCCATGGTTTAAACCTCCATATGCAGAGTACACGCATGTCCTCATGTCTAATGTGCTGGCAGGATTACGCTTACATACATGTACGTTTATTTTATTTAGGCCACGGTGGAGATTTAAACCAAGATGGGTTAAAATATACCTCTTTCAAGAGGAAAAGAAAGGGAGAAAAAAATGCTTTGAATGGCGACCATACTATCTTTCCTCACAAATTAAAAAAAAAAAAAACATTGCAGCATCATTTGATATTAAATTTTGACTTCAAATTTGAAAAGTAAATATTTTGTAGAAATAATGTAATGATAGAACAAATTAAAATTTTGCCTATTTGACAAAGACAAACTAGTTCACTAAGGCCTAAAGAAATCACTACCTCCGTGATTGACATTAAAGCAGTAATAACCTATACTTTTTGCTACCGAAACATATACTCTGGCACTGAGTAATAGCATATCAACTATTTTAGAGGGTTTTTTTTTCCCTGTTATAAATAATATTTGTTGGAATACAGCAGCAGAGATGAACAGTGTTGGCAACTGGAAGCAGGCAAGCCTATTCAGTGACCTCATCCTTGATTGATAAAGATAACATTCCATAAAACACTAACCTGGAGAGGTCATATTGTTCACTGTTCGCTTCATCCGTCACCACACACTCGATAGGCTGCTGTGGGCAAGCATACCTGGTGTTCCAGCGGAAGAAGTAGGTGGCGTTGTTCTCCTGGAAGAATTGAGGGGTGCCGACGCCTGCTTCCAGGTCACACAGGAAGGCAATCTCAGTCTAAGATGGAAACGAACCAAGAACAGATCAACTCTTGAGATAGATCTGACAAGTTTAATAGAAAACTTGAAAACAATGACTACTTTTTCAACTGTTGGGCACGAAAAAGTAATAAAATATCCTTTTTTCTCACTAAAGCTTTATGAAAGAAAAAAACTTCATTCTTGCTTCAAATATTTTAATCTTGAGACCGAGATATTGTTCCTGGTTCAGGTAAAATAATGTCAAAATGGATAGTGAAATATCTTTTCAAAGGTACTATGCAAATATATATATATATATATATATATATATATATATATATATATACTACAGCAAGAGTTTCAGCAAGGCACATACTTATACAGTTACATACAAATTTTTGTACCATTCTTGCTTTCCCTGGTCCATTTTTAGAGTTGTATGGTTTTCCATTGAGGTAAGTCAGCTTGATGATACCATCAAAGTAACCCAGAGAGACGTTGGTCTGGCCAAGAATGTAGGACATACCGCTCCTGCAACCAACAAGTAATGTACATGTAGATACAATGTATGGGTATAAAAGAATTGATTGATTGATTGTCAAATTTATTTCATTCATCATAAAAAACATTTACATACAATAACATACAATATAGCATATATATAAGGTCAAAAATAACATATATTACAAAGATAATCATAAAATATAATATACATCACAAAGGTAATCTGGAGAAAATATAGGGGAAAGAGGGTATTTATGAGAATGAGGAGACAGCTAGAAAGGAAATGCCTTATTAGTGCTGCCACCTTAACAAAAAACTGAAACTGAAAATCTGAAATTAGGATAAGATGAGAGTTAAACAAGACCAGATTGAAAAAAAAATACAGTGTAAGCATATAGAAACTGATAAGATTAACAACAAGCAAAAGAAAAAAAAAAAACTTACATTAATAAAGACAAAGACAAAAAAAAAAAAAAAAAAAAAAAAAAAAAAAAACAATGCTTTTATACATGCTTTTATACATGAAAATTTAACCCACTGACTTCTGAATACTCTCATTTCCCTAGGCTTAATGTTATGTGATAATACTACTTTATCGATACCTACATAGACAGGAAGTAAACAGGAAGTTCATATGTTTACAAACTTCACACTTTCTTCAGAAAGTATCACTCGTACAATTAAAGCTATGACGCAATGGTCACTTTATGGTCTTCTTATTCACAACACCACTCCTTCCAGATAACAGACCCACTCTCAATACTGAGTAAAAGTTATGACGTACTTATGGTCATTTGGTCAAGGACTTAAGGTTGACCAACTCCCAACAGAGGGTTTAGCCATTATGAAAGGGGTTCACTTCAGGACTCCAGTCACAATAGAATTCAGACAGAATCCAGAATATTTTATAATAAGGAGAAGATTCCAGACACCATGAGAGTATAGTCACCATCAGACTTGCTCTAGACTTCAACTCATTGTATTCATCTGAGTGTATCTTCATGTTATGCTTCATCTGAATAAATGCTATGCTCTATAGCTTCTCACTGTAACTGACTTTGTGTCACCAGTTCATCATATTATGTACTCTCTCTATATTCAAGAAAGTAAACAGTAATTTAACCGATCCCTACACAACAAGAATTACTAGGTCTCTATACATGTACATGTAGTTCATGGGTTAAGTAGTACTCATGCTTGGATATAGCGGCATAACTTGTCTTTCACTTCTGGAGAGGAATTTTCATGAAAATCTACACAATAACTTGCAATACTGGCTCACAACAAATAAAAAAAAGTCAGCTTTTAAATAGCAAACATCAAAGGCAAGTCTCTAGACCATTTTAGAAACCGCAGCAAGTGCTCAAAGAATGCAAAGTTTTTCTTCCTGACTTCACCTGGGTCAAGAGAAACAACTGTAGGTAAAATACCTTGTCCAAGTTCATTTTAAAGCATGAAATGATGACTTTGTTAGAACATCAATCATATGAGAGATCAGGGCAGGCTTCTCGGCAGAAAAAAAAAGTTTACACTTGGTTCAAATTGACAAAAATGTGGCTTTACCGAATCAAATGGAGGTGCTCTGAGAAGACCAAAGCAATTTTGCAGGTTGAAAGTACGCACTGACACATTTATTGGTCCATGTTGAGTGAAATATGACCTTATGACATCCCGGGGGAGGTGGTTTGGGAGGACCATAACAACTTTGGAGACTGAAAGTAAGCATTGACTGATTTATTACCCTTGTCAGTACCCTTGTTCTTGGAATCTACACAAGGTTGTTCTCTTGCCTTTGGTTTCGCTAGATAGAACACACATGTACATGTATAGGACTGGAGATTGCACTCACAACCTAATGAGTGAGAGTCACAAAGTCATACCACTATACCAGAGAGGAAACCTACCATTTTGATCTTCAGGGGTAACTTGTCCAAATGCATTTCAAAGCACAGGTCTGGGATTTTAACTCACAATCTCGTGAGTGAGAGTCACAAGGTCATACCACTGTACTACAAAGGAAACTCAGGTTTCCAAGCATTTCAACAAAATAAACTTCTCTGATATTTCCCTGATTTTCCCCAGATTTTTCCCTGATGAAGCTTCAAAATTCCAGGATCATTATTTCAACCTATTTCCAGTTTGAAAGGACTTCATCTAGTGGATATGCTCTTTGGACATAAGACAAAATAAAGAGACCACTTGGTTACTTTCTACTTGGGCCAATGAAATTCCTTGATTTTCCCTGATTTGACTGGGTTTTTTTTTCAAATTTTCCCTGACTGTAAATAGGGGTACTCATTTCCAGGTTTTCCCTGATTTCCGGAACAGCTACCTGAAACTTACCCATCTTTTCTGGCCTGGCAGGAAGCAGGGTGTGGCAACGTATGGCTCGCATCATTACATGGAGTCAGTTTAATATCCTTGCAGACGTTGATGTAGTAATCATACTCTCCAACAGAAATGTTGTAATGTCCCCCTTCTTTGGACAGGGGACTCAGATCAAATGATACACCTGGAAAGAAAAAGAAGCAAAAAAAAAAAAAATTGGTATGTGAGAGATGAAATTACTTCCTAGTTATTGAAAATGAGTTCAGGGCTCTATTTCAATTACTGTTATAAGCTACGGAAATCCTTGCATCTGATTGGCTAAGAGCAAATTTGTCCGTAAAAGTCACGGACAAGACACTTGATCAAACAACCCCTTGAAATTAAGGGGTTCCTATTAAGAAAAATAATAAATGTGACATTGTATATAAAGAATGAATTGGAAAGGGAATAAAAAGAATAATTATTATGTTTTAAAGGACAAAAACTTGAATCTAAAAAGAGAGAGAGAGAGAGAATGTGGTAACAATAAAACATAAAGAAATAGAAAGAAAGAGAGATAATGGCAGAGATAATAATAATACTATGGTCATGCATATTGCACTAATTGCACAATACACAATATGCACCAGAGTGCTTACAAAATTCGTAACAGGACAAAAAAATAAAATAACAGCTCTGCAGAAAAAGGTAGGCCTAGACTTGTCTTTTAAATGTGGATAGATTTACTATTGTTTGAATCAAACATGAGAGACAGTGAGAGAGAGAGAGAGAGAGAGAAAGAGAGAAAGAGAAGGGGAAGTTGTAGAAAAACAGAGAAACAGAGAGAAATATAGAGAGACAGATAGGCAGAGACACAACGAGAGACAGGGGGAGAAAGAGAGAGAGAGAGGGAGAAGGACAAACCTACAAACACTCTGAGAAACAATGACAGCCATGCACTCAAAACGAAGAAAGATGGAAAAAGAGAGAGAGAAAGAAACAGAGAGAGAGAGAGAAACAGAGAGAGAGAGAGAAACAGAGAGAGAGAGAGAGAAGCAGGGAGTGACAGAAAACACAGTGGACACACAGGAGGAATAAGAAGTCAAGTAAGATCATGGAAACCCTAGAATGTATCTAAACAATATACTCCCCGTTGCATAAAACTTACCATTAATGGTAACTCTGCCATCAATGGTAACTACCATTAGTAACATTGCTCCAATCAAATTCAAAGTTTAAATGGAAGTTACCATTGATGGCAAAGTTACCATCAGTGGCAAGTTTTATGCAACGGGGCCCTAATCTCCAACGAATGAAAGAGCATAATTTTAATACACCATTCAATGACAATATCAATATGAAAATAAAAAAGGCAAAAGATAATCTGAGGGCCTGACCTGCATCGTCATCAAATACTCTACAGTCTGTTCCCCATTTACTGGCCAGAGGACAAGCTGCCGCTGTGTGCCATTCCATATCATACTGACAGCCATCGTCTGACTTCCGCACCAGGATGGGGGCACTCTCCAAGTCACCTACGCAAGAATGAGCAAATAGTAATAAATACTTCCAATTTTCAAGCCATAAAGGACAAAATTCATCAATTCGTGGACTTGAAACATTCAACTTTTGAGTTAAATATACTGTAAGACAAGAAATTTTCAGGAGCAGTCAAGATTCATGAAAGTGTCATACCCAATAATACTAGAATTATCACAGATATCACAAAATATACAAATCACATTTCTCTTCGCAAAATTTTTTTGATGCAAAAACATTTCATTATAAAGAATTCACAAAAGGTGCATGGTACAAAAGTTTCTGGTTTTGACAGATGAGTAAAAAAAATAAATGAATGCATAAATCAGTCCTGTTTTTGTTTGTTTGTTGTTTGTTTGTTTTGTTGCGGTATATTTCTTCTTTTTTTTTCTTCTTTCTTTTTCTTTCTTTACCTTTTTTATTTTTGGGTTCTTTTCCAGACATTGTATGACCCTCCACAGTGCTTTAAGATATCAAACTTGGCCTACCATTGACAGATCCTTATCATCCTCTAAATGACCGGCAAACAAAGAAGGCTATAAACGGAAAAGGTCTTTTATAAAAAATTGAAAACCGGAAATGCAATCTCCATGTATGTAAGGGATCACGCTTCATGATATACCCTACTGCAACAGCCAAGTGTATGCCCCTTCCTTCTTCCCAAGAACATGTAAGGACTGGAACAACCTTTTCAAGGACCCAGCCGACTCTCCTTCGCTTAAAGCCTTCAGGCTCCAGTTGAGGGGGATGCATACATGTACATAAACAGCACCTAAGAGAAATCATGTGACTTGCACATTGTAGATAAGCACCTGCAAGTGATTTGGAAATTTTATTGGGACATTTGTGCTGAGCTCCACATGCACGTACAACTCACAGTGCGGTATATCTTCGGTACTCTGAAGCAGCACTTTTCCAGAGGAAGAAGGAAGAAGAAGGGATTTACATTGCATTGCAATGAACCTTATCTCTATTACACAAAGCATACATGTATTTCTGAGAACTTCTGATGACTTACCTGGACTACAAAGGAAAGTGATGTCTGTTCTCTTCTTGATCTCCTTGGGGCTGCTTTTGCATACATGTCCATCAGTATAGCTCATGGTGATGAGGCCATTCTGCCAGACTGGAGACGTCAAATATTGGCCCAGGTTTGTTCCTGTCTTGCTCGTGCCAATGGTATCTGAGGAAAGAACAGGAGGGATGATAGCAAAGGAATGGTTTTTTTGAGGGGAGTAATTCATTGATATTATCCTTCATTTAGACTAACACCACAGAGCTACAGATCTATGCCGTTATTCAGTTCAAAACGTGCATTAAATAAGTAATCTATTAAAGGCATTGATTAACTTTGCCCAGGATTGAAAAAAAAAATCACTGTTCCAGCTAATGCTGTAATCATAATTGCAAACCTTTAGCTCAGACAGGAATCGCCTGAGTTTTATAAGCTGATCGGTCGTTTATATATCAAGATATTTACGATTGAACATTGATGTCGGGATAAAGTACCACCGAACCCTAAAGAACTCTTACGGTTGGCATACCTCGCTCTATCACAGAATACCGTACGGGCTGGAAACCCGCTCTGAAATCGCCAAGCGCTGGTGCTTGGTTTTTGTGACTGCAGCGCAGCGAAGAAGCCGAGCGACTTGCGCTAGCGATTGATCGCGATTTTCTCTTTTTTAGGATAGTAAACGGGTTCCATTTTCTCTCATACTTTCACATATCCTTAATTATATATGTAGTTAGAGGACTGCACACAATTCACTGGCATTTGAGCTGATTTTACAATTTTTCACAAAGTTAATCAATCACTTTAAGCATTTGGATAGGCTAAGTAAACTGGCTTATTAAACTCGTATTCAGATTAAATCTAATTATTTTAATTTATCAAGCCGACTTTAAAAGCAAAATACTAGTACTAGTACTTACTAACAGTCATCGTTAACTCACACAGCCAGTCAAAAATAATGCTCAATAAATGCATCGCATTTAATGCCCAATGGCATATAATTTGCTTGTGTACAGCCAATCAAGTAATTGGCTTACCATAAGTAAGTCTACTAGTGAGCTTTCTTTACTTTAGGGTAAAATAATTAGCCCAAAAATTCAAATGAATACCAAAGTTGCTTTGGTATTTTATCTCAGTGAAAAAACAAAGTAAAATACTCATATTTCGTAATTAAGTACTGAATTGAGGAAAGGAGGAAAAAAAAAGAAAACTTTATACCATTGTGCCCAAACTACATTTACATGATTGTATGTGTATACAATGCTTTGATCAGGGCTGCATACTGACTTTAATGTAAGGGGTGACATCAACATTACTTAAAGATAAAGTTGAGTTCAGGACATGCGATTACATACAAAAGAAACTGTCTCAAAGCTATTGGGAAAGGTTTATCATGTCTACATTAGAATTGGTGTATGACTGAATCCTCAAAGTGATAAGAAATTGACCCAATCTCACTGAAAAGCACATGTTCTCCACACAGAAATGGGTATATGGGACTGCACCCACATGGGTATGAACGTTCCGTCCGAACACTTAGAACAGCTACATGTATTTAACATCATATTTCAAATATAAGAGCATTTGAAGAGCAATCGTTTTCAGGGGACATTTCTATCATGATGTTCTTCCAAACTGACATAAAAGGAATGAGAAAGCTCAAAAATAATTTTTCAATAAAGTTGAGTTCTGGTCAAGCGATTACATTGTGAAAGAAACTGTCTCAAAGCAATTGGGAAAGGTTGATCATGTCTACATAAGAAGTGGCGCATACTGCGAGGTTTTGGAATCATCAAAATGATCAGAATTTGACTCAATCTCGCTGAAAAGAACATGCACTGCACACAGAAATGGGTATATGGGACTGCATACCCATGTGGCATGAATGTTCGGCCCTAATACTTCAGCAGTTTCTTGTCATATTTTAATTGAGGGGGGATTAGAAGAGCAATTCTTTTAACGAGACATTTCTACTATGATGTTTTCAAAACTGAAGTAAAAGGAGTGAGAAAGCTCACAAATACTTTTTCACCTTTCCCAGAACTCAAGCTTCTCTTTAAATAAAATTGTAAATATGATACAAGGGATCCTGCTATATCCCATGAAGTAATCCTATACAAAACTTTAGGGTCATTCTGAAAATGAGAGGATCATATGCCCCTGGACCCCTTTCTGTCAAGCCCTGCAACTAGCTGATGAACGGAAGATGCAGCCGATTGACTGGAACAGAAGCCTCACCTACAACACAGGCAGAAGATCCTTGCGGACATTCCTCTGAGGCCACATCCCCTTCCACAACATCCGAGCATACATTGATGAAGTACTCGCTCTTAGTCGTACTTGGGTGAGAGTGCCTTCCATCCAGTACAAGCCAGTTAGAACCAGTTTTCCTCGTCAGGGGTGAAAGATCATAGCGTTGTTTGCCATTAGCCAGTCTGCAAGAGGTGGCTGATGGTGCCTCGGCCATGCAGGCATACTCGGTCTCCCACTGGAAGAAGTAGGTGCACTCTGTCTCCGTTACAAACTCCGGTTTACCAGCACCTGAAATATAAAAAACGAATGTTTAATACTTGCAGGTAAACTGCATTTTGTTGTAATGTCAAAACAAAAATCCTGAAGTTAATACATATGTTGCTCGCATTTGTGTTTGAAAATCTCCCCACTCCCAAGGCAGTGGAAATTTGGGCATGCATGAAGTTAATGACAGGGTAATAATATCTGTTAAGTGCTTAGAGATTTTAGTATGAAGAACTAAAATCTAAAGTATTATTGAGATTACTGACATTATTATCATTATTATTGAAATAAATCTAAAAATCATATCAGGCATTACAAAGAAAAAAGAAGGCTCAACAACACATGCTCCAGTGACTACTGGTCTGCTGTCAATATCCTACACCAACAAAATTCCTAATATCACCCCTGGACCACACATTATTTCTATTCCTAATCCTAACCCTAAACGAGTGCTGCAGCTCGGAACCAGAACCAGTCTCAAACTCGCCAGACTGATGGTTTTGAGCCAAGTCGGACACGAACCAGACTAAAACTCACAAGTCGCTTTTATGCTTATAGAGGGTGTAATTAAAATTGCAATATCTCTTTATAGAATTAATATTTGAAGCCCATATTTTGAATGTAGTATAACGGCATGGATCCTCTGACATACATGTACAGAGCAAAAAAAATGTTGGTGACTGGTATCTGTTAACGAACCAGGCCAGAACAGGATTTTGGGTTGCGAGCTACAGCACTACCCTAAACATAAACCAAAACCCAACTGCAACCTTATATCTTTGAGGAGGCAAGGCCTGGAGCAAGTCGCTGGAGCAAATGTCAGGTCACCAAAAAAAAAAATCCTTACTCCATTGGACATATACCTCTCACCCAGGGTTGTCACCAGGGACTTTTTAGTGGTGGAAATTTTATTGCCCGTGAGTTACTTACGGGCGAGTTTTCTCAAAACCCGAACATGTGCAAATCAGCTGATTGCGACATTCCAGCTCGGAGATGAGTACATGTATAGTGTGTAGTGATTTGATGTTGGGCATGCACGCACGGGTACGGGTACAGGTACGTAAACAATTTATACGTAAATATGATTCATATTTGGGAAGGAGCTGCGCTGCGCTAGTGGCTGTGTTTAGGTGTATACCTTCCAGGAAAATTCTTCGTGCAGTTTCATGTAAATTTGCTTATATGTACGTATAATTTTTTTCATTGAATCTGCTGGCTTAAACCACAATGCATGTTCGTAGGTCAAAATCGTAGTATTTTTTTCTTTGTCAGTGGGGAAATTAGTGCCGGGCGGGCGGGTGTGATATTGCATTGAGTGCCGGTCAGAAATTTCGAATGGTGGAAGGTTCCGACCAGCGCCGACCACCGGAGTGACAACGCTGCTCTCACCGTCAAGGGCACTGCACCTACATGTACCTTTGGTTCTATTGCAGTGAAATGAGATCACCGAGGTCCTCTGAAACTTGTTGTGATTGCATACATCGCCACCTTTGTAGATGAGTGATAGTTCTCCATCAGAATACCTGAAGAAGAAATGACGTGAAAGTATTTTTAACTATTTTTAGTACATTGTTTTTTGCCGACATGTACATGTATAAAATCATCAACTTGACATGGTGTGACAGCAGGCAGAAGGGGCTAAAGCACGTTGCATCGTTCTGCTGAATGCGGACACGCACTACTGCATTAAGTAGAGGGTTGTCAGCATTAAAATACACGTAACTTTTTTCTTAAATAGGTGCTTATTTCATATGAAAACTGCTAAAATTAGTTACTGTCCATGCTCACTTCTTTATTAGTCGATAAAGAGAGAAATCCCTATCATGTTTTTAAAAATTGTATAACATGTATAGAGCAATCAAAACCTTAGAAGCGATGTACCAGAAATTTGCTTTATGGCATGCACACGTGCTAAGGCCCTTCTGCCACCACAAGACGATATGCAGTATACAATATTTTAAAATTAATTCAAAAATCTAGAATACAATATCCATCCATCCATCCATCCATCCATCCATCCATCCATTCTCCTGTATTTTAAACATACACGTACTCTCATTCATGATTACTGTGGTGCACTGCGCAAGTTCCCCCTACAGTACGCAGCCTGGCTACTTGACAAGCAGCCATTCCCTCAGAGTTAATGTAGCAATGTCTGGCAGATGGATCATCCATCTATTCATTCATTCATTCATTCATTCGCTCATCCATTCTTCCATCCATACATCTATTGATTGATCAATCATCCCATCCATCCATCCACCCATCCATCCTACATCCATCCAATCTCCAATCAATCCATTTATACTATAAAGACATCTATTAATCCAACCCAATTAACTATCCACCTACTCATCCATTGATCCACCCATCCACCCACTTACATATCTATCAATCCATCCATCAATCTATCCATTAATTTGCCCATTCATACCTTAAAGGGAAGCTTGAGTTCTGGGAAAGGTAAACAATAATTTGTGAGCTTTCTCGTTCTTTATATCTTTAATGCTTTGGAAGATTATCATAGTAGATATGTCCCCTGAAATGGATTGCTCTTCAAATGCTCTCACATTCATAATATGACAAGAAACAGCTGAAATGTTCGGCGCTAACATTTGTGTGTAGTCCCATATACCCATTTCTGTGTGCAGTGCATGTGACTCTCAGCAGGATTGCATCAATTTCTTATCATTTTGGTGATTCCAAAACCTTACAGCATACACCGATTCGTATGTGCTATCTAATCAACCTTTCCTAATTGCTTTGAGACAGTTTCTTTCACAATTCAGTATCATGACCAGAACTCCACTTTATCTTTAATTAGTGATTACTGTTGCACCCTGCTGAAGTCCCCCGACAGTATGCAGCCTAGCTCCTTGTCATGCCGAGTTAGTTATCTCTGTCAGATCCATCCATCCACCTATCCATCCATCCACCTATCTATCAATCCATCAATCCATCAATCCATCCATTAATTTGCCCATCCATACCTTAATTCATGATTACTGTTGCGCCCCGCTGAAGTTCCCCCGAGAGAATGCAGCCTGTCTACTTGACACACAGCCATTCCATTACAGTTAGCAAAGTTTATCAGATCAGCGCATACATTGATGTAGTAGTAGTAGGTGGGATCATCATCTATTAAGTAGAATCCTACATCTGTCACAAGAGAAGAGAGAACAAGAAACATAATAATTGGTTGAATTACCTATCAAAGTTCTTTCATACCTTGTACTCATGTCAAACCTCGAAAAGCACTTTACTATTTTGTTAATTCCTTTACAAAATACTGTTCATCTTATGTCGTAATTATATGTCAGATGAATTTTGGCCAAGAATGATTAATTCACATCAAATCCAATCCAATCCAATCAGGGTTGGAAAAAAAATGATGATTATTTTTTTTTTTTTACTAAAACAAATCAGATTTATTATTTGATTTAAATTGCAATTGACTTGATTTTTCCTTTTTAATTATAAGTCCTTAAATACTGCTCCTATAGAAAAGAAACAGATTATTTTGGTAGATCTAATATCAGACATTACTGTATAAGCCATAAATTTCGCGGCCATAAATCTTCGCGAATAGGACTAACCAGACTATTTTGCGAGTGGTTGAATTCGCGGTCGGAAAATTCTCAAATCTACAAACAGTGGTGATGATGTACTTTTGCAAAGCGAAGTGGTGAATTTCTGACCAGGAGACAACAAATTCAACCGACTTCTTATGTTGGCAATATTTTGGCGTGTTGTTAAATTCGCGACCCACTCGTGATTTGCGAAATTCGCGAAAATAAAACCCCCGCGAAATATATGGCGTATACAGTATTTGGGGTACAAAAACTTTCACTTTGATTAATTTTTTAGTCAAATATTTTTTAAAAATCAAACAGTGATTTTTAGTGATTTTTTTTTGGTTGTATCAACGAAATCAACAACAAAATTACTTAAGGATTTCTTTGTTTGTTTTATTTTATTTAAATGGGGATTAAAAAAAAAAAAATTAGTGGGATTTAAATCATGCCAACCCTTATTCCAATCTAATCCAATCAAATTGTCATGTATTCTTCACTAACCTGTCTGGTTGAGAGGTGAAAGGTCAAAGTCTATGCCATGCGTTGGCGAGTTGAAGGCACACGTATCTGTACTAAGCATCTCCACCTGACAAGCGTACTCTGTCTGCCACTGGATCTGGTACTGACAGTTTGTGCTAGACAACTGAATTGGGCCACGGGTCTGTGCAGCAGGATGGAAAAAACACAAGTGTGAATATTGAGGTAGGCTACTAATGTGTATGGAGAAACATTGGGAAACGTGTTTTATCAGTTGGCTAGGCACTCTAAACGAAGCCATTTCTTCTTTGGTGGATATCACATTGCCACTTTGTGCTAGACAACTGAATTGGGCCATGGGTCTGTGCAGCAGGATGAAAAAAAAGTCACAAGGTTAAATAAAAAGATAGACTACTAAGTACACAAATGAGGGAAAGAACTATGGGAAACATATTTTGTCAGTTGGCTAAGCACTCTACCAGGCAATTGGACTGAGAGTTTGTGCTACACAACTGAATTGGGCCATGGGACTGTGCAGCAGGATGAAAAAAAAGTTAAAATAATGAAATATACTAATGTGTATGAAGAAACATTGGGAAACACGGTTTATCAGTTGGCTCGGCACTCTGAACGAAGCCATTTTTTGTGGATCTGACATTGGCACTTTGAACTAGACACCTGAATTGGGCCACGGGTCTGTGCAGCAGGATGAAAAAAAAAAGTTAAAATAATGAAATATACTAATGTGTATGAAGAAACATTGGGAAACACGGTTTATCAGTTGGCTCGGCACTCTGAACGAAGCCATTTTTTGTGGATCTGACATTGGCACTTTGAACTAGACACCTGAATTGGGCCACGGGTCTGTGCAGCAGGATGAAAAAAAAAAGTTAAAATAATGAAATATACTAATGTGTATGAAGAAACATTGGGAAACACGGTTTATCAGTTGGCTAGGCACTCTGAACGAAGCCATTTTTTGTGGATCTGACATTGGCACTTTGAACTAGACACCTGAATTGGGCCACGGGTCTGTGCAGCAGGATGAAAAAAAAAAGTTAAAATAATGAAATATACTAATGTGTATGAAGAAACATTGGGAAACACGGTTTATCAGTTGGCTAGGCACTCTGAATGAAGCCATTTTTTGTGGATCTAACGTTGGCACTTTGAACTAGACACCTGAATTGGGCCACGGGTCTGTACAGCAGGATGAAAAAAAAAGTTTAAATATCAAGATAAACTAGAAATCTGCATTGCTGCGCAATGGGAATGTATCCCCCGACGCTGGCAGCGATTTTTGCGTCATCTTTTTGTCCGAAGGAGGGACAAAGAACCTCCCCCCCCCCCCCCTCAAACAAAAGGATGACGTAGAGATCGCCACCAGTGGCCCTGACTATTGTCAACACTAGGAGCAGCATCACCAAAACAATATGTGAGTATAATGCATCTCCATACAAAATCTGAAAGAAATCAGTCAAAAAATGTGACTGCCAGAGTGCACGTAAGACAGCAACCAAAATATGACCTTTGACCCTATAAAAGATGGAACACTGGGAGCAGCATCACCAAAAACTGTAGAGGTCTAGAGTATGATGGGCCTCCATACAAAATCTGAAAGAAATCAGTCAAAAAATGAGACCGCCAGAGCGCACACAAACCGTCCACAAAAATATGGCCTTTTACCCTATAAAAGACGGAACACGGGGGGCAGCATCACCAAAAATTATAGGTGTGTAGATTATACCAAGATACACCTCCAACAAAATTTGAAAGAAATCCATCAAGGAATGTGGCAGTTAGAGTGCACACAAGAATATGACGCCGCCGTGGCAGCATAACGCTGCTGAATCCAAAGTACTAGGTGTTACAAAAAACATTTCCCACTTTTGATCCTTAATTGTTAAAAAACCATATATCAGATAACACTGACTTTGATATGAGCAATAGCTGAATAGTGTACAATTTTGTTGGAGGTAATTTAAAAATGTAAGCATAAATCAGTTTTATTAAATTCAAGATTAATCTTTAAGTTAGGGTTCAGATTTTGCTCTTTTTTCAACCCTCTGTACAAAACTTTAACTTTGTACAGGGGTCAATTGGTGTGTATGGGAGTGTGTGGTTTAACACAGACAATGGTCCTGGACAATGGCCAGGGTTTGAATGCTTTTTTATTCATTCATGAGGAATTCCACTATCACAGCTAGTCTTTATTCATCCTCTGGCATTAACTGTGTAAAGTCATTTCACTGAGATGTCATTTTAATGGATTTTGAAGCAATCAAAGTAATGCAAAGTGATTTAAGTCATTCAAAGGATAGGAATATTGATGTTGTCCTTGATGATGATGATTATGATGATGACGAAGATGATAGTGATGATGATAATGATGATGACAATGATAGTGATAATGATGATGACAATGATAGTGATGATTATAATGATGATAACGATTATGATAATGATAACAATGATGATGAGGATGATGATGATTATGATGGTGATGATAATGCTGCTGCTGCTAATAATGATGATCATGATAGTGACATTGATGATGATGATGATAATAATGATGAAAATGATTGTTAGCTGGAATGAAATGTGCTTACTTTTTTCATGTGCATGCATTTTACCCTTTACCATGAATTCAGACTAGCAGTGCCCAGGGCAATCTATCATGAATTATTAATAAAGCATTCATGTGCCTTTGAGCAAGAGACCAGAAGCCTGGTCAGCAGAGCTCTGAAAAGGTGGTATTCTTGTCCACTGTTCAGGGCCATTGTAAGCACACACTCACATACACATCATTGGTTCCTGTGTAAAGTTCAAGTTTTGTACAGAGGGTTAAAATTTGACCAAAATCTGGAACCTAATTTTAAAATTAATCATTGATTTAATGAAACTTATTTATGCTTTCATATTCAAATCACCTCCAACTAAATTGTACACTATTCAGTTATTACTCATATCAATGACAGTGTTATCTGATATATAGTTTTCGAACTATTAAGGATCAAAAGTGGGAAATGTTTTTTGTAACACCTAGTATATTCCGGCATCCTGCCGGGGGATACAATAACTGTGTATAAAAATGGGATACTGTATGAAACGAATTTAAACATATCTTTTCAGTATGCTAGGCACTCTACTGAGCAACTGAGCTAACAGTTTGTGTTAGACAACTGAATAGGGCCACAGGTCTGTGCAGCGGGATGGAAAACAAAAAAGGTTTGAAAAATAAGTCTACTAATGTGTATGCAGATAAGAGAAGACACTATGGGGATACTATCTTTTTTTTGTATAACTTCAATGAATACAAAAACACAACAATACACACTTATTCTTACAGACTACTTAATCAACCATTTCCAATAAATTCAAGACAGTTTCTACCGCAATGCAATCATCTCTCCTCTCTTTATCAAACTCAAACCTTAAACATATTTGATTTATACCAGTATCATACAGCAGTGCAAGGTTTTCTTTATTTTCATAACCTTCTCCCGAATAAAATTTTGAATATGTTCTCCACAAATTTGGGTATTCATAATTATAACACTAGAAATCGATGCAATCTTCATCGCTGGAAAATCTCATTTATGTATGAAGAAAAATCTTTTCTGTGTAATCTTCCTTTGATTTGGAATTCAATACCAAAACATATTTCCCGTTGTTTTACTCAAAGATTGTTTAAAAAATATCTAAAAATTCATTATTTATCTAGATACTGACTTACTATGAGCTACTTTTTTTTTCTTTGTTATGTGTGTTCCTCTGACTTATGTCCTCTTTTCTTTTTTTCTTTTTTTTCTTTTTTTTGGTTGTTTTTTGTACTGTGTAAATTGTCTGTCAGTAAGTTAAAGTAGTAAAACCATCCATTATTTTCACATCTAGGGAACTTATTTCACAAGGCCTCCTGGCCTTATTTTAGTTTCCCTATTTTCATTTTCAACTGGTTTACATGCTTTATTTATTATTTGGAAAGATAAGTCTGACATTATTCTTGTTTATTTTGCTTACATATTATAATTATATGAATTTATCTATATGTATTTCTTTTTCATATGTATATTGTTATAATGACCTGTTGTATGTTTTTTATATGAAGATGAAAATAAATGAATGAATGAATGAATGTAACCAGTACTCAACTTTAAAACCCATGATAATGTAAACAAAAACAAACACAAAAACAAACAAAAACAGTGTCATCACTTTTCAGGTAAGAAATTGTAGCATTAAATGATAAATTTTGTTTTATAGGCTACAGGGAAGCAATTTCATTTACTTTGCTGATTTTGATAGTCTATAGATAAAATACTACATAGTGAACTACTTGTCCTATTCTCACTTCCTTATAATGAAACTACTTTCTGCAAATACACGCAAATGTGAAAGTAAAATGAGACAAAAGATTACATCTGAAACCAATACAAATGCCCTACAAGCTTTATATATACCCATATATATATATATATATATACCCATATATATATATATATATATATATATATATATATATATATATATATATATACATGTAGATGTATATAAAGTGCATAAACCTGGTTCTAATGCTGTTCATACATAAAGGCTCAAGCAGTTTGTCTCCAGTGGAAAAGGCACTGTGCACTGTACTACTAATAAAACAATAATGATAATAACAACAACAACAACAACAATAATAATAATAAGAAGAAGAAGAAGAAGAATGATAATAATAATAATAATTATAATATATAACAATATTAACAATAGTAACTCTTATTCCAGCGTTAGGTGGAATCCTTTTATCTCAACCTATTTTTATCATTCGCCTTAACGCACGGTCGCTTTTGCCGTAATGTCGAATTTCTATTGTGACGGAATAAACCGCATTGATAAGATTATGTACGAAATAATGTTGCAATAATAATAATAATAATACTAATAATTATATATTAAATCAAATCACAACATAGAATATTTGCAAATTCGCAAAAAGATTCTTACTGCGAGAACAGCCATCATTTTCATCTCATAAAAGTTTCTGGTTAGACAGTATCATGTACAATTTGTTCACTCACCGTGGCGAATCTCCCCTGCTCCCTGGGGCACATGAAGACCAGGGTCATGGTGGGCTTGAAGCCGTTACAGGAGTCTAGGACTGTCTCACCTTCATAGTGCAGCTTTAGCTCATCGTCAGAGAGACTCTCTAGCTTCATATGGGGTTTGCCCAGACCCACGGACAACCCCTTCTTAACGAGGCAGCCTGCAGACCCAACTGGACACCCAGCGGTTGGACCACCGGCATCTGTTTCAAAGCAAAAATTGCATTTGAGATGTTACTTCAATTCAAATGTTTTATTGTCCATAAACGGAAATTCTTTTTGTTTACATGCAATAATATACAAAAGGAATATACATGAATAATCAAAAAAAATAATCGACAAAACAATCAAGACAAACAGGTACATGTACATGAATATTAAAATGAATAGCATGTAAAAATATATTGTATTACAATTATTTGTTGAAGATTGATGAGTACCCATTCAGCAAGGGGGCTACAATGAGAGAAATTCTTCAACACCAAATGAAACCTGTCAGATATTTCAAAGAAATCTTATAAAAGGATAAATTGATATGAACAGAAACATACTGTGCACAGGGTTTTATATTATCCTTCAGTTTTTTCATACTTTAACCACTAACCCCCAAAATGGGGGGGTTAAGTTTTAGGAGGTTGATTTTATACAGACTAGCTATTCACAAATTATTTTTGGAGGCGACTGTTACGCTTGAACATTCGCAAAACATGACATACCTGCAGTGATGTCCCTGCATACATTAATGTAAAGATCATCAGCATTGGGGGACTCTACCAGGTATCCCCCCTTAAGCTTGATCAGAGGTGAAAGGTCACGCTTTTTTCCCTGTGAGTCATACAGTGAGCAAGGAACCTCGCTCAGCGCTGGACCATTGACGCTGCTGCATGCCACTGTGCTATACCACTCAAAGAAATACGTGCAGCCGGACTTCTCCAAGAAATTTGGCGAGCCCTGCAGAACAGAACACAAGTTGTCATTGTTTATAATAGTGACTGAAATTCTTAGAAATCTCTTTTATTGCTGTAAAATCTAATTCACAGGAACACGTTTTTTTAAATGTTACTCAGACCTGGAAATCCTCCTATTCAGATCAAGAAAACACTCTCTTGTCTAATCTATACCATCATTCCTGAAGGACTGATTATTATGCAAACATAGATGTAACAAACATGTATCAGGTGGCCCCAAAACAATGCTACACCTGAGATCTGCAATGGCACCAAGATTATCAATTTTGGATTCTATGGCTTTTGTTGTGAGGTAATGTCATTTTCAAAATTTGCTACTTTTGCAACAGTAGTCCTGCTTGAAGCAGCCAGAAATTTGAGCACGATGGCTTCCCATATAATCTCCGTTTCATTCATGATGTCTTTGTTTTCAAAGCGAGAGCAATCATGTACATGTATTTGTCTACAAAGCTGACTTATGAGAAACCGTTATACGCAAATTTCTCGCTGTCTAGGGTCTCAAAAGTAGCAAATTTTGAAAATGACATTGCCTCACAAAAATAGGCATAGAATCAAAAATGCTTTACCCGAAATTGATGATCTTGGTGTCATTTCACTCGGAAAAGAATTTTCTACGCAATAAATCAAGAACTTATGATACCATGTCAATGATGTCACTGAAACAGCAGATCTCAGGTGTTGCATTCTTTTGGGGCTACCTTGTATTATTTTTCTATTCCTGGGAGCATTTACTCTGCAGTGTTTTGAAAATTCTGAATATATCTTCCATTTCCTCCAATGCTCTTTTTATGACTTTTTTAAAGACTTAAGTAACTTTTCACTCTAGTGCATTTGTACATGATTGTAAGCATATATTTCTAATTTTACATAGATCTGCTTAAAACCTTCATTGAGATGATCTGGCAATTTCATCAAATTAATCTTGTGATTTTCTTCTTCTTTTAATTTCTTATGGAATTGTGCGCTCTGGGTTGAAAAGCCACATCAATACCAAATATGATCTCCAGCAAATCATGCAAAACCTACCAGTGTGGTGCCACATTTGAAATCTATGGTGGTCTGGTATTTTTCTGTCACATCGCAATCGCCTCCCCTGTAGTCCAGACGAAAGCCTCCCGTGTTTTCATTGATCGTCAGCTGCAGGGTGTCATTGTGGTTTCCCACATTTGTGAAGGCGTCTCCCTGCTTCAAGCAGGACGAGACAGTGGTGCTGCAAGCAGGGGAACCAGGACTCGAGGCCACATTCTCACAAAGGTTCAGGTAGAAAGTACTCGCTGTACCATCCACCGTGGTTTGTGCTGTCCAGGTACCCCTGAAGGTGACACAAAAGAACAAAAGGACAATTTTTATAAAGAAAAACAAGAAACGAGGAAGCCCGGCCAGTTAAAAAGAAAAATTACAAAATTGCCCATTGCACTGGTGCTGGCATAGTGATGTTCATGCCAGAATTTAGAGCTGATGCACATCTTAATGAGGCAAAGAAATCATAAGACTACTAAATGCTATGCACTGTCAAATTTGCAATGCCCATGGTAATCACACTCTCATAGCAACATTACTATACTTGTCACTTATTCTTGAAAGGTGCCTACTTTAAGTCCCCACCTAAGTGTGTAGATTTAAGCCACTGAATTATGGAAAGCCAAATGTCACCCACTTTTAATCCTACAAAATCACCAAAGATTCTCTCTAGTTCTGGAACTAAATGCAAATACAAAAACCTCAAGATATCATTGATTTCTGATGCTCATTTCATGCCAGAAAATATGTTTCTTTCTTTATATTTTTACATAAATATAATAATTTCTACGGGATTTAGGTTATCTTCAGATTAGGCCTGAGTCGAGTCGGTCGGTCCACCGGCGCCCGACCGATGCAGCCGGTCACCGGTGCAATTTCATGCACACCGGCGGACCGATGAAATAAAGAAATACATAAGAATTCACAGTGTCAAAGACTTTGAAAATTAACCTGTTTTAAGAACTAAATTTCCTTATTTATATTAAAACTTTCACATGATATTAAATTTCAATCCTTTAATCAACCAAGTGGGACTATGAAAATAAGATCACCGAGCAAGATTTCTCAATTTTCTTACTTGAATTTATCGGCCCGTATATTATTGTTGAATTCTGTGTGAGCGCTGCTGATACGATTCTGTGCACCTTGCCCCGAGATGGCGCTAACTCCAGGCTAACTCTAGTGGAGTAATTACGAGTTGCAAACAAACAGATAAAAGATGGCAGCGCCCATACACTTACGTATACAGAATGCAACAATATCATAATGTTACGGGCCGATAAATTCAAGCAAGAAAATTGAGAAATCCTGCTTGGTAATCTTATTTCCATAGTCCCACTTGGTTGATTAATGGTTTGAAATTTAATATCATGAGAAAGTTCTAATATAGATAAGGGAATTTAGTTCTTAAACTGGTTGATTTTCAAAGTCTTTCATTAACACTGAATTTCTTTATGTACCGGTATTTCTTTATTTCAACGGTCTGCCGGTCTCGCCGAAAAATCACCGGCGGATGCCGGTCAAAAAAAAAAACCCCGTTATGACTCAAGCCTACTTGTAATATAAATATAATGTTCTTTTAAGATCTCTCATGTTTTCCCTCTTCAACAATCAAAAACATGCTACTTTCCCGATGCGGGCGGCGCGTTATATGCAGCTTTTTTGCACCGCATATTTTTTCATGAAATTTCATCGGTCCGCCGGTCTCCGCCGAAAAATCACCGGCGGGCACAGGTCAAAAAAAAAACCGTTATGACTCAGGCCTACTTCAGATAAGCTTGTACATGTATAAGTGGTACATAGCACACCACGTAATACTATAATGGTCATACTGACCACTACGCGGGACGAATGCAAAAATACTAGTCATTTTCTATCGCATGTACTTAAGGTATGGGGGGAAAGTAAGATAAATGTTTAAAATACTTCCTTTCAAATTCAGCGCTTTAAAATCTCTTTCCTACCTTGAATGGCCGTTAGGAAGAACTTCTGATATTTCCAGCAAAATCCAAGGTCAAAATCATGTCCAAAACCTAAGAAATCCCTGCCAATTTTTTTCGCGATCGCATGTTGTTTTCCTGCCGCCGATATTATTAGACTAAATCCACAACGAAACTCGGTATCGCGCGACATCGATCTCTACGATCGCACACACGGAAAATCGTGACTTTTACGTGTGCGCGAAAGGAACCGAACTTTTAATGACCAAATTTTTTAGGGGGAGATGTCAGCGCTCGCGGCGATCAGGAAATGTACACAATGACTTGCAATATCCCGTTTCGCCAGAAATGACAGTAAATTACGGATTTCATTTTTGGAATTATCTTTTCCAACATCGGTGAGTTGAATTTATTGTATTTCATGAATATGTTGGTGTCATTTTTTGTAAATTAAATGCCGATTATGAGTGAATGTTGGTGACTTTTGTGCAGTGGTGTTTTGAAAGTGTCGAGGTGGATGACTGCCTAGAGTCAACACAGTATAGTAAAGTCGCTATGAGTGGTACATAGTGGAGTGGGTCAAAAGACAAAAGAAAAAAAATGAACAAATAATAGAGACACCAAGACGTCGCAGAGTGCTGGCTACGCGTTTTGCCACTCATTCTCGCTCGGCCGAGCTCGGCTTGAACCAAAAATTTACGTTCGGATTTATGTAGGCAATGAGTTTGAAAATCGCGCGATCGATTGCGCAATGCGCTTGCCTAGACTTGTACACAGGTACGGTACACACAGAACGAACAACGGAACATTAACGCAAAGCAATCTCTCTCTCCCTCTCTCCATCATATCAACACACACGCGACCATGTCACCAAAAGCACATGTGTTCATAAAAACAAGGAGCTTCAACAACCCCTAAATCTCTTTCACTCTCTCCTCACACTCACAAAAGTCCATTCATAATATAGTTGTAGTCATGACCACGTCCGATGTACACACAGTGTATCATTCATATTCATTTCTCTTTCTTGCACTCTCTCTCTAACTCTCGATCTCATGATCATGCATGTTTTGTACATGTGATCAATTCGTGACAGAAGAGAGACATCTAACTTCTGATTCGTTGAGAAAATTCTACCTCTAGAATATACCCTAGTCGTTTTTACTGAATAATCTTCCAAAAGTTTCGAATGTATGAATCTCAATGCATAACATGTGGGTGCATAGTGTGTGTCCGCAGCTGTGTGCAAAAATTTGTAAAAACGACTGCGCAACACCTCTAGCTGCACGGTGGTGATGCTCGCGTCCTATTATATATTCATGAGCCACGAGGAGAAATGACGTCATTTTGGTAGTTTTTTTGATGTAGAGGTGAGGCTTGTTTAAAGGGCAATCCAACCTTGGTAATGAGATGATTTGTGTGAAAGCAGAAAAATAAGAATAACAGGATGATGAAAGTTTGAAAGAAATCGGACAAGGAATAAGAAAGTTATGGAAGTTTGAAAAGTGAGATCACTACATCTATGGGAATCTCAAATTGGCAATTTGATGATTCAATTGTGACATTTTTGTGGACAACTCTCCCATTTGTCGTACACAAAAATATCATTAATTTGCGGTTTTCTTCGAGGCGCTTTTACCCTTGGAGCAGTACTCAAAATATATTGGAGATAGCATATTGTTATAGGTCCTCATGAAAGAAAAAGATCCTACTGAGTAATATATTTTTTAAAAAGTGACATTTTAGTCATTTTGTGTGTTAGAGCGAATGGGGGAGTTGTCCACAGCTACATCACATTGGCATTACCTATTCGGCCAATTTGAAATTCCCATATGCATAGTGATTACAACTTTCAAAAATTCATAACTTTCTTATTGCTTGTCCGATTTCGTTCAAACTTTCACCAATCTGCTTCTCTGATTTTTCCTCTTTCTTTCAAAGCAACTTGCTATAAAGGTTGGATTTCCCTTTAAGGATTAAGTCCAAACCAACATTTAAATGTTTGTAAAATTATGTTTTACCTATGTATGTCTGTCAAAGAAAATATATTTTGAAATAAAAAATATATTACAATTTTTTTCAATATTTTTTTTTCAAAAAAAGTACACATGACTGACACCTAATAAAACAATCTCTATCAAAATGTCTATGGATGAACATAGTCGACAGATTTTTCGCATGTACCCGTTGCCAAATAGAAAGAATTTTAGCGACCAAAATCTCACGCCCTCTGGAATTTCCGAAGCTTGTTATTCCTATGAATTCTAGCGGCTGCTGCCGCGATCTTTCGATCGAAATTCGCCAATTTCGAAAGAATTGTGCTTCAAGCAAGTAAGTCTAGATAGGAATTGTGATTATTGGTAATATTCTTTTACTGTGATTATATTTTTTTAAAAGATAATCACGAGAATGTATTTTTTTTTAAATGTTGAAAATTCGATGCCAAGGTGAAGTCACAAAACGGTCAAAATTGTAGCTGAACCGCGCGTATTTAACGGAAAATTACACTTTTGGCAAAGGAGGTCAGATCGAGCTATTGGTATGCCTTTGATTTGGAAGTCTTTTCCTGTCGTATTTTCCTACTATTTAGCTATTATTATCACACCACGTATAGTGGTCATACTGACCACTACGCGGGACGAATGCAAAAATACTAGTCATTTTCTATCGCATGTACTTAAGGTATGGGAGGAAAAGTAAGATAAATATTTAAAATACTTCCTTTCAAATTCAGCGCTTTAAAATCTCTTTCCTACCTTAAATGGCCGTTAGGAAAAACTTCTGATATCTCCAGCAAAATCCAAAGTCAAAATCATGTCCAAAACCTAAGAAATCCCCGCCAATTTTTTTTGCGATCGCATGTTGTTTTCATGGTGCCGATGTTTTTAGACTAAATCGGCCAATAAAATTTTGTCCACAACGAAACTCGGTATCGCGTGCACATCGATCTCTACGATCGCACACACGGAAAATCGGGACTTACGTGTGCGCGATAGGAACCGAACTTTTAACGACCGAATTTTTTAGCGGGAGATGTCAGCGCTCGCGGCGATCAGGAAATGTACATCATGACCTGCAATACCCCGTTTCGCCAGAAGTGACAGTAAATTACAGATTTCATTTTCGGAATTATCTTTTCCAACATCGGTGAGTTGAATTTATTGTATTTCATGAATATGTTGGTGTCGTTTCTTGTAAATTAAATGCCGATTATGAGTGAATGTTGGTGACTTTTGTGCAGTGGTGTTTTGAAAGTGTCGAGGTGGATGACTGCCTAGAGTCTACACACGAAGTATAGTAATGTCGCTATGAGTGATTATTATCAGTCCTGACCACTCATACACATACGAGGTTATCGTAAGATAACCTCGTACTCCATACGTGTTTTAATGGCAGATTTGAATGTATACTTTACAATATCACCTCCCTTGCAATTCCAAGGGTTTATTCCCTATTTTTGCTGTATTTATGTTGTATGATGTCTATGTATGTAAATGAATTTGATTTTTAAACTTGTATTAAACTAATATTTTAACTACAAAAAGACAAAAACTTACCAGTTTGCTTTCCATTCAGCGGAGTTCTCGTAGAAGATGTTTGGCTATGGCGGCGTTGTCGTAGTTGTTTTGGTGCGCTAGCCTAGAATTACAGTCGTTTCGATATATACTAACGCTGATGGCGCTATATAGAAATATACGATCCTATGGAAGAATTATGCAATGCAAAAATGTTTTTCCCCAAACGTCTGGAGAACAAAGCCAGATGCCGAATCAAGCTTCCGGGGCACTTTTCCCTAGAGATCAGGTGCTTCCGGGGTCAGGCAAACTTCTCAAAGACCTTTAATAGTGTTAAGACAAATTACTCTCTCGTATTTCCGTAGTACACTCGGCAGGTGTATATTGCCGTGTTCAAACGAGACTCGCCTTACGAGTGCACCACAATACGCACACGAGCTTAGTAGCGGGTTGAGCACTCTTCGCATTTATACTCTTCGCTTCAGGTCAAGGCATATAAGCGTACTGTAGATGATTTTACCTTGGCCCAGTCCCCGCTGCTGTATACACGAGGAGTGAGAAAAAGCCCTTTAAAGTACTGCTTTCCAGTTTTGGAATCAGAAGTCAACATACAAGAGTTGAAGAGTCTCTGAATCAGGTATTCTAGCAAATTTAAGAAAATTAAATCGTGCCTAGAGCAATTTTGTCGTCTGTTTTTGAATGCTTGCAACAGTGAATGTTGGACACAGTCCCACATAGGCAAGGGCCTATGAGTGAGTCCTGACATGACATGTGAATTCGAAAATCGGGTTGGTGTCTCTACAAATAATCTTCAATGATCAATTGATTACTTTTTGCAGTTACAGCTTGTTTTAGCGAAAACTACCTGGAAAGCATTATTACAATAACTGAAACGGTAAATTTCTAATACATGAAGACGATTGAGCGACACTGACACGAAAGCAAGATTTTTAAAATCTAAACGAACACGGTGCATCCTTTTCTATGTATGGGACCACACTTTACTTCTGCATTTGAGGTTACATACATAATAAAGACATATCTTTTCTTCACTTACCAAGCCTGGATATTGGTCAGATTAAAGCTTCCAACGGTGCATGCAGATGTCTTCCTTCCATGAAATAGCATTAAGGTAAAACAATGTATAATTAGCAGTTTCGACAGAAGTGTCGGTGAATTTGTCTTAGACTTCGCCATGTTGACAAAACTCGTCAGCGCTGTAGCTACATAGCGCATGCGCTGAGCTGACGATTGATCAAAATAATTGCAGATTTGTTATCATGTGACTAATCAATATCATGTGATTTAAAGGGCAAACTTGGAGTGATGATACTGTTATGACTTATGTATTTGAATATTTTCGTATTACTTTATGCTGACGATACATTAATTTTAGCTGAGAGTAAAGACCAGTTACAGAAAGCTTTGACTGGTATGAAAGAATATTGTGATTCTTGGGGTCTTCAAGAGGAAAGATAAGAAATAAACCAGTTATTTATTATGGTGACCAAATTTTAGAAGTTGTATTCAACTATACCTACTTAGGTATTGTTTTTAATTATAATGGTTCATTTAATCTTGCTATTAAGAGACTGTATAATATTGGATGTAGAGCAATGTTCGAAATCTTAAAAAAGGGCAGGACTATGTGTTTAGATATTGATACGCAACTTAAACTTTTTGATGCTATGGTAATTCCAATTATACTTTATGGATGTGAAATTTGGGGGTTTTCGAACTTGAATCTTATAGAAAAACTGCATCTTAAGTTCTGCAAAATAATCTTAAAGGTAAAGAGATGCACTAGTTCAAATATGGTCTATGGAGAATTAGGCAGATTGCCTTTGTCTTGTATTGTAAAATCAAGGGTTGTTACTTTTTGGAGCAAAATGGTTTTAAAAGACAATCCCAAATTGTCTACGATTGTATATAAGATTATGCTTGTTATGCATAAAGATGAATTAGTACAGTGTAACTGGATTCAGTTTATTGAGTCAACACTAAATAAATTAGGATTTGGATACATTTGGCTTAATCAGTGTGATGGTATAAATTTCTCGTGGCTAAAAAATGTAGTGACACAATCTCTGTCTGACCAAAGGAGACAAGAATGGAACTTCGATGTTGATAACTCAAGTAGTTGTATAAATTATAGATTATTTAAGGATGAATTGTGTTATGAAAAATATTTGAATATTTTGTCCCCCAACCTCCGAATTACATTCACTAGATTCAGATGTAGAAACCTCAGCAAACTCCCTGTTGTCTCTGGTAGCTATATGAGTATACCCCTGGATCAAAGAAAGTGTGAAAAATGTGAAAAGAATGCTATAGGTGACGAGTTTCACTATATAATGGAATGTGAATACTATAAAGAAAAGAGAAAATTGTTGATCAAAAAGTATTATTATCAAAATCCATCCACTCTCAAATTCAAATTGCTGCTCCAAGCAAGGGGTAAGGAATTGATTAGTTTGTGTAAACTCATACTTCATATCACACAGACTATGTAAATCCATCTTCCCATGTATATATTGTTTTATCTGGGTTTTTAAATCTTTTTTTCTCACATTTTATCAATTTTTGCTGTTGTTGTTGTTATTAACCTGAGTATTTTGATGTTGAAATATGTTATGCTGTCTGCATATATTGTGTAATTACTGATGAGTTCATGTACCTTTGTTTTTTGAAGGTTTTGAATAAAATTAACTTGAAACTTGAAACTTAATATTGTTATCAGATTTATCGTGAAGATTTATCTGTTAGTTATGGGTGCCTGTTCTTGTATTTGGCCATTTTTATATAAGCCGAAGTGGGGTAGGGAGATGGATACCAGTAAATGTTTGAATACACATGCTATAATATTGTTGGCCTAAGAGGCCTAAAGTATTGATTTGGGACGGAAAGCGGAAGGAAATATGAATTCAAGCCTACAATCAGGACATTAATTCAACTTCCAGTACACAATAAAAACTAAAGGGTTAAATCACCATTTAAAAGGACCAAGGAGTGACAACTTTTTCAAAATGGTAGATCAACTCTTTTAAACTGCTGGATTCAGCCTTTATAGTGTTGTATCCAGCATGTTAAAAGTGTTAATCTACAATTTTGAAAAAGTTGTCACTCCTCGACCCTTTTAAATGGTGATTTAACACTTTAGTTTTAGAGTGTATATCCATAATCACAAAGTCAAAAAGAAAGGATTGTAGTTTTGAAATGCCTTTAAATTAACCAAGTCGGATTATTCGCAGTTTGAACAGAGAGAGCTGTATATACATACATGACAAAATTACTTTTTAAAATTTTATTTTTTATATGGGAAGGCTCTTTGACGAAACCCTTTGGCCCATATTTTGAACTTCGGTTTTAAGAGTGGTTTAAACCCAGTCTATACTTGCCCTTTAAATTGGAGTCAAAGCTTTAGAAAATCACATACACCGGCGTCCAGTCTAAGTGTGGTTTAACTTTGTACAGAATTTTAGACTAGACTTGAGGTCTAAATCAGTTTTAATTAAACTCTAGTTTAACTTAGACTGGAGATTAAGGAGTTCAGAATACGGGCCTTAGATCATGTAGATTTTAAAAAAGCATTTTGACAAGTCATATTACCCCCCCCCCCCCCCCCCCTCTGTCTCTCCCTCTACTCTCTATCTTGATTTCTCTCGCGAGGTTTTCCTTATAAACAGGCCCCTCTCCCTCCGTCTCTCCTTTTGTCACCCCCGCTCTCTCTCTCCCCCCCCCCCTCTCTCTCTCTCTCATTCTCTCTCTCTCCTATCTCCCTCTCTCTTGTCCTTTTATCCCTCTCTCTCTCCGTCTCTCTCTCCCTCGCTCTCCCCTCTCTCTCTCTCTCCCTCCCCCCCCTCTCTCTCTCTCTCTCTCTCTCACCTTTCTCTATATATTTCTGTGCACAGTGCACGAGTTGATTAACTTGTTTTCCACATCATATTCATGATGTCTGTATTACCTCTCAACCCTTTTAGTGCCTATTGACGAAATAGAAAACAAAACAAAACAAAAAACAATAATAATAACAACGACAACAGTTGAAAAGTATAATTAATAGACCCTCAAATCCTATTTCAAATACGAGGGGAAATTAAGAGTATTATTTTAGTCTCTAACTTCACAGGATTTCTTTGGGAATCATGAAAAATAGGGATCATCTCATTTTGGAGTGGAAATCACACTAATATAGTTGAATCCACCCTCAAAAGATTAATTCAACCACCAGTTTGGAGTGGATTCCTCTCCAGACGAAGTGATCTCTATCCTAAAAATGTATTTCAACTCCAACTTTAATAAGAGCAATACATGCCGTCTGCATGGGGTAACCTCGCTAGTCATAAGGACCGCTATTCATAAGGACCACTTATTCATAAGGACCGCTATTCATAAGGACAGCTATCCATAACGCGTGACTAAATGAATAGCGGTTTTGTACGAATAGCGGTCCTTCTGAATAGCGAGCAAACCATAGACAAATTTCCTCGCTATCCATAAGGACATCCATTCATAAGGACCACTATTCATAACTACTCGTAAGGACCGCTATTCATAGCGCTTGTTAAATGGATAGCGGTTTTCTATGAATAGCGGTTCTTATTGGTAAGATTGGTTAGATTGGTAAGATTTATTGACTCTAGAGACCCCCTTATACGGGGTATGAGTACAATCAATCAACACATATACACGTTATACAATCAACATGGACAAGTTATAAAAAAAGGAATAATATTAAACATAATAACAAGTTATAAAAACCTAAAGAGCATGTAGTAACACACCAAACATATTTTACAAATTTACAAATTAAAGCTCATAGACAGTCTCGGTAGCAAAAATCATACTGGCAAGAAACTTATCTGAAATAGTCACATACTATTCTCCTTTTATCATAAGACATATGTACGAGATTATTTAACATTCCATTCACGATTTCGAACAAATTTTAGTGTAAATATCTATACGGAAACGCTTGGTAACGGCTTTTCACTGCCTCACGCTAAGACCATATCCACCCGAAGGTTCCCCGCACAATAAACCCAGCGCTTCGCATTATGTGTAGCGTATTCTACACACACAGCAATCCTCATGTAAGTAGTGTGTGTGTGGCCGTTGTTTGAATTTACATCCCCTCTTTTGGGGGCCATGGCTTTTTATTACTTTTCACCTCTCATTTGATAAATATTTCACTTGAGGAGGAAAAAACTTCACAGCGTCTTAGTTATGTTAGTACCCTGCTGTTTATTAAGTAAAATCAACGAAATCTCACGAAAAGTTTTTGAGGGCTTCCCAAAACTATCTGTTACCTTTAAGCCTATCTGGGCATTTAACCCTTCTACCACTGCGGGTAGACCTAATACTTTGTTTCGAGTTTATATCTGTGTAATCTGCATCGTTTGATTTCTTCAAGTTAGCAAAATATGATATGATAATACTTACAAATTTTGATAATTTTCTCAGCTGGCAAGCATTAGACAGATTAAAAATGCTTTTTTATGTTCAATGTACTTATTCTGCCTTTTAACAAGTTCTCTGGTAAATAAGTATGTCTCAAGTCATGAAAAAAAGGAACAAACAAAAATATAATGATATTCATCTCCAATATCTTTAGAAGTACATAAGGGACAATGGATACCATCAATAACACTAGCATCAAATCTACTTTTATTTACAGGCAGATTATGTGATCTGCATCTAAATCTACTTAATATCTGCACAGCATCTTTATGATCCAGAGGCCCAACATATTTTTCTTTCACTAAGTCTTCTTTGAATATTCTGTAATTAGTGCAAATACGGTTTCCCAAGACTTCGCTCTCCAGTCCTGTAAATACATATCCGAAATCCTAGCTTTCATAAGTCTTAAAATTTGGTTAAGACTTAAAGGGAAATCCAACCTTAATAGCAAGTTGCTTTGAAAGAAAGAGGAAAAATCAGAGAAGCAGATTGGTGAAAGTTTGAACGAAATCGGACAAGCAATAAGAAAGTTATGAATTGTTGAAAGTTGTAATCACTTTACATATGGGAATTTCAAACTGGCCAAATAGGTAATGCCACTGTGATGTAGCTGTGGACAACTCCCCCACTCGCTCCAATACACAAAATGACTAAAATGTCACTTTTTTCAAAATGTATTACTCAATAGCATCTTTTTCTTTCATGGGGACCTATAACAATATGCTGTCTCCAATATATTTTGAGTACTGCCCCGAGGGTAAAAGCGCCTCGAAGAAAACCGCAAATTAATATTTTTGTGTACGACAAATAGGAGAGTTGTCCACAAAAATGTCACAATCCAATCACCAAATTGCCAATTTGAGATTCGCATAGAAGTAGTGATCTCATTTTTCAAACATCCATAACTTTCTTATTCCTTGTCCGATTTCTTTCAAACTTTCACCATCCTGCATGTTTTTCTTATTTTTCTGCTTTCATACATATCATCTTATTACCAATGTTGGATTGCCCTTTAAACACCTTCCCTCATCTATCCAAATATTCCCATGACCAGCATTTTCAAATGTAGCTTTAAGAAAATATATCCACTGGAATGGAAATTCAGTACCTAACTGATCGTTACATTATAAATGAGTATATTTCGTCTGTTTACCACAAACTATCCTTGACCAAAAACCGATCATTCTTGACTTAATATTATTCAAAATGGGTCCTCGACCTGTCTCACCATACACCATGCAGTCAGGAGTGCTTTTATTCACATTCAATATAGCTCTTAAAAATTTTCTATAAAATACTTCAATTTGATTAATGTTTTCACAACCACAAACTTCACTACCATAGAGTAGAACTGGTAATACAAGGGGGTCAAATAAGTGACACTGCGTGTCTACCGTAAGCTGTAGTTTCTTAGCTTTAACTAACATACTGTATACATTGCTCTTCTGGCCTGGATTACCTGTTTAGATATTCACTTTTTAAAGGAGCCATTATAGTTGAAAGTAACACCAAGGTAAACAAAATCATCTACTATTTCTAATGTTTCATTTGCGTAATAAAAACTTGGTTTCTTCTTGACCTTTCCTCGCGAGAAAATGACAATTTTAGTTCTACTTGCATTAACTGTTAAATGCCATGTATCACAATAATCATTCACAGCATTTAAGGCCTTTTGTAAATCTTCTGGTGATTCTGCAAGAATTATTGTATCATTCGCATATAGCCAAAAATTGGGATTAATAATGAAATCATCCTCCCCGGTAAACGTGTCTTTGACTAATTTTTAAAGGAATTTCAAACCGTTATTTTTGACCACTTTAGCATCTAGCATTATGCTAGGCATAATTTGACCAAGTTTAGCATAATTTTAGCATAATTCTGGTGTTTCTTTTTCTTTGCTTGTAAAAGTAATTTTGAGTAAAAATACACCCAAAAATGCTGATAACCTTTTTTTTTTTTTTTTTTTTGCTTGTCAGAGAATTTTTGAGTAAAAAGTCCCCCCAAAAATGCTGATAACCTTTTTTTTTTTTTTTTGCTTGTCAGAAATTTTTTTAGTAAAAAGTTCTTATTTTTTGCTTGTCAGAGAATTTTTGAGTACAATTTTGATCAATTTTGATTTAGCAGTAAAATATTTGATTTAGCAGAATTTTCGCTGCTCGCTAGCAGAATAGTTTTTTTTTTCGCTGGCCACACTGATTCAGAATCAAACCATGGTTGTTGGCTTCTCTCCTTTGTAATGCGATCTTGAATACGTATGTTATTCTTATGAATAGCGAGCGGACCCGGTCTGCATATCCCTGTTTTGAAATGGAGTTGAGAGCGTTTATAGTCCAATCATCACTGTATTATTTCCAATTAGGCTTGATTATAATATCATAGGCAGGAACAGATAAATCAATATTTATTTGCTGAAATGCTGTAGACGTGTGACCACAGACTGCGGTCTAAAGATTATGAGATAAGCGACAGTTCATCAATTTTAAAGCTTTATGTCATTAAAAATAGCGGAAATCTTTCTATTTGTTTGATAACGAAGGTCGTGCAACCAGTGGCGCAAATCCATTATGATTTTTTTTTTTTTTTTTTTTTTGGGGGGGCGGGGACATTCGCCTCCAAAAATCTCTGACAAGCAAAAAAAAAAAAGGTTATTCAAAAAAGTGGGGGGGGGGGACATATTTTGTCTCCAAAATTCTCTGACAAGCAAAAAAAAAAAAAAAATGTTATTCAAAAAGGTGGGGGGGGGGGGGACATTCGCCTCCAAAATTCTATAACAAAAAACCCCCAAAAAACAAAGGTTATTCAAAAAGGTGGGGGGACATTCGCCTATTTTCAAAAAGGTTGGGGGGGGACATGTCCCCCTGTCCCCCACTGGATTTGCGCCCATGCGTGCAACCAGCTGTAAACAAGATGACGAGCCAGGGGCGTTGTCTTCGTCGGGAAGATATCATGACCAGGAATAGCCGGGAATATATAATTCATTATCTGAAATGAGTATGTATGTGTGTGTTTGGGGGGGGGGGCATTTTTTTCCTTCATATTAATTACGTGCATGTGATCAAATAAATTGTTCAAATAAACCTGCATGTTTAACCTGAAATTATGTTCTTACTGATCTTTATTTTACAAGACAAAAACAAAATACAATATAAAATACTTATTGTTCAATAAGTTGACGTTGGCTTTTATTTCTATAGAAGTGTACAACAGTAATCTATCCAAATTCGATATAAGTCCATTTCCAAATTACCATTTTCATGATTTTAGGCCTTAGACAGAGAAAATAAGCGAAAGGGGTGGATGGACAGAGTAAATTTGGGCATACTATGACAAATAAATGAATAAAGAGAGTATAAATATTCAGAGAGAGACCATAAATAGAGTCAGAGAGGAAGAAAGCGAGAGAGAGAGAGATAATTATTATATATAAAGAGTGAGAGAGAGAGAGAGAGAGGGAGAGAGGGAAAGAGAAGGGAGAGAGAGAAAGAGTGAGAGAGAATGAGAGGGAGAGAAAGAGAGATCATAAATAGAGTCGAGAGGAAGAGAGAAAGCGAGAGAGAGATAATTATTATATAGAGAGTGAGAGAGAGAGGGGGGGAGAGAGAGAGAGAGAAAGTGAGTGAGAAAGAGAGAGAGAGCGAGCATGAGAAAGAAAGAAAGGAAACGACTGTGTGAAGGTATAGGAAGACGAAGAAGAGAGAGATAGGAGCATGAGAGTGAGATATAAAGAAACAAACAGACACAGGAAGGGTAGGTATATAGAAAATCGAGGAATAGATAAATAATTGAAGGGAATATACCGAAATAGGCCTGTATAGAATACTGGAGAGAGGAGAGCATACGTATCCGGGTAAAAAAAAAAACCTAACCCATAGACTACGGGAACCTGGTGGCTCCTGTATTAAGCCTATGAGAGTTAAAGAATTCAGTGGTCAACGGGTTAAGAGACATACAACGATAAGTGATTTTAAAAAAAACAGAGTGTAAATATAGAAAATACATGAAGAGGAAAGGATAACGAAACCTTGTGCAAAAACATAGATCGAGAGAGGAAGTCGACATTAGCAATTTGTCGTGTTTTTGCCAATAAAGCTGATTATAAATAATGGGGTTGACATGGGATAACCTAATCAAACTTACTTCCTCGTATTTTCATTTTCATTTAGATGGTTATAGATACACAAAGCAATATGAAGTTATTAAGAACAATATATGGAGCACATTTACACAATTGTTTACACCTAAATTGATATTCGTTTATTTATCTTAAGTATACGTTGGGTTTCAGTATACAGCTACATGAAATACATAAAAAAGGTCTGTAGTATCAGAATAACAATAACAATAATACGGACTATAATTAGCATGAAACATATAACGTAATATTCAAATTCTAATTTGTACATCGGATAAAGTCAACAATTCAGTTTGTTGGAGACACTTGACTTGATAGACTAAAACTACAGTTCTGTTGATAAATACCGTATATCACATTCCATATTCTAGAAAATATTCGTCTAATTTACAAATGCTTCCAATTATTCGATCACATGCCTTTGTGAAATTTGATGCAGATTAAGTTATCCAAATCCTTGTATACCATTTTAGATTGTAACGTGCATAAAATCTTTGGTAGAGTTTAGAACTTTCAATATATTTAGCAATTGGACATTTTTTTTACTTGACATTATTTCCATCTTTACCTTTAAACATCTGATAGAAACTAAGCATATTTACAGAATAGAAATAACCACAACTAAAAAAAAAAATGACGTGAGCGCTTGTCCTTTCGATATGCAGTCTCACAATGAGTAAATGCTGGTGCTAGATTTTCGTCTTCAAATGATGATGATAATATAATAATAATAATAACAATAATAATAATAATAATAATAATAAAATAATAACAACAATAATAACAATAATAATGATAACAATAATAACAAGTGAATGAGTAAATTACGCAATGCGTAATAAATGTCCCCGCCGGAAGTGCAGATCTGTGGAAATTAACTAGCCTGAACCTTAAAACTTCAGTGAAAAACTTTAGTGAATAAAATAATAATGTTACTGCTTGCAAAAGAAGAGAATACCAACAATGCATGTATACAACTGAAATATAAAACATGAAAACATTATGAACCTTCAGCCATTTTGAATAAATTTGCATAAATTTGCATGAATAATGAATTTCAAAATTCTGTGTAGAAGTTTGGAAGCCCCCACCCAGCCCTATCAGATAAAACAATCGGAATCAAAATCCGATGTGAAATAGAGGAGAAGTAGCATTTTTCGTCAATTTTGAATAAATTTGCATAAATTTGCATAATTAATGAATTTCAAAATTCTGTGTAGAAGTTTGGAAGCCCCCACCCAGCCCTATCAGATAAAACAATCAGAATCAAAATCGGCCAAGAAATGACGGAGAAGTAGCATTTTCTAACATTTGAGCACACACGGACAGACGGACGCACGGACGGACGGACGGACGGACGCACGGACGGACGGACGGACGGACGGACGGATGGACACACGCACACACGAACGGAGCCCGTTTCATAATAAGTCCCCTCGCGAACTTCGTTCGGCGGGGACAATAATACTACTACTACTAATAATAATAACAATAATAACAATAATAATAATGATAACAATAATAATGATAATAACAGTAACAATAAAAACAACGATAATAATGATATTAATAATAAATTTGAATAATATTATTATTATTGTACTGTATTGTATTATATTGCATTGGTTTATCGTTTAAACTCTGAACATACAGTTAAAAGCTGAAATTGTTTAATATACGAAGTAAAAATAAGCCTAATGAAAATTAGTGTTACATTAAAAGAACTAAAGGTATATACAACTTTAATATGGGATCAATCGCAACTCTGGCCCCGTTGCCTAAAACTCCCATTAACGGTAACTTTGCCATGGAAACCTTGATTTTGATTGGCTGTTGAGTGATGTTACCATGGTAATTACCATTGATAGCAGAGTTACCAGTAAGTTTTATGCAACGGGGCAAGTTGTGTGATTTCCGGAAAAATGAAGAAATCAATATTACATATCACTTTATTGAAGAAGTTATAGGTCATTCTTGATCTGTAAACTTGATTATTGATATAGTGAAGATCGACTGGACATTGCAATTCAATTTCCATTTAAATGACTTCGCATTTAGTTCCAAATATCTTTCAAACGTGCGTGGAATCACAATACGGTAGACCATGTTGATAACGAATTTTGAAAGTCGTTGTCGTAGATGGCGTCGTACTATGGTGTGTGTGTGTGTGTGTGTAATTGGTTTTTTACAGACGTGTATCAATCAGATATTGATTATTTACGTCTGGGGACCGACCTTTAACGTCACCATCCGAAAGACGTGACTCAGTTTCGAACCTGGGTCCGCTGAATCAGTTTATAACTTCCACTGTTAGCTGGATTACAGGCGCACGCCACAACGCCCAGTTTGGAGTTTGGCCAACTTGGTTTCAGCTGGGCACAACATGGCGTATTTTCCTTTGTTACATGCTTGCCTAACAAAGCAACATGCCGCCATATTGTTACCCACTGGAGCAGAGTTGGCCAAACTCTATGTATGCATGGCAATGGATGGATCAGGTTCCTGTTGAGTTGACGCGTCATTCATTACTATATAGAAGTGGCTATGCCCGCTGCACACGTAGCATCATTTTCATTGCGTTATTTCCTGCGCTAATTAAGCTTGTGTAAAGTAGCTAGTATTTGCACTAATACAGGGGGCGTTTCATGAAAGGACTTGTCAGATATTTTATCCGACAAATTTGCTCTCAGCCAATCAGATGCAAGGATTTCAGTAGCTTATAACAGTTGTCGGATGAAATATCCGACAACTTCCTTTCATGAAAGGTTCCCCTGAAAACCTTCATCGGTTGGGGGTAATCATAAAGTTGTAGTTTAAAGCTCATAGACAGTCTCGGTAGCAAAAATCATACTGGCAAGAAACTTATCTAACATAGTCACATACTACTCTCCTTTTATCATAAGACACATGTACGAGATTATTTAACATTCCATTCACGATTTCGAACAAATTTTAGTGTAAATATCTGTAAGAAACGCTTGGTAACGGCTTTTCACTGCCTCACGCTAAGCTAGACCATATCCACCCGAAGGTTCCCCGCACAATAAACTTCAGCGCTTCGCACTATGTGTAGCGTATTCTATACACACAGCAATCCTAATGTGAGTAGTGTGTGTGGCCGTAGTTTGAATTTTACATCCCCTCTTTTTTGGGCCAGGGATTTTTATTACTTTTCACCTCTCATTCAGTAAATATTTCACTTGAGGAGGAAAAAAACTTCACAGCATCTTATATTAGTACCCTGCGTTTTATTAAGTAAAATCAAAGAAATCTCACGAAAAGTTTTTGAGGGCCTCCCAAAACTATCTGTTATCTTTTAAGCTTCTACCAACCTTAAATTTTGTAAGCAAGCTTTCGTCCCGACTCCTGCATGTGGACTTTCTCAAGCCAAGTGATTAGTTACACCAAAGAGTCTTTGGTTACACTGTTTCTAATTGCTGTCTGCTGTCTTGCGATCACTGGACCGAAGATTGGAGACAATGAGTAACCCGAGTGCCTGTTCAGTGTAGGATTAATCCTCTTTATCCATATGCTCTTTCACCTTTCTTGACTAGTAATTTTTTTTTGTTTTTTTAATCTTTTTTTATTTTATTCATTTATTTATTTTTTATTTATTTATTTTTTTTTTTGGGGGGGGTGTTTCTTTGTTTTTTTGTTTTTTTTTTGTTTTTTTGTAATTCTTGCTTGACTAGTAATTGCTTTCAAAGTCAATAATGAGGGCATCATCCCATCCAGTGCAGAGCTATACATACAGAGAGTCGCGACACTGGAGGTCGCTTCTGATTGGTCAGTCATTTCATGGAGCTTCAAAAAGTTCCCTCTCATAGAGAATGTACGTGAAAGGGAACTATTGGGAGCTCCATGATCCGCCATGTTTTAAACAAAGACCGCGTACGCGCATGCTTATTAAGCGCGTGTCACAACTCTCTCTATCAACGCGCTCTGATCCAGTGTTATTATGTCCTGTATTGAGGTCGTGTTCGGCTAGAGCTGAACTGGATGGGTTGTTCAATCTAAGATTGTTCTAAGGTTATTCTAAGTTTGTTCAATCTAAGGACGAAAGCTTGCTTACAACAGGCTGGTATAGAAGCTTAAACTACAATTTTAGTATTTGCACTGTTCATTCTCATCCGGTGCATTCATTTTTTGAAAGATATCTCTCCAACGGGGGGGGGGGGGGGGGGGGGGGGGGGGACGTCAGGTGCCGCGCCAGTCGCTGACGTAGTCCTGCGTCAGTCAAATGACGCATCGTATGCAACGGGGGGGGGGGGGGCCATCAAGTATCTTTTCGGTGATTTTTATTGACAAATTTGCTCTCAGCAAATCAGATGCAAGGATTTCAGTAGCTTATAACAGTTATTGCAACTTGTCATTGATGACAAGTTTTATGAAATAGGACCCAGGTTGAATTATGCCCGTTGCACTTGAGACGTCACCACGCTCTATGAAGGAAATTAGTTCATACGCTAGTACCGGTACTTCAATTAACGCAATGTTTCTACTGTTCATTTTGCATCAAAATTCACTCTTGCATGGCGCACATCACAGACCGCGCTGACGCAGTCCTATACGGTACGTCAGGCAGATGACATTGCGTGTGCGCCGGGCATTAAAGGGGGTACCCAATGCTGAAACAATGTTAGTTCATTTAAAAGATCATGATTTTATTAGCAGAAAATCATCTGCCTTAAGTTTTTTAAAAATTCGTGTTGCCAGAAAAATCCCCGAAATATGGTAAGACTTCAGGATATTTTGGCCCCTCAGCTGTGTCCCAATTTCAGCTAGGTAACCACAATGACGTCAAAGTGGTTACCCAGGTTCGCGTATTGCAGATGTGTTGCGCGCTAGACTGTACAAAATGCATTACACCTTGCGCGCATTTTGCTATAATTGCGAGACAAGGTAACCACTTTGACGTCATTGTGGTTACCTAGCTGAAATTGGGACACAGCTGAGGGGCCAAAATATCCTGAAATCTTACCATATTTCGGGGATTTTCTGGCAACACGAATTTAAAAAAAAATTTAAGGCAGATGATTTTCTTCTAATAAAATCATGATCTTTTAAATGAACTAACATTGTTTCAGCATTGGGTATCCCCTTTAACCATTGCTGGTTAATGATGTTGTCTATAGATTATTGGTGATAAATGGTGTTGTTAGCTCATCTATCACATGCCTACCGCTGGTGGGGAATTGACGGTCGGGATTGTTCTTTAAGGTGCATCATTTTTGTGACAGTCGACGTTGTTGCTGAATCTGTTTAGGTAAAAATAATGATAATGAGGCAACTTCTAACGGACCCAAGTTGGGGTTAACTGCAGGTTCTCACTGGTTTTGCATTTATTTTCATATTTACTAATTTGTCATTAAAAAAAAAGATGATTTACAATTCTTTTTGAAAGATTGTTTTATTTGCAGTGTAAGAGACATACATGTAGCATATACCTCTTGAGCTCCGGAACATTCATAAACATCTAGGGCGTGAGTGATGTGTTTTGTTTTTGTTTTTGTTTTTGTTTTTGTTTCAGTCACGATCACATTTAACTACATATTTTGTAGGGGCATGAACCATCTTCCTGTTTTCTCGACATGTACAAGTTGGATACGGCTTTCGTTGACTTTAAATGGGATTTTTCTAGCAAATAGAACTCATGGAAAAGTTCAGCTTACCTGGTTAGACAATGATGTACGTCAGGGTGACATATTTGGGCCTATTCGGGCAAGGGTCCGGGAATAGAATATTGTTGCCAGCTAAGAGACATTGACACCTCCCATCACACATTTGCTCGATGAGCATTGCTACAGCTGGACTCGTGCATGCTGTGGGATCACCGGTGACTCCCATGGGACAGAGAGATAGGTCTTTGCGGCCATAAAAGGAAGATATGACTTTAATCTTACCTCCCATGCCGTCTATCAGTTTCACGTCGCCATCACAAATTAGTTCAGTCTGCACAACTGGTTGCAACAACGAAAGGTATAAAACATAAAAGACCATTAAATGAAATTATATTAATGAAAACAAATAATGCTCTTGTTTCATAATAAGAGCGGAGTGTAAATGATGATATTTGCATAATTAAAGCATAATTAAAGTGGAATGTATTTTGACAATTTAGTTAACGTAAGAAGGGGTGAATAGAAGCAAAAAATGGAAAGGCCCTTTTTCTGATAAAATTCAAAGTAATTATATGCAGGACAATTTCGTTCCTTTTGATACCTACATACAGCTGCCCAGCCATGGCTTAATTATAAGTCTTTTGGAACAGCAAATATCCACGCCTGTGTGAAATAGATGTCCTCGCGTGTGTTTCAAATCGAGATGTGGTCAAAATTTTGCTTGTATCTTTTGATCTACTATATTTAAAGAAAACTACGGCGGATTTCACAAAGCGACCTAACAAAATATTGGCCTTGCTATAGGGCTTGCATTAATTTGTTAAGTCCGAGAATTATTTTTTGTTTTTGGTCTTAAATAGGCCTATTTATGTCCTTTCTGTCTTGAAATTTAGTTTTCTTATTTTTACTGAACATCCAGGTGAATATAGGAACAGACCATACCATGCATATGAATATTATGAACTAAATCTGAGGAGTGGAAAACATACCGAAAGTACATGAATACAGTAGGCCCTATAGTAAGCTATACACTACAGTCCACTATATAGACCGACAACCAGGGGCGGCGCCAGGGTATTTTGATAGGAGGGGCAAGACGACCTAAAGATGACGTCATATTTTTTCTCCATTAAATAACAGGGGTAATATAGTTATATGTTTAAGACCTCTCTTTTTAATACTCCTCTTTCTTCTTTCTTCCCTTTTCTTCCCTTTTCTTCCTCCTTTTCTTCTTTCTTTTCTTTTTTTTCTGTTTTCACTACTTGAAAAATTATAGGGGGGGGGCGGTCGCCCCCTCTGCTGTAGCGCCGCCCCTGCCGACAACATAGAGACCGACAATTTCGGTCTATAGTGAACCTTCAGAAAATGTCCAGTTGACCGAAGGCCATCGATCGGTATCGTGCATGCATGGGCTATCGGTTTTGGGGACCTTCTGTCAACTTTTCTGAAGGTCGCTATTGTCGGTCTCGTGGGCTGTCTACTGGGATGCCCCCCCCCCCCCCCCCCCCCATCACATACCACAAATACATGATAAACTGCAGATGGGAATAGGGAAATGAACAACAGGTAAGCCTTGTTACAACCGGTGATGTCACAACGACCCATAATAATTTGAAGTAACATATTCGGTTGAATGGACTCAGCGTTGCCAGGTGTACGATAAATATCGTATTTGTACGATAATTTGTACGATAAAGTAGATTAGATTATTGGTTCATAACTGAAAAGTTAGATGAGATTATTTTAAAATGTAATATAATACCCTTAGTAGCACCGGACCATTCAGCAGTTCAGTTGCACTTTCATAATTTGCCATTTGATTTAAAACTCAAGGGCACTTACTGGAAATTTAATAACAGATTATGTAACGATGAAGATTTAAAAAAAAATATGAAAGAAGAAATTTTGAGATTAAAAGAAGAATTAAAAAAAGAATTAATAGATAAGAGAGTATTACGGGATTTTTTGAAAATGAAAATTAGTAATTTTACTTGGAAATATTCTAAAGAAAAGGCAAGGAAACGGAAAGAAAGAATTGATTATCTGGAAAAAGATATATTGTCCTTAGAAAAAAAGTTATTAGTTAAGGTAGATAAACAAAAAAATGAGTTATTGGAGTGTAAACGAAACGAGTTAAAGGCAAGTTATGATTATGTAAATGAAGGGGTTAAAATTCGATCTAGAGCATCATATTATGAAAATGGTACCAACTTGGGTTTTTGAGGAAATTGAGAAACTAATGTTTGATTTTTTTGGAATGGAAAAGATAAAATTAAAAGGAATGTGATGTTTTTGAATTATGATAAGCATGATAAGGGAGGACTTAAAATGATAGATTTTCATTTATTTGTTTATACACAAAGAATTATGTGGATGAAAAGACTCATACTAGGAGATTTGAAGATGGGATGGAAACGATTGTTTAAATATGAGACTCGTGAGGTGCGAGGTCTACTGATATTTTTTAGTAATGTTTCATTGAGAGTGAGTAAATTGTCTTTGCCAAGTTTTTATAGGAATATGTTGGAAGTTTGGGTCGCTATGAAAGAAGTTTTGCTTAAAAAGGAAACATGTAAAAGAAATGAGATTATTTTTAACAATAAGTATATACGTTTGGACGGATTATGTACTTTGATGAAAGTTTATTCCTTAGAAATATATACAAATTACATCATATAGTCGATGGAGAAGGTGAAATTAAATCAACTAGAGATTTTCTAAGGATGGGGTTAAATAAAGTTGAAATAATTAAACTTCACCAGCTATTTAAAAATATTCCATTGACATGGATAGGTATTTTGAAGAAAAACGATTCGTGTAGGGACACTGATTTAAATTTAGAATTTATATTTAATGGAAGAGTTATTACTGATTGATGTTACATGGAAAAAAAATATATGCGGCTTTGTTAAATATGAAAATAGAAAAGTCATAATATGCAGTTAAAAATTTAGAGAGGATCTATAATTATTCTGAAAAAGACATTCATACAATATTTTTAAGACCTAGGAAATGTACTTTGAATAGTAGGTTAAGGGAATTTCAGTTTAAAATGTTATATGAGCTTATATATACTAAGAAACATATGTATACATTTAAATTTTCAATAAGTAATGTATGCTCTTTTTGCGATAAAAATGAAGAGACATATGAGCATTTATTTTTTACCTGTGATAAAATAAGAGTCCTTTGGAAAGATTGTGGTGATTCATTCAATTTATTGGACATTACAAATATAAACTGGGAGGGAATTTATATTGGAATAAAAGGTTTAAATGTAGGGAAGGAGCAGTTAATTAATCATATAATACTTTTAATTAAGTATATGATTTTTGTTTATAGCAGAACTAAAAAGAAACCCCCAACTCCTCAGGAAATTAAACAAAGATTGCGAGAAAATGAGCGAGAGGAAAGAAAATTAGCTGAAGAGTCGAGGTACATTAATATACCACTTTAGAAAATGGGAAAACTTTCGGCGAGGCGAATGCATCTATTTTTGGATGAAAAAACCCCCACTAAAAACAACAACACTGGAACGGCTGCGATACACTACGCTTATATGAATTGTTTATATGTCGGGGTGTACGTGTGTGTGTGTGTGTGTGTGTGTGTGTGTGTGTGTGTGGATTAAGGTGTGTGGGAGTAGGTTTAACGGGACACATGTATTGTGTGACTTAAGTGTTGTTTGTTTGTGTTTTTGTTTTTGTTTTTGTTTTTGTTTTTGTTTTTTTTTTTTGGGGGGGGGGGTTGGGTACATGTATTGTGTGACTTAAGTTGTTGTTTGTTTTGGGGTTGTTTTTTTTTTGGGGGGGGGGAGGTTTGGGAGAAAAGACAAACATTTTCTTTCAAGTACTATTTTTTTTAATGTATGAAAATGTCTGTTAAACAGGTTATGAAAATGCACTTTTTTGTTTGTTTTATTATTGAAATCTAGGTTTAAGCTAAAATATCAATGTATAATGCATTTAGTTTTGTTATGAATAATATGTACAATTTTTGTTATGTTACATAATTTGTATTTGACTTGAGAGAAAATAATAAAAAATATCATTAAAAAAAAAAATGGCCCTCTGTACGATGTATGATCAATAATTCCCCCCCCCCCCCAAAAAAAAAAAGGTCAAATGTACGATAAGTTTATATTTTTGCAATTTAAGAAGATAGGCGTACTTGACCCCTTTTGGTACCCATTGTCTCTCTCTTAAAAAAAAGTGTACATTTTTGCCTCTCTTTTAATTTTCACCCACGGAGTGATGCTTGCACACCATATATATATATACGTCGAGTACGACTCGAGTGCAGAGCTTTGATATCGCATGGTACTAGTATAGTTTGCTGATCTTGAATTTTGCGGGATCGTATCTTCATGATCTTGCCTTCAGCTTGGACATTTTTTTTTTTCATATAGATATAGGTCTACAGTTGGTACTTCCTCATTTTCCTGTGAGATACAGAGTCAGCTATATGTACGTAATTTTCTCTAAAAAACGATAATTTTGAGTCTCGGATACGATAATTTAACATTTTGAACCTGGCAACCCTGAATGGACTCATTTCGAGGACTGAAGTATATCTAATAGGATGGGTCAATATAAAGTTGGGTAAATTCACTTAGCTTCGCAAACTTTAAAGGGAAATAAAAGGCAAGAAACATTAACCTATAATCATGTAGATAATTGTCAGCCTGTTACAAATATCTTGAAATTACTCCTATTTGATTATTTAAGAAGGAGAACAGTGTCTCAAAATGTTGCAGTTTCCTTGCTAGACATTATCCCATGGGGGCTGCCATTTTCTTTACAAAGTAATGTCAGAGCAGTTCTATTTGTGAGATACCCACTGACCTGTATACTATAGCTACAATGCCACTCATGATCACATGTGGAATGCATGACACTGGATTTTCTCATAATAAACCATTGTTGTAGTCATATACATTCAAATGAAGATACTTTTACCCTGCATATAACTTATTTGTGTCAAGATATTTGGTTCAGCTGTTTCTTTGGTTAAGCAGGATATGGCATGCACAAGTTGTTGTTTGGTCAGACACAGGTTTGTCAATTATTCTTCAAAGAAGTGGCAAAGACCTAAAATGCTGTTAGATATATCACCTGTGCGAGACAATGGGGTACCAAGATGGCTGCCATTTTGCATTGGTGGCTTTAGTTGTACAATAACTATTCATTATGCAACATCATTTCCATTGTGTACATGTAAATGACATGTACTACTATGACATCACAGTTTTTCAATAGGATAATATCTAGCAAGGAATCTGCAAACTTTACAGAGATTGTTCTCCTTAGTTAGTAATCAAATAGGAGTATTTTCAAGATATTTTGAACAGGCTGACAATTTTTCGCATGATTATCAGTTAAATGTTTGTTGAGTTTCATTCCCCTTTAAGTTTGAAAACACTTTGAATGTCATACACATGTTAGCGTATGGTACACCGACAAAATACCCCCGCGACAATTATTCCTTCGGGAATGTTAACATGTAGTATGGGATTCTATATGTGGATATGATTCGATGTGTTTCCAAACTTAACGTCTGTGTAGCTCAAATGGTTTAGCTTCAAATTCTCCAATCTTATTAACGTCAGTGCCAGAAATCGTTCGTTCGGCCAATGATAGTACTCCATTATGTGTCGTTGTGTTGTATAATCAAGGAGGTATACTAGGCGAGCTTAATTGCCTAGTACTTCCTTGGTATAATCAAGGAGTTAAGTGATAACTCCTTGGTATAATAACATCAGAAGCCTCAGAACCGAACAGTTGTTCTCCTGAGCATCCTCAACTCTTACAGCCTTCCCGACATAATTATGTGGCAACAGTGGTATAACCAGTTCCGTAAATCCGTTACGAGGAGTGGGAGCCGGCGGGGGGGGGGGGGGGGGGGGGGGGTCGATGATCGGGAACACACACGAGCACACACGCACCCACACACACACACACACCAAAAAAAAAAAAAAACCCACACTAAACATGCTAAACCGGACTCATTGGACGTTCTAAACCTATTTTTAGTATTTTAATAAGATTCTAAAGAGAAATTTTCACTACTGTAAGCAAGAGTCACATTAATAATGTCAAAATTTTCAATAAACTGATCTATTTAAAAATTATATTTTCCATGAAAAGTGTGTGTATGTGTGGGGGGGGGGGGTGGTATATTTTTACAGACCATCACCATCCCTCAATTATTACAGTGGGAGGATGTATACATCTTGTTATGCCACGGGTGTTATGCCTGCACGAGTGTATGTTATGCCCACGGGTGTAAGGGGGGGGGGGTGGGGTGTATATATATATATACCCCACCCCCTTACACCCTTGGGCATAACATTTGATGATCATCTCAAGAGCATCAATAACTATTCCGAATTTAGTTAGACATTATACTTATGGGGGTATAATTACTCTATAATAAAAACACAATTTTAAAGAAATTATGAGCCAAAATCTAAATTTTTTCCTACCCGCAGACTATTGCAAAAATATATGCCTCTGTTGTTTAATTTCGATTCCTATTTTTCTCGTACCCAAGCACCTTCAAGAACTTTGTGCCAAAGTACTAAAAGCAGAAGCAAAGCAAGAAAGAAACCATCAGAGAAATACGAGTATTCCGGTTTTATCAATGTACAGTCTGTATTTCTCGGGCGTGAAAATCTAAAGATGGACCTTTATCATTGAAATTATTTTATCTGTCAGAGGGGACAGCCCCCTTGATCCCTCTCTACGTTTAGATAAAATTTTCTTAGAATATTGGAGCCATTTGTACAGTGGATGGCATTATTATTGGAGACTTGCGTAATTGCATGCAATTACGCAAGTTAGAACGTTGATTAAAATTTTTAATCTTGGTGGTTAAAATTTTAATCAACCGAGGATTACCAGGTGAACCACACATTTGTAGGTTAAAACTTTAATCAACGGCCTGTTGATTAAAGTTTAACCTGTGGTTGATTAAAAGTTTTAATCATTTGTTGGTTAATCGTATTTCGCTCAGTGTTGGTTAAATCGGTGTTGATTAAACTTAAACATATTGTTGGTTAATTGTTTAACCATTTGTTGGTTAGTTTTATTTTGTTGGTTAAATGTTTAACCATTTGTTGGTTAATCGTATTTTGCTCAACATTGGTTAAATTGGTGTTGATTAAACAAATTGTTGGTTAAATGTTTAACCATCTGTTGGTTAGCCTCATTTGGTACGTGAGAAACTCTTTTCATATATCTGTGATTGTTGTCTAGCTTAATCTTATAAAGAAATAGATCTACTGTGTGATCTTGCTTTCTAAGATAAGCGGTTTGGCCTTTGGGAAGTTCGACCTGCTCAGACCTGGACTAGACCTGACTAAGCCAGGCCCACCGGCCGTAGACTACGCCTACGCCTGCATTGATGCTATGTCTTTTTTTTTTGTTTTGAAGTTCTAGTTCTAGTTTCAGTTTTTGTCGTATTGACCTGTCCGCGAAATATGGACATCCGCGAAGGTGAACACACCGCCACACCGCCGGTGTCGGCTCCTAGCTACCGTAGGCGTAGTCAGTAGATCTACCAGTGGGCCTGGCTTAGCCAGGTCTAGTCCAGATCGAGCAGGTCGAACTAGCTTCAAAGCCGTTTTAATTAGAAATAAAGATCACACTATAGATCTATTTATTCCCAAGATTAAGCTAGACAACTATCACAGATATGAGAAGAGTTTCTCACCTTCAAACACGCTGACAAGCTCTTTGAAAGTCCCCAATCATTCAGCGACTTGAATGACAACGCCTTCCATTTTTATCGCAAACAATTTCTGCGATAGATATGCGCGCAGCAAATTTGTTCCAAATATCCATGCGCTCAGTCAATCACGCGATCGGTATTTTAATCAACTTTGATCAAACTTTAACCAACAAAAAGATGAAGTGTTTCGACAGTTAGCACTATCATTTTGGCGGGAAAGCAGAGAACACTGTTTTTAATCAATGTTGGTTACAAAGTAACCAACAAGATTAAAAACAATAATTTTAATCAACAATATTTTTAACCCACGCAAGATTAAAAATCATTTTTAAGCAACACTCATTTTATAACCAATGTTGAGCGATTTTTAATCAACAATTTTTTAATCCGTATTTTTTTAATACATGTTTTCACAGTGCAGAAGTAATGACATTAGTAATATTACATCAAACAATGGGTTTATCATTACATCAGGCATACGGTTGAAAAATATAGTGAATATTATGCACTGAAATCCTTGAATACTAATAAGACAATAACTATGATAACATAGTGTCAACAGGAGGAGAGAAAGAGAGAGAGAGAGAGAGAGCGGGAGGGGGAGGGAAAAGGGAGCTAGGGGAGGTGGAGGGAAAAGAACGAAAACAAGAGAAAGAGAGAGAGAGAGAGAGAGAAAGAGTGAGAAGGGAGGGGGTGGAGAGGAAATAATGAAAACAAGAGATAGATATATACACTCTCAGAAAAGTTTTTAGGTTGGTTCAAATTTGAACCTACCAACTGTTGGTTAAAACAAAATTCCATGTTTTACGTACAATTTATTTTTAACCAACAGTTGGTAGGTTCATATTTGAACCAACCTAATGATTTTTAACCAACATTTCTGAGAGTGTATATATAGAGAGAGAGAGAGGTGCGGAGGTGGAGGGGATATCATGAACACAAGAGAGAGAGAGAGAGTGTGTTTAGGTGGGGGTGGGGTGGCTGTACCATACGGGCAACGCGAGACCCTTTATACGCACCAGTTTGATATCCCTTTCACTTACCGGAACTCCTGGCAAGCATTGCTCCCATCCCCACGACCAGGCAGAGTAATATGACGAACTTTGATGACATGTTTGACAAATCCACCTACGAAAAAAACCCCGAGTCATTGGAAAGACAGCATGAAAGTTAACTATGCCGTCATTGCCACTCCAATGCACTTCATCACCTGATCACTTTGAGAAAAAAAAACTATATGTCATGCATGTACGAACAATATTGGATTTTCGAATGCAAATAATATTTGATAATAATATTTAAAAATAATATTTGATAATAATCAATAATGATAATAATCAATAATGTGATGAACAATATCCATACTAGTACAATGACATTATCAAGGTTTCGTGAAGCTATTTTTAATGCCATAAATGTCCATTATAGCGTGAAGAAAATAATAGGCCCTACTATGTAGCTTACCCAAGGTTTCTAAATTCAACATTTTTTGTTTCAGATATGATCAAGTTAAAAAGAATTATTTATACAACAATTCCTGTATGAAAATGAAATAATTCCTTTATGAAGAGAAATAGTATCGCACATTATAACTGAAAAGTTATTGGAAATGATGGACATGGCAATACGGTCTCAATAACCATTAAGAAGTATGGGGAGATTAGTGAGTCTGAGAGAGAAAGAGAGAGAGAGAGAGAGAGAGAGAGAGATAGAGAGAGAGATAGAGAGAGAGAGAGAGATAAAAACAGAAAGAGAGAAGGGGAGAGGGGTAATAGAAATGGGGTAGAATGAAAACGATTGCAATGATCTATTGATCTACGTAAGTACAACTTGCTACAACTCATTGGTTTTTAACTTACTTTTCAGGATCAGGAAGAGTCTGTGTCGTAATGAAGTTCAACAACGACGTGTGTATAATTATGTGAGAGACGTGTATCAATCAAATATGATTATTTACGTCTGGTGTTCTACTTATCACTCGACCAAATGAAGCTTTTCAATTGATCATATATATATCTCTACGAAACACACAGACCAAATTACTTTCCAGCGTTTTCGAATATGAATATGATCCAAGACTAAATGTCGCACAATATTGACAGTTATTGGACCATATCATGAAATCTGATTAGTTTTGTTGATAACAAAAAGGAGGCTCTATAGTATTACGTGTTAACCTATGTCAATATATATTTTTTTATTTGTGTCTATGTCAATATTTAATGCCATTGTCTTATGGACCGTGCTGTTTGAATCTTGGTTAGGATAACTCGTAGTTAAAAGCCGATTTGTGTATTTATTTAAAAAAAACCGAGGGAGTAAATTAAACAGGAATGGTCATGACCTTGCAATCCTTTACCACATCATGAATCGTCATGTAACCGGATCCGTACGGTGAAAAATTGTCGCTGCCCCCCCCCCCCCACCTCCCTTTGAAACAAAAAGATTCTTTTAAGTTACACTATATGCCCCGAGATCGTTGAGTAATGTGGTTTTCACCCCCCCCCCCATACTTTCTGACAATCCTGAGTCCATTGTCTATTATGTAATATTTTTATTGCAGAATCAGCTTTTGAAAGCCGACCACTAAAATACACAAGAACAAATTAAAAAAACAACAACAACAAAAACGAAGCAACAACATCATTATCCCGGCTTTTTAGTGGATCCCCCACATTTCCTCAGAAATTATGAATTTCTTTTAATAATTCATTATAATAATTTATTTATATGTTTAGTGTACTTGTACACTTATTAAGAAAAAATGAATTTGTAAATATGTTTTTCATATTTTCTGTTATAATATCTGTAAAGCCAAGTTTCTGTTGGAAATGAAATAAACATGAATTTGAATTTGAATTTGAATCATCGTCATCATCAACAACAACAATAACAAAAGTCTTCGAATTACTCCCCTCACCATCCATGCCGTTATAATTTCACTTCACAAATATTTCGGTAAATAAAAAAAAGATCGTGACTTTAGTGACACACTGATGGATCATCTTTATTGATTTTCACCTTTGTTTCTGTTGATGAAAAATAATAATGTGTTGAGGGCAGAGAGAAAATGTAATATATGAATGAAAAAATCATTATGATCATCAAATACATGTTTGTATTAATGAAGCACAAAATGTATATATTTCATATACGAAGAAAGTATATACAAATGAATCTTCATACTGAGAGAGCAAAAGGAAGAATATGTTTACACTAATGTATTATGATTTTTTTTGTGTATGTGTAAATTTGAAGATATAATTATGTTTGTTCTATAACCACTAACAGGAAATGAATTTGTGGATGACGAGTTAGTAACCACAGAAATGACAGCGGTTGCATGTTTGAAGAAGAAAACATATACAAAAGGGCTGTTGATTTTCCTGCACTTTGTGATACGATTTTTCCCTAATTTCACAATCAATCATAATAGTGAAGTGCAAAAAAAATTTTTTTCCAAAAGGTTAATACAAAAATCAGTTTGGGGGTATCTTTTTATTAGATTTAAATCAGATGCGGAGTGGTTCAGGCAAAATCTTTGCAACTGCACGCAATAAGAAGATTGCACTAGCCACTAGGGCGTCAGTAAAAAACAAAACAAAACAAAACAAAAAAAAAAAACAAAGGAGGGGGGGGGGGGGTGGTGGTGTGAAACCCCCCTGTAGAATTTTTCTAACGGCAAATTCGATATTCTTATAGGCTTTCGAAAAATTGCAAAAAGTGGTGATTTTTTTTTTTTTTTTGGATGTTGGGGTAAAATTGTGAAAATCGGTCGGCAACTTTAGAAATCCAACCACACGTATAGTTGTTTTTTTCCTTGTCGGCAAATTTGGGAATCTGATTACTCCCCCCCCCCCCTTTTTTTAAATAATTTTTTGTTTTTTGTTTTGTTTTGGCTGAAACTCCATTCAAAATTGTCTACCGTCTCTTTAAAAAGAAATTAAAAAAAATATATATTAGTATTGTTATTATTATTGATATTATTGATATCATTATTATCATTATTATTATTATTATCATTATTATTATTGTTATTATTATTATTATTATTATTATTATGATTATTATTATTATTATTATTATTATTATTATTATTATTATTATTATTATCATCATCATCATTATTAATATCATTATTATTATGCAAAACGGGATCATTTCCGTATATTCTTAAAAGACTTTGCTTTAACAAAAAGCATCAAGTGCTATCAAATGCAACTTTCTATTATATCGTTCTATACATGTATACCGTCCAAGTGTTTTCCTAATAAGTCTCGTTATGCCCAGTGTTGTGTCTCGTTGTGCCCAGCGGCCTTCTGCAGGTCGTAGACTTGTAGATTCAGGGAGATCTTGGTGATGTGACTTTCGGTTCCCTTCTTCACCATGCCTGTGTGTCCAATGATTACTGGGGTCACTTCTGCTTTGACGTTCCACATTCTCTCTATCTCTATCCTCGGGTCTTGGTGTTAGAGAGCTTACGAAACAGGACGGGAGAGCGAACAGAACGTTCACTCGAGCGGAAAATCGATCTGCGCATGCGCCAATGCGAAACTCTCTCCGTCGACGTCCCGTTCATTTTCAGGACGGTATTCAGGCGAAATAACGTCCGGTCTGCTAACAGGACGGATCTATGCAATTGTGTACACTGGATGTAAACAAGACGCACGTGTATGACAGCTGACAGCAACTTATGTTGATACGCACGATCACCAAGTCCAAGAAAAGAATTGTTATATTTAACTGTTAGAAGTTCCAGTTAGTTGTGAAATATGGCTACCAGCACAAGTACTTGCTCGATGAGTGAATTTGCAGATTTAACTTTGTGTCTTTTCCAAATAAATTGTTTCTAAGTCCAACAAGTTAATCAAACTTGAATAGGCCTACTACTTTACTAGTTCAAGTCACAGTTCAATACATGATGGTGGGCTTTATGACTGTGTCCGTGCACCCAACATTTCACTTTAGTCTTTACATTGACAAGCTTTATGTTTGGTGTTCCCCTAATGGCTTACTTCATTTTAACCTTCATGTTCTGGAGGGTAATTGTGCCGAAAATCTCATCAAATTCTAATGTTATTTTCACAACAAAAGGCGATGTTTACATGGTGTCAATTTGACATTGCAAAGAAAATGTCGATCTGCGCACTCATTTACACGCAGTTTGGGTTTGTTTGTATGAAAGGTGACATTTTCAAGGCCTAGATGTTATGTAAAGTAGACCTTTCTCATCAGTTTTTCATAATTTTTGCACATGCATATCACTATAAATGATATTAAGATTATGTGTAGAGAGTATACTTCCCTTTTTGACGTTTGGATTTGTGCAGTAGTGCGTATAAAAAATTATGGGCAGACATGGGGCACCAATCAATACTGAGGCGTATACTGTTAACGGCGGGGGTCGCGCTCGCGTCGCCGTCCATTTCGTATCGTAACTAAAGTTAAGAACAGGACGGGAACGGTGTGCGAGGACGGTCACGGTCGGTCGATTCCCCCGTCGCACTGCCCCTCCGTCCCGTTTCGTAAGCACTCTATTTATGCATGGGGACGGACACTTCGATAATGTTAACTTTATTTTCCTCTCTAATCATGCTAATGACGATGTCTGGCTTGTTGCAGTTGATGGTTCTGTCTGTCATGATACCGCAATTCCAATATATCGTACTTTCATTGGCCAGGAGAGTCTATGGCTGGTGATCCCAAGGATGATCACAGGTTTCTATTCTTTTTATTAAGTATTTATTTTAAGTATATACATTGGATTTCTTCACAGCAAAGATATATGAAATACATAAAACGTGATCTGCAATTATGGTTACAGTATTTTCACAATATAGAAATCGGATGAATATCTTAATAATCAAATTACAATAACACATCGGAAAAAAACTATCGTGTATCAACTAATTCACAAATTCTTACAATAATTGTTTGATCACATGCACTAGCAAAATTAATGTAGATGTTGTCGGAGTACTTGCAAACAATTTTAGACTGCACTCCGTTAAATCCACCATTGATAAATATATTCAAAAAATCAATATATTTAGCGATTCTACATTTTTTGACTTGACATTCTTTCGTTCTTTACCCTTATAATCTTATAGAAACAAAGCATATTTAAAGACTATAAATAACCACAACTAGGAAAAAAAATGACTGCATCACCTTTCGATATGTTATAGTCTCACAATGAGTAAATGATGGTGCCAGATTTTCGTCTTGAAATTCTTGAATGATTCTTTTTATTGTACTATATTATATTATTGGTTTATTATTTATAAAACTCATCAAACATACAGCTATAAGCTGAAATTATTAAAGTCATGAAGTAAAAAAATACATGTACATATCATTAAAAATTGTATTACATTAAAAGAACTACTATGGTGTACTTACGACTTACAGCACTCACTTTTAAGACCTCATTTCAAATATTGAAATCGAATTATTAATTTCAGGAAAACAATTAAAAAAAATATATATCACATATCACATTATTGACGAAGTAATTGGTAATTAATCGGCATTGTTTATATATATATATATTTTTTTTTCATTTCATTTCATTTCATTTTATTTCATCATTTGGTCATTGCCAAACTGGAGATTAATTCAGACATATCAGTTTAGTTCAAAATAACTTTCAAACATGAGTGTAATTTTAATTTTGAGAATCTTGTAATATAACCATGTTTTTGAAGATTAAAAAAAAAAAATAGTTGTCGTAGATGGCGCTGAAGTCGTTATTGTTAAATATTTCCTGTGTGATATCACCTACGCCTAATCAGTCAATTAGTGCACACGCCAATAAAACAAAGCAATATTTGCGCTGTTCATTCTGCTTTCACTTTGTGAACGACATCATCACTCTCAATGGCACGCCAGTTACTGACGTATAGTCCTGCGGCTCGAGTGCGGCTCACACGAAGCGTCATTTGCTGACTTTAGGACAACGTCAGTGACTTGCACGGTCCTTTGTGCGTCATAATAGAGTGCTATCGCTTAAAAAGTGATAGCAAAATGAGCAGTCCAAACCTTTACTTTAATACATGGCGTATGGTCAATTGCCTTCACATACTCGATTAGCGCAGGTATACAGACGCAATCGAAAGGACGCCTCACGTGAGCCGAGCTTAAGTAATGTCCGTTGCACATAAGGCGTCAATTCGAATGCGTTAGTACCTACGCTTCAAGTTTCCCTCCATAATTCTCTGACAAGCAAAAAAAAAAAAAAAGAAAAAAAAAAAAGTTTTCCGTTCTAAAGGGGGGGGGGGGGGGGCACAACGCATAGTTTTCAAATATGTATTTCACTTTCAATCTTCCATGTTATAAAAGATAATTATGTTAATGTTATTTATTCTCGGGAACCTACACAACAAGCTATGCTTTCCAGTAGGTTCCTTTTTTATTTCATGATTTTGTACTTTGTAAATCATATTGTTTTGTATTTGAAATGAAATGAAATAAATCTTGCATCAATCATTCAATCAATAGTCTTCTTTCAAAAGTGGGGGGGGGGGGGCAAGGGCCGGGATTCCCCCCCCCCCCCCTAAATCCGCCACTGGATGAATGTAATATATAGTTTGTCACTACAGGCAAACGTGTATAAATTTGGATACATTACGAAAATGGCCCACTGATTGATGGTCAGGAATGTTGAGGTGTCCTTTTTGTGACGGTCGACGTTGTTGCTGAATCTGTTAAGGTAAAGATAGTAATAATGATAGTTAGAGAATACGGGCCACAGTCGTTAGAGAAGCCTAACACAGCTACTTACTTGTCGTGTCAATATTGGTCAGGAGCAGCTATATAGACTAGTACAGGGCATATGGTAGTCTTACAATGCAGGCACTCTTTTACGACTGACCAGGGTGTGTGCCTGCAAATTATAGACCAACAGCCGACAATGTCGGTCTCTTGAACCGCCTCAGTAAAGTTGTCGGTCTCGTGGGCTTTCTTTTCATTCTTCATTCATCGAGTGTACTGTCATCATTGTTTTGTTTTCACTGTTTCCTCTGGCTTTTACACGCTATTATTTTAGTTTCCTATTTTTGTGGGATAAATAGAATCTACATAATGCGTAGTGTAATAAGTCATGTCATTATCTCCTTTTAGGGTTGCAGTAGTTTGAATATATTTCTAAAATTTCGTTTCGTGCACAGAAACACCGTTTATTATTGTTGTTATATTATTATTAGTAGCAGTAGTATAGTCAAACCTGCTTTAGCGACCACCTATATAGAAAGACCACTTGTCTATAAAGACCACACTTTTGTTTCCCTTGAAAAGTGTTTCTCATTGAAAAATGTATTAAAGTGTACCAATCACCTGAAAAAATCATTTATGTACAGCTAGAAAGTATAAAATTAACCTCAAAGAACTTTGTCTGGTATTCTATGGGTCAACAGGTAATGAGTATGAAGAAAATAGAGGATAACATGAAAATGCTCGCGCGGAACCGAACCCCGAGTTTGGTTCCGCGCGAGCCTTTGTCTTGGTGAGCGCGTACGGGTGCGTCGAGTAATCTACTCACGAGTCACTTTTACGCTTATAGAGAGTGTAATTAAAATTACAATATCTATTTATAGAATTAATATTTGAAGCCCATATTTTGAATATAATACGACATAAAACTTCTAATATACAGAGCAAAATTATTTTTGGTGATTGGTACCCTTTAAAGGAACCTTGTACATAAAGACCACCTGCTCATAAAGCCCGCTTTTCTTGTCTCCTTGAGTGGCTTTTACTAGGTTCCACCGTAGTAGGCCTAGTAGAGTCTATAGTAGTATTAGTAGTAGTCGTAATACTACTACAACTACTACTTGTAGTAGTTGTATAATAATAATAATAATAATAATGATGATGATGATGATGATGATGATGATGATGATGATGATGATGATAATAATAATAATAATGATGATAATAATAATAATAATGATAATAATAATGATGATAATAATAATAATAATAACAGCACTTATTATTGTTATTATTATTATCATCATCATCATTATTGTTGTCATCATTGTTATTATCATTATTATTATCATCATTTGTTAATATATGTTAGGAGAAGTAGTATCATAAAAATTATATTACCATATAATAGTAGTTAAGTTCGAGTATGGTGTTAACCACAGCCGTTCAGAAATACGTAGTATGTGTTTATATATATATAATTGTGAGAAATGAAATGAGAGAATAATGGTTGCGTAGCTTAATTCAAAGTTCCCCAGAGCTGTCCTCCCTTTTTGAAATTTTTGCAAAGGTTGAAAAAATGTCTCCGCCGGGAATCGAACCCGGGTCCTTGGCTTAGAACGTCAATGCCTTAACCACTAGACCACGGAGACGAGCCAGTGTTTTCGGCGACACCAGATTCAATTGACCGACAGACTGACAAATCTTCAACCTCTTTAATTAATTCCTTTGTCGAGGGAAGGTGAGTTTTGAACAATGACAAGCCGCATATGCCTCAGCTGGATCCAAGCGAATGCTTTGAGATACATGTATAGAATAATTATAAACAATTGTAAGGAAATAACATAGCGAGAGAGGTGTGGATGTGTGTACCAATCGGTTGAACCATGTTAAATTTAGATATGTGAAGAGAGAATGATGGTACAGAATGAAGCAGGTCACTCGGTGTATTTACAAGCTTTCGGCTCCTGGCCTTCTTCAAGTTTATTTGCTAAATCAAACAGAATGAAACAAATAATAATAAGCAACTTAACAAAACTAAAGACAACAGAACAGAACTATCATAAAGCTGGCAACATAAAGCTTGTAAATACACCGAGTGACCTGCTTCATTCTGTACCATCATTCTCTCTTCACACACACACACACACACACACACGCGCGCACACGCACACCCACACACACCCACACACCCACACACACACGCACACACACACACACACACACACACACACACACACACATATACATATATATATATATATATATATATATATATATATATATATATATATATGTGTGTATATATATATATATGTGTGTATATATTACGATCTCTGTTTTAATTATTTAATCAAAATAATACAGACCTTGGTTGGTAGTACTCTGGGAAGCGTTTTGTATCATCAGCTATTATATGCTGCGACCAAAATAATGCTCAATACTATAGCTGTGATTTATGACATACATCTCGAAAAAAAAAAAAAAATAGGTAGGCCTAATATGTGCATAGGTTGTAGATTTATTTTTTCTTGTCCACCATAGTTTCAAAGTAGAATGATGTATCCACTTTCTCTATAAATATTTACCAGGAACTTGTGAAAATAAGTCCTTTCCATCGGTAAAATAGGATGCACTTTTCGACAGGAAAGTAATTGGCTTTCTACCGCGTTCATAGACCGCGTTACACAAACTAGTCTAGTTAGAAGTATCCTTTCAATCATAAAAAATATTTGTACGATCATTTTTGTTTCAAAAAAGAATTTTTAGGAAGATAAAAAAACTCAATGAATTAGTAAATGATTTTTTGTAATGAAAATTTTGAATTGAGTTTTAGTAGGCCATTATTCTATACTTAAAAGCATTTTTGAATGAAATGGATTTCACCAGTAACAGTATTTGTTTGGAAAAATTAGACTATCTCGTTAATTGATTGATCGAATTTTATTCGGCCTCTTCTTTGACTCCGCCCATATCCCCCAACCATGGTGGTTGCTCCATAAACAATACGCAAACCGCATAGATACCAAAAGCGTGTGAGCGAATTGAGACTTGACGAAATTGGTGACCGGGATTTACACAATTTTTTAGCGTTTATTCAATTATTGATGAAATAAATATCTTGGAATTCACATGAGGTGAGATCTTAATTTACGATGTTATTGTTTTTATGTAATATTTTGTGGTGTTACGATGTGAAAAAGGAAATATTGCCGCATATTCAGGAGGACAAAAATTTGTCCCACACGTTAGTTTTTGTGTAGTGTTAGATAAGCAGATACCATGGGATGCGGGCTATACCATGTAAGCGGGGTCGAGCTAACTTGGCACTAGGGCACTCGGGCACTCATCATTATGTCATAGGCCCTTGCCTATATGGGACTGTGTCCAACATTCACTGTTGCAGCAGACACAAACACACAACAAAATTGCTCTAAGCAAGATTTAATTTTCTTAAAAATAAATTTGCTAGATTACCTGATTCAGGGACTCTTCAATTAGGTCTAGTCTTACTGTGCCACAAATTTTGGGATTCAGAATTGAAAATGAAATTTGAAATAATTATTTTCCTCTCCTGTGTGAAATGTCTAGACTGGAAAAGGCCTGCTGATACACACAAAAGCTATTGAAGCCTATTCACCCAAAAAGCTAGTCTGGAGTACAAGGTTATCTTCAGACATTGTCAGATAAGCTTGTACATGTAACTCGGCACTGCACGGTGACTGTTTCAAGAGTTCTACGCACTGTATGGTAGTGGATCCAGTGTCCGAACACTTTTTAGAAAATCAACGATAGCAAATAAAATATCGAACGAATATCTATCAAACTTACATAATGAATGCTCAAAGTCCTACAGAAAAAGAAGTTGATGGAAATTTAAAAAGACAACGTAGATTTAATACGATATTCCCTTCCGAGTGAACCCCTTTCCAACGACACGGCGTTTTGGTCCCTTGAAAAAGGTACCGTAATTCCGAACGTGTGAAACCTATGGGAAAAAGACACAACCTTTGTTTCAATCGTGTGGTTTTCATACGCGTAATCCCACGCGTATGAAAACCCATTTTAGGCGCTTAACTGTACACGTTCGGTAATACAATCTGTTCGGAATTACAATCCTTGAATATACCCTTTTTTAGCCTTAAATTTCATGTTTTGTATAATTTTACTTCTTGAAATTTTCAACATTCTTTGATAATCATTTTACCAAATGATATCAAATAATTTGAATTTAAGCGTTTTGAAATGTGTAAATTAATGCGAATTTCAACACAAGTGTTTGCAATCAATTCAACTCTCTGGGCTCACTCAGCCGCGATTTTCTGCCAAGGCCGAGTTCGCCCTAGTGCCGAGTTAGCCTGCATCCCATGTAAGCCTAGACAGAAGGATCCGGGACCCCAGACCTCTGTTTGGAGGAGTTTCATAACATTTTCCGACTTTTGAGGTTCTCCTCCAAGACAGACGGAAGCCTCCCATAGGCACCGTAGTCGAGTACATGTAGGCATCGAGTGAGCTTAATCACTGTCCCTATGGACGTACGGGTGAGGTGCCTCACCCCCACTTATACATGTACTACAAGCCACTCATAGGGGGTCGGGCTAACTTGGCACTAGGGCCATCTCGGCACTGTGCATTGTCTATGTTTCAAGAGTTGAAGTCCACGCTACGCACCGTACCCTTTTTTAGCCTTAAATTTCATGTTTTGTATAATTCTACTTCCTGAAATTTTCAACATTACTTCTTTGATAATCATTTTACACATTGATATCAAATAATTTGAATTTAAGTGTTTTGAAATGTATAATTGATGTGAAATTCAACACAAGTGTTTGCAATCAATTTAACTCGCTGGGCTCACTCAGCGATTTTCCGCCAAGGCCGAGTTCGCCCTAGTGCGGAGTTAGCCCGCATCCACTCATAGGCCCTTGCCTATGTGGGACTGTGTCCAACATTCACTGTTGCAGCAGTCAAAAACAGACAACGAAATTGCTCTAAGTAAGATTTAATTTTCTTAAATTTGCTAGATTACCTGATTCAGGGACTCTTCAACTCTTACTGTGCCACAAATTTGGGGATTCAGAATTGAAAGTGAAATTTTAAATAATGAATGATCTAGACTGGAAAAAGGCCTGCTGATACACACAAAAGCTATTGAAGCCTATTCACCCATAAAAGCTACTCTGGAGTACAAGTTTATCTTCAGATAAGCTTACATGTATAAGTGGGCAAGGGCCTATGAGTGCAAGTAGGTCTATTTGCGATCAATTCAGTGGTTGAAAAATGAGATCACTACATCTATGGATATCTCAAATTGGCAATTTGGTGAATCGATTGCTACATATTCACGGTCAACTCTCCCATTTGTCGTCAGTGGTTTAGCCAGCGAGGCGTCTGGGCGTCTTTTGGACGCCCATTTCTTCTGGAAGACGCCCAGCAAAATTTGCAAGACGCCTTGATCAAAATCATTTGATGGACGCCCTTTTAATAGTTAAAGATAAATTTGCATAAGACGCCTTTTAAAAATCATTTGATGGAGGCCCTTTCAGTTTTTGGAAAGATGTTTTGTATTCACGATAATTTATATCCTCGGCTTCTCAGCAGAAGTCGAAGTTGTAAACGCCTCCCGCAAACAAGTACCGTGTGTACGGGTCTAGGCTGTAGCTACTTAGTCTTTGCGCGACACCTTTTGTGAAAATTTTCTTTCCGAAACGCATTATCACTGTTACAGTGAGAGGTCTAAAAATTATCATCATCCGTGTAATGAGACTATCGCTAGATCTACGACCGGATACACTACACAGAGAAATTGTTCCTTACCACAGTAAGTCCATAGTCACCTCAAAAAATCAATCTGTAAAGTGCCGGTCACATATACACGACGCACGGCCCGCGCACTGAAAAATCAGCAATTTTGGCCAGTGCATTGTCAATCGCTGGGTGTGCGTCAGCATTCGTTACTCGCTCGTCGAACGCGCTGGATCAACGCTATGCATTCATTGTCATTCGCTATGTGCGTTGTAATTTTTGTGCATGTACAAAAATGTGCGCGGAGCTCGACGCATGAATGTATTCGCCAGACAGTGGTTTAGCCAGCGAGGCGTCTGGGCGTCTTTTGGACGCCCATTTCTTCTGGAAGACGCCCAGCAAAATTTGCAAGACGCCTTGATCAAAATCATTTGATGGACGCCCTTTTAATACATGTAGTTAAAGATAAATTTGCATAAGATGCCTTTTAAAAATCATTTGATGGACGCCCTTTCAGTTTTTGTAAAGATGTTTTGTATTCACGATAATTTATATCCTCGGCTTCTCAGCAGAAGTCGAAGTCGTAAACGCTCCCGCAAACAAGTACTGTACCGTACGTGCGTACGGGTCTAGCTCTAGGCTGTAGCTACTTAGTCTTTGCGCGACACCTTTTGTGAAAATTTTCTTTCCGAAACGCATTATCACTGTTACAATGAGAGGTCTAAAAATTATCATCATCCGTGTAATGAGACTATCGCTAGATCTACGACCGGATACACCTTTTGTGAAAATTTTCTTTCCGAAATGCATTATCACTAGTGTTACAATGAGAGGTCTAAAAAATATCATCATCCGTGTAATGAGACTATCGCTAGATCTACCACCGGATACACTACACAGAGAAATTGTTCCTTACCACATTAAGTCCATAGTCACCTCAAAAAATCAATCTGTAAAGCCAAAGCCTGCCTCAAAAATGCGGAATTAGTGCCATTTTTTAAAATCACGCGGCGCTTAAGTCGGGTTGTGAGGAACAGAGTCACCGAAAACGCGCTAAAACTCAAAAAATCGGATTAATGACGGGGTTTTTTACTTATTGCGCGCGAGATTGATGCTCATCGAGTGAAATGGTATCCGCGAAAAAACAAATTGGAAAAGAAAAATCGCCCGGAACTGTGCGCATTCACTGTATATCATGTACGTACATACATATACGCAGTGGCGGATTTGGGGGGGGGGGCAATCCCGGCCAGTGCCCCCCCCCCCTTTTGAGGGAAAACAATGCATTGTGCCCCCCCCCCCTTTTCGACCAGGAAACTTTTTTTTTTTTTTTTTTTTTTTGCTTGTCAGAGAATTATGGAGGGGAACTGGACCCCATAACCCCCCCCCCCCCCCCCCCCACTGAGCGACTTTTGGAGGGCTGGCGAATTTTTTTTTTTTGGGGGGTCGACATTGGCACAGTGTTAACCTGGTGGTAAAGTAATACTTACATTAATACATGTATATTGAAAACTTACATTCATGTAGGGAAAACAAATCATCAGAATGTGTAACTTCAACATGTTTTTACCTTAAACACTGAGGGAATAATTCCAGCAAGCTAGAAGTAAACAAGCAAGGAAACAGTGTCTTTTTAGATAGAAATAATGAAAAATTTCCAGCAGAAAGGGGGCGCTGCCCCCTTTTACCCCCTGCTGGGGGCGCTGCCCCCTGGACCCCCTGAACTGCTCGCTGCGCTCTCCCAATTTTTTGGAACCCTGCTTTTTACTTTGGACACCCAATTTTTAAATCCTGGCTAAAGCCCTGTTTGTCGTACACTAAAATATCACTAAATTCTGGTTTTCTCTTGAGTGCCTGTACCCCCGGGGCAGTACACCTTTTGTAGATAGCATATTGTTATACTGTACACATGTAGGTCCTCCAAAGAGAAAAACATCCTACTGATTTGTACGTTTTGATAAGTTGACATTTTAATCATTTTGTGTGTTTGAGCGAATGGGAAAGTTAACCGCCGCTACATCACAGTGACCGGACCAATTTGGCAAATTTGAAAATCCCCCCCCCCCCCCCAAAATCAAACTTTTTTACCATTGTCCGATTTCGTTCAAACTTTCACCAATCTGCTTCTCTGATTTTTCAGCTTTTACATAAATCAAATTATTACAAAGGTTGGATTTCCGTTTATAGCAGGGCTGTCAACTCTCCCGCTATTGGCGGGAGACTCACGCCACCACGCTCATTCTCCTGCCATCCCACCCGCCATGACGACCTTCCTCCCGCTCTTCCGCTAAGCATGTAAATCTCCCGCTTTACGGAAAAACAACCTGCTGAATGTGTAAAAGGGTTTTGGGGGTTTTTTTTGCTTGTCAGGCGGGAAAAAAAAGAAGACATTGTCACCAACCACCCCCCCCCCCCCGACCAACTTTTGAAGGGCTGGCGAGAACGAAAAAAATACGAATCCCCCTCCAAGCACTTCCCCAAAGTTGACAGCCCTGTTTAAAGGATGTAACACTTTATATTTGGAGCAATTTCAATTACATTTCTCAGATTATACTTTTCTTAAAATACTGCTCTGAATATTTAATTATATTTTTCACTTTTTGAAAAATCAAGGCCACAAAATCTGTGTGTACTTCTACTACTCCTTCAGTAAGTACATGTAGTTCAAAACACAATTGGCATTGTGTGTGCTCTGTCATTTCTACCTACCTTTTGCTTTCCACTAATAATTTATGACTCTGTGTGAAAAAGGTGTTCTGGAATTTCAGCTGCAATGCACAATAGCAATTGTATTCTGAATCAATTCCTGATACAAACTGATTTTGTGGCTTTTATTATTAAAAAAGTGAAAAATCTAATTAAATATTCAGAACAGTATTTTAAGAAAAGTATTCAGAGAAATGTCATGAAACTTGCTCCCAATAAATTTTACATCCTTCAACTTTACAATATAAAAACTAGCTCAGTCTGATCAACTATCAATCATCAAATTCACTCTTAGGCCAATTTTACATTTTTGTATGAATCTCTTCTTTTCTCAATTGATTTGATTTGATTTGATTTTCCTTTGCAGAATTCATCGTACATGATATACGGAAATGTATGACCGGTAATCTTGGTTGCTGGAGGATGATCAAATTCTAGTTTGAATTCTTTACTGTACCTAGCTGCATGTGTATTAAACCATGGCAGACTTTGAAGAGGAGAGGGCTACGACTCCGAGTGTACCAGAAACCAATGGAGATTTGGTGGATGAGACGAGCCATCCGGGAGAGCCTCAGTCCGAAGAGGAATTGGAACGATTAATAGACAAGGAGTTGGAAGATGTTGGTAATGGAGAGGTAAGAATAAATCGTTTATTCCTCTCTTTAAATTGGGGGGGGGGGGGGTGGGGGGGGGGGTGGAACATCCTATAAACAGCAAGAGTTGAATTTCCAAGGTGTTTGCTTTTTTAAAATCTGGTATAGTTCATACGGTTCTGAATCAAAATTTATTGAGCCCAATCACAAAATGTGTGCAATTGTCATAAATGGTTTAATATTAACCCTATACTCAAAAAGTAGAAATTCAGATTTTAAAGGAAACCAAAACCGAAGGAGAGAATCAATGTTATTGGAAAGTGAAAATTCAGAGAAGCACTTTACAAAAAGTTTCATTAAAATTGGTTAAAAAATGAGAGAGTTATGGAAGTTTGAAAAGTCTCGTTTTACTTTCTATGGGGATCCTCAAATTGGCAAAATTGCTTCAAAATGGCTGATTTTGTGAACAACTCTCCATTTGTTTTGTACACAGATTTTCAGATTTTCTCCATTATCTTTCAAGGTGCAGTTAATCTCCTTCTGAGCTCAACATATATAATGGGAAAATGTATTTTACACCACATACATGTATGTCGAGTTCAGGAGGAGACAAGGAGCACCCTGAGAGATAATGGGGAAAATCTGAAAATCTGTGTACAAAACAAATGGAGAGTTGTTCACAAAATCAGCCTTTTTGAAGCAATTTTGCCAATTTGAGGATCCCCATAGAAAGTAAAATGAGACTTTTCAAACTTCCATAACTCTCTCATTTTTTAACCAATATTAATGAAACTTTTTGTAAAGTGCTTCTCTGAATTTTCACTTTCCAATAACATTGATTCTCTCCTTGGGTTTTGGTTTCCTTTAACTTCTTTTGCCATTCGTGAGGTTATCATCAGTCTGTGCTTCAGTCTGAAAATACAACAAATAAATCATGAAATAAAGTATATTGGTGCATTACATACGTGTAAGTTAAAGAGGAACTGTTCATAATTTTACAGGAAAAGTAATTTAATAATAATGATAATAAACTATTCTTGTATAGCGCATAACACATTACGTAAGAATGTCTCTATGCGCTTGAGGGGGGGGGAAAAAAAAAATTTATGACCCCATTTACATCTCATCATAGAGATGTACTTCGTTGACTCAGGTTGAGTGGTTTAAACAGTTACATGTACATACATGTACATGTAAAAGAAGATGCAAAGGTTCTTGGTTCAAGCCACAGCATGGCACTGTTATTCTGTGGTAACATGTTAATCTACATTTACAACTCTTGAGTCTTGATACAGGTGCTGTGGCAGCTACTCAGATTGAAACACTGGGTTATAATTTCTAAAGAACTTTGCATGAACATACATCATGTATGTAGAGACATAAAATCCCACTGTGATGTTCATTATACAAAAGTGGAACATTATTATCAAATTATGATCAAATCATTAATTCATTAAATTTTGTATGGGTGAACATCTACATACAACATATTGTAAGTTGATTTTAAAGTTGGTTAAAGGGAGGTAAGATAAATTGTGTAGAGAATCCTATCTATAGTCAAAGCCGATGCTAAGTTTAGGCTTGGCCGAAGTCTAGTACATACTAAAGAAAGACAAAATTAGAGTAGACCTTGGTCTAAATTGCTTTCACTACCATAGACCAAGCTTTAACTCGGTGTTGTTTCATGTTACAGTAACACATCAATTGGCTGCGGGAACTGAACTGCTTCTGTAATGAGCTTTTGGGAATGAGAAAATTTAGTCAATAGATAAAGTAGTGGATATACATACATGGGGGCCACAGAGCGTTTTTGAAAGTGGGGGGGGGGGGCTAATTTGATTTCACTTATTAATGACAATTTTCGAACTTTTTTTCCACTTGAGTTTTATGACACGTGTCAACTCAAAAATTATACCTCATATTAGACTGAGGTTTTTAAACTCGTAGTAAAGTGTTCTGCAGCCCATGATACATGTATCATTGAACTTCAGTCAATATTTTGTTTGAATATATATATATGTAACATCAGTAATCAGAACAAATGTTAGAGACAAAAACAGAACAATATATATAGTAAGTATAACATCAGCAACAAAAACATACTATGTAAAAGTCATAATTGATCAACTAGAATTCTCTTTCATATTATATAAATAGTGCATGGTCTATCATGCACTATACTGGATTATGTGCATGACAACTACTAAAATTTAGTATTTGGAGATCGTATAGTCCAGTAATGGCACATAAATAGAACATGCACTAATTGTTATAGTAAATAGACCCCTAGATCTATAAACTGTTATTGTGTATTAGGCCTGGGCTCTATAAGTCTATAAATTTATAGTCTAGATCTACTGCTGATTTCCTAACTCTACAAAAGTTGCTTATCTCACATAATGAACTCTAAATGTTAGCTCTCCAATGATGTGTAACACTCTGAACTCTAAAAAACTTGAAATTGAATGATAGCAATTGTAAACGAATGACTCGTCCCCTATTCACTTAACACGGGATTCCCCATGCAAAAATCAAAGTTAGCACATGATCGTGCACTATAACAAAATCTTTGCACGTCACGTAATGCGAATCTAACCAATCATAGCGTATATCATACTTACACTATTTACCATATACAGTATAATATTATGTACAAGTAATGTATTTAAAGAAGATCTATGAGAAAAAGAGCCAATACTCTTTCTCTGTTTTTCTGTATTTTTCTCTGTTTTTCTGTATTTTCCTTCCTTTTGTTTCTGCTTTCCCTACAGTGTATGTAGTTTTATCATGGAATAATAATGTATTATATTGTCATGCCTTTTTATTCTCAATGTGTTAATATATTTTTGATACATGTGCATTAATATCTTTTTCTGTATTCATTCTTATCCATCATGTGCAATATTCTGATATGTATTTTTTATGCCTGGAATTTTGGAAATCAGACTGTAACCCAATTTTTATGCTTGTTGCATGACAATAAATGAATCATTGAATCATTGAATACATGTACATGTACCTTGCCCTTAAACACATTAGAAATGCTACAAAACATTCATGTATATACATGTAGACATACATGTGTGCATGTGAACAAACAAATTCATATTGCCACGTTGATCAATCAAAAAATAGTTGGCAAATTCTTGCACGAGCATGTTCTTTGAGTGATTAAAGAAATATGAATTTATCGAAACTGTTTATGTTTTTCAAAGTTATCATTTAATTGGTTAAGGTTATATCAAATAACAGTTCTCTTCTTCCTCTGAACTTCTCACAAATTGCGTGACATAATGGAATTCGTCTCCTACTGCTGCATACTACATGTACATGTACATGTATGTACATTCTTCACAACAAAAATATGTGTGTCTTCTTTTTTGTGATTTTCTGTAATAGTTAGGTACTGGGTGCAACATTTTATGACTCATATTGTGTCATACATGCAAACTTACATGATCATTCACCATCAACTTTGTCTAGTAAACTCATTCATGGTAATTGAGGAAGAACCACAAAAGATCATTATGCCTCCAAAATCTCTCTTTTGAATAGAGTCTGCAAACTGGCTTTTAATCCCTTCTTCAATAGCCGGACAGACAATAGGTTCATTTCAATTTCTTTTATGGACTAAAAAGAAACTGTTGGTTTATGGAGGCTTTGGAAAGCTCACATGCCTGCTGCCTACATGTACAATGTAGTCTACGCCATTACTACTCATGGCTGTATTTAAATACTGAAGGACAATATCTGAGTTTGCAGTAGCAACAGATCATGTTTTGTTGCTAGGAAAACAATGTTGGTCACCAGCAAAACAATGTTGTTAGCTCGGAAAACAATTATGTGGGTTCCATTCTTTGACATTTTTCTAAAGAAAATGTAAAATTTGTAATTGTATATTGTCTGTCACTATCACTCATCCATTGGTTATCAGATTTATAGAACATGATTTAAAGGGAACAAGAAAGAAATGCAGTACAACATACATGTACTTGTAATTCTTCATAAATGTGATGTAATTTTCTTCTTTTGTATACATTGAAATTTCAGCTACATGTATGTAGAACTACCACAAATATGATTTTGGAACATTTAGCCTTCATACCGTGTATTTGTAAGTTACATGTACATATATGTACAAGGACATTAAAGGGCAATCCAACCTTGATAATAAGATGATTTGTGTGAAAGCAGAAAAATAAGAAAAACAGGATGGTGAAAGTTTGAAAGAAATCGGACTAGGACTAAGAAAGTTATGGATGTTTGAAAAATGAGATCACTACATCTATGCGAATCTCAAATTGGCAATTTGGTGAGTCAATTGTGACATTTTTGTGGACAACTCTCCCATTTGTCGTACACAAAAATATCATTAATTTGCGGTTTTCTTCGAGGCGCTTTTACCCTCGGGGCAGTACTCAAAATATATTGGAGATAGCATATTGTTATAGGTCCTCATGAACGAAAAGATTCAACTGAGTAATGCATTTTGAAAAAAAGTGACAATTTGTTCATTTCGTGTGTTGGAGCGAACGGGGGAGTTGTCCACAGCTACAGCACAGTGACATTACCTATTCAGCCAATTTGAAATTCCCATATGCATAGTGATTACAACTTTCAAAAATTCATAACTTTCTTATTGCTTGTCCGATTTCGTTCAAACTTTCACCAATCTGCTTCTCTGATTTTTCCTCTTTCTTTCAAAGCAACTTGCTATAAAGGTTGGATTTCCCTTTAATTTCAACCACATGCATGTACATGTACATAATAAAAAACATTATTACTGTAAAGTACATTTACATACTTTTACTCGCTTTGTTTTCATGCCTTTTATGTTTGTAGACTGTATACATTGGAAACCGTTATATTACATTCCATTATATTACATTGTGCATGTACAAAATGCAAATTTTATGAAAAAAGGGAATATTGACTTTGTTCTAATTGAGTGGCTCAAAAGCTGCCTGAAACTGAACAATTTAACACACCCATTAGGCATTAGCAAACAGCTGCTAATGACAGTATTCTTCTTCATGCTAACGTGAAAAACACACAAAAATATGTCTGTGTCTGCTATGTATTAACCCTCTCACATCGTGTTGGCTGGTTGCCATAGCAACAATATGACAGCATCGCGGTACTACCTACATGTATACATGTACTAATTTAGTTCCCAGATGCGGTTTAATGCCTAATGGCAAACAATTTCATTTGTCACCTCGTCATCCATGTAAGACACAATAGCCAGATCAATCAAGCTCACAGAATGAAGAGATGCTCTTTATTTTTATAAGAAGCGGTTCTGGAGGCCAAATTGATTTGGACTTATGAATTTTGCTGGAATCATTTTTTTAAACCTTGATGAGGGCATACACACATTGATTTTGATGAAAAATTGCCTGCCTCTCTTTTTCCGTCAATACACAAGTTGTGACCTTTAATTCTGTATGCTTCTAAGCTGTATTTTGCGTGTGTTTCCTACATGTAGCTTTAGTATTTTGCTCTGATGATAATTTGTTTGGATAATGGGCTGATATGACACCTGCCTTTCAGTAGAAATTAAAGATATGTTAATTTTGATTTGTTCTGTAAAGTTTTGTTCTTAAAGATTAATGTGTTAGAGGAATAAAATTGAAAACAATGTGCGACTTTAATTGAATACACCTGAAATATGTTAACATTTAGTAAATTGAAAGATAGAGTTGAGTTTCTGGTCATGGGAGTATGTTGTGAAAGAAGCTGTCTGGAAGCGATTGGGAAAGGTTGACTATGTAGTACATCAGAATTGGTGTATGCTATAAGGTTTTGGAATCACCAAAATGAGAAAAAATTGACTCTGTCCTGTTGAGAGTCAAGTGCACTGCACACAGAAGTTTGGCCCAAACATTTCAGCTGTTTCTTGTCATGTTTTTAATATGAAAGTTTTTGAAGAGCAATCCTTTTCAGTGGATTATTCTTATATGTTAATCTTCCAAACTGACATATAGAGATTGAGAAAGCTCACAAATTATTGTTCACCCTTCCCAGAACTCAACCTTTTCTTTAAGATTGTATTTACATTACCCTGGCATCATTTGGTTTTGATGAAAGCAGAAGAAGAAGAGAAACTGGTCGGTGAAAGTGGGAGGAAATCTGATAAATAATGAATAAGTTATGAATTTTTGTAGTTGTGTTTCTTCTTTTAAATTGTTGTTGTTGTTCTTCTTCTTTTAATATTCTCCTCCTCCTTCTCCTTCTTCTCCTCCTTCTTCTCCTTCTTCTCCTTCTTCTCCTTCTCTGTCTTCTCTTTTTTCTTCTCCCCCTTTTACTCCTTCTCCTTCTCCACCTTCCTTCTTTTTCTCCTCTTCCTCCTCCTTCATTTTTTCTTCTTCTTGATCAAACGCTAATTGGCAAATCTATTTTCTATTTTTTGAACAGACACCTGATGAGAAAGAACAGAGGCTGGATGCCCAGCAGAGGGAGATTGACGAGGAGCTGAGGAAACTCAGAGAGGAGCTGGAGATGGACTCGACCTCACCGGATGACATGGCTCCCGAATACGACATCGCTGCTCGTGTCAAGCAGCTCAACGAGGAGTTGGCCAGGGAGGGTCCCATCGAGGAGAAGAAAAACAGGAAAGTCAACTTTCCGGAGAACGTCATCAGCATGGCTGTTCCTCCAGCAGAATATCCAGAGGAGGAAGCGAGAGACAGAGAGGAAGGAGGAGATAAAGGGGATGGAGAATCGGTGGTTGTGAATGGTGAGGGCGTGGATGGTCAAGGACCACAACAAGGGGTGAGGGAAGGTTGGGGTAACACCGATAATCGGGTGAATGGAGGTGCAGGAGCTGAACAGAAGCGAGATGGAAGCGAAATCCAGAAGCGCCTTGGTAGCAGTGGTGGACAAGAGGATGTGGAGTTGGTGTCGCCGAGTCCTTCAGAAACTCTTCCAAACAGGACTGATGAGGTTGATTCAGGTAAGCCAAGTGATACAAACAATGTTACTGAACAAGGTAGGGTTGTTCAACCCCAGGGTGATGCTAGTCGTGAAAGCTCAGAGAACGGTGCCATCCCTCAGGACAATCAGAAAGACACATCCTCATCTGACGATGTGATAGATGGGACTAGGACTGGTTCTGATGGCAGTGGTGATCCGAATGATTTGGAAGTTGAAAGATTAACACTGAGGCCTAAGGTGCAGAACAATAGGATGTTGGGTCAAAATGCCAGTCAAGAAGAAGGGACCGGCACAACGAATGGAGGAGTGGAAGAGGAATATGTACTTATTGAGCGTGGTGGGAAATTCTATCACGTGCATGTCGATGATCTTAGTCCAGAGGAAAGGTATTTCCTAGGACTACAGAGCAGCCAGTCACAATCAAACAGCAATGGCTCTGAGCTACCACCAGTGCAGCCCAAGCCCCCTCAGAAACCACGTCCATCAACAGCTACCGGAGGCGGGGCAAGGGCCGTTAACCAAAGGCCTTCACCCCGGAGAATCATGTCGGCCAAAACTCAGAAGGAGTATGATCGGCAGGAGCGTCAGGGAGCCGTCTATGAAGAGCCGTTCGGAAATCCTCGCTCGAAGTATGGAATGACCCCGGAGCAGAAGGAGTTCAAACGAGAGCAGGCGCGCCTCAAGATGCAGAGGATGAGGGAGGAGAAGGAGAGGGAGGAGAAGGAGAGAAGGGAGAAAGAAGAGTTGTCCGAGGCTGTCTTCAAGGCATGGGTGGATAAGAAGAAGGAGGAGATTGCTCAACGAAAAAGGGAGGAGAGGGAGAGGAAAAGGGCAGAACATGAAAACAAGGTAAGATTTCAATGAAATTCTGAAAAGATAGCTTTTGGCATTTGCAGAAATGCATGAAATACATGTTTGTATTGAATAAAGGCACACTAAATAATACCTGAATAACAATGGCCATCCTGGGGCCGTATTCTAAAAACTGTTATCTTTCATGTTGAGGAAAACTGTTAATTGTCATAACAAACTGGAATTGCGCACATTTAACACTAATCATTGGTGTTTGCACAGATGTCTCTGTTAACTTTACACTAGCACAGCCATCTTTGCGCAATCATTAACCAATAAATTGTCCTGATTTTGATTTCTTATGACAATTAACATCGTTTTACTAACATAAAAGATAACATCCTTTTTCAGAATACGACCCCTGGTTTTTTTTATAATCATATAAGAAGGAATATGCGCGTAACATGATTGTATTTAGTTGATAGCCCTACAAGAGTTTGTGTCGGACTAGATAATGGTACTTTCATTGTTAATTATATTCATTTTTGCAATATTCTTTGTATCCGCGACCATGTTTCATAAAAATTTTTATCAACAATAAGTTACAATAATTGTTATAAGCTACTGAAATTCTTGGATCTGATTGGCTGAGAACAAAATTTTCATAGAAATTGGGCAGTAGTTATTGATAACAAGTTTTATGAAACAGTGCCCAAATCATTTTTGTTATTATCTTATGCTTCCCAAGTATGCTCTAACAAAAGAGGTCTTATCCCACCTCCTGAATTTTTATTATTTAGATTATTATTGTTATTATTTTCACAGGAGGACAGGTTTCCAGAAGAGTCGTTTAAAGCTTGGCTGGATAAGAAGAAGGAGCAGAAGAAAGCTGAAGGGAAAGTCAAACAGCAATTGACTGAGGAACAGAAGCAGGCCTATTTCATGCGCAGCAGGGAGGACTGTGAGAGAGCATTCAAAGAGTAAGGGATATTGATTGATGTTTTATTCTTAAACCATTCAGGACAGGAATTATTTAATGGCCAGATTTGAACACATTTTGTTCTTCAAATTGGCAACAGTAATATTTTTCTTTTAGTTCTTCATGGTTCTAATAAGGCATAATGTCTTTAAGGGGTAATGTCTTTAAAAATACATGGTTAGGAATTTTGTTGAAAAGTTGAAAAAAATTGCCATTTTGGGTAAAAAATAAAGATTTTGAACCTCTCAATGTGTTGCCAATTTAAGGATTTTAAAGCTTAGTCTTGTTTTTAAAATTCCTGGCATCAAACGCAATATGGTCATGCAAAAAAATGGTCAAAATGTGTGCAGAAAGATTTGCTCTTTCTACTGCATCTGGTATATTTTTTAGAGTTCTGAATCAAAAGTTATTGAGCCAAACCACAAAATATGGTAAATTATCTCAAAAGAGTTAAAGGGAAATCCAACCTTAATAGCAAGTTGCTTTGAAAGAAAGAGGAAAAATCAGAGAAGCAGATTGGTGAAAGTTTGAACAAAATCGGACAAGCAATAAGAAAGTTATGAATTTTTGAAAGTTGTAATCACTATACATATGGGAATTTCAAATTGGCCGAATAGGTAATGTCACTGTGATGTAGCTTTGGACAACTCCCCCATTCGCCCCCAAAATGACTAAAATGTCACTTTTTTCAAAATGTATTACTCAGTAGGATCTTTTTCTTACATGACGACCTATAACAATATGCTATCTCCAATATATTTTTAGTACTGCCCCGAGGGTAAAAGCACCTCGAAGAAAACCGCCAATTAATGATATTTTTGTGTACGACAAATGGGAGAGTTGTCCACAAAAATGTCACAATCGAATCACCAAATTGCCAATTTGAGATTCACATAGATGTAGTGATCTCATTTTTCAAACATCCATAACTTTCTTATTCCTTGTCAGATTTTTTTCAAACTTTCACCATCCTGTTTTTCTTATTTTTCTGCTTTCACACAAATCATCTCATTACCAAGCTTGGCAATCCAACCTTTATAAAAAGCTGGTTTGTGTGTAAGGAGAAAAAATTAGAGAAACAGGATGGTGAAAGTTTGAAAGAAATGGGACAAAGACTATGAAAGTTGTGAATGTTTGAAAAATGAGATCATGAGATTAATGCGAATCTCCAAAAAAAGAAGAAGAAGAAAAAAATTCGATTTTGACGTATTCACAGTCAACTCTCCCTATTGTGGTACACCAAAATACCATCAAATTCTGGTTTTCTCTGGAGCGCTTTCTTCCTCAGGGCAGTACTCAAAGTATATTGTAGGAAGCATATTGTTATAGGTCCTCCAAAAAGAAAAAAATGCTACTGAGTTATACATTGTGAAAAATGACATTTTAGTCATTTTGTGTGTTGGATCGACCTGGTTTTGAACCTGGACCTCAGATCACATCAACAAGACCATCTCTCTATTAATGAGCCATCATGATTCATTCCATTAAATCTGTGAAGCATAGTACTAATTTCAATGATGTTTTTAAATTGGTTTTTTTCTTAGATGGAAGAGGTCCAAAAATGCTAGCCTGCGTCAGACCCAGTCCCTGAGTCGTGCCGGCGCCCTGGAGTCCAAGAAGAGGGCCCGCCATTCTCGCAAGTCACGTAACCTGGCCAAAGCTCTGGAAGTGGCTCAAAACTACCGTTACACCGAGTACTATGGATACAGGTTGTAAGACTGCAGGTTCAATTCTGTAGTGTCTTTTATAACGGATGATTCATACAGTGGCAGAAAACCACCATTAAACGGAGTACTATGGGACTACAGGTTCGATTCAGTAGCACCTTGTACAGTGAATCATTGATATTTCAAATGATTCAGATGTAGAAACTTACTGGTAATTTTAATACAGTACAGCCCCAAGGCTGGTAGTGTCTTGTATCGTAATTGGCGGCAAAAAAAAATCAATGTTACCCAACTGGTAAGTACATGTACTTCAGTTTCAGGTTACTGTAAAACCAGAGACTTTCACGCACGTTTAATGTTCGCGCATTTCGCGAGTGGTTCAGATTCGCGAAAGTTTCATGAATCATAATTGACATATATCTCTAAATTTTTTGCAAATTTGCAAAGGTTTTTTCCTGGGAAAATGGCTGTCGTTACATGTAAAGTTTGCAAAAGTTCCTGGTTCTTACAATACAGTCTATGGGCTGTATACGGTAGCATGGATGGCGGCACAAATGTAATGTGACACTCCTCGTTCCGTAAGTACTTTAGGTTGAGGTTATAGACTCCAGGCCGTACTTGGAAGCGTTGTGCATCCTAGAGAGGGGGTAGTTCCACAAAACTACTGTTACATTGAGTACTGCAGTTACAGGCTATACTGTACATTTAACCCTTTCGAGACAATTGACCACATTTTGTGGTTTAGCTCAATAATTTTTTATTCAGAGCTCTAAAAAATGTACTAGATGCATGAGTAGAAAGAGCAAAAATTTCTGTACACGCTATGCCATTTTTGTTGCATGACCATATTGCGTTTTATTCCAGGAATTTTAAAAATGAGAATAAGCTTTGAAATCCTTAAATTGGCAACAAATTGAGAGTTTCAAAATCATTGTTTTTCATCAAAATTGGCAATTTTTTCAACTTTTCGACAAAATTTCTAATCGTGTGTATTGTTCTCAAAGACATTACATCTTATTAGAACCATGTACCACTAAAAGAAAAATATTAATGTTGCCAATTTGAAGAATAAAATGTGATCAATTTAGCCCTTAAATAATTCCTGTCTTGAAAGGGTTAATAGTGTATTTTAGTACTCTAATATTTTTCATGTCTAAATAATATTCCACTACTGTCCTAGTTGTGTGTGATGATAAACAATATTAAATGCAGCTTTAGATAGCAGCTCTAGTACTTTTGTGGATATTCTCTCTTCTTTTAAGATTTTCCTTAAGGAAGAATATGCATGTTATGATTATATATTTACAAGGAATTTTCATATATTTTTCTTTCAAGATTTCTCTCAAATTGTTTGATACGTCTACATTTCTATCACCTTGATGTATATTTATGTTATATTTAATCTAACTCAAGAGTAGAATAAGATACAATTTAGAATCAAATTTTATATTTTATTCAATATTTGTATTCAATCTTCTTGTTCGATGACATAATTCAAATGATTTCTATCTATTATGATACATGTATATATGCATAATAATCATTTTTGAAATGTCTGATATCTAGAATAAATGAATAATTTATGGCTCTAAAGAGCCAGGACATGGAATTGCTCACAGAAAACAGAATCAGCAGGAAGTTTACTTCTTTTACACCTTGTCAGTCAAATGAAAATGCTTACTTTTCTACATGTATTATAATAATGTGTAGGAAATCATATCAGCTCAAAAGCTACATAAATTATGATGATGTTCAAATACTATAGTAGGATCTCATGGTAAAAAAGGCCTTTATCTAATATTTAACCCACAGTCTTCATGTGATCAAAGTGTTTGAATGAAAATGAACAAATTGCTTCTTTAGAGTTTGTGACAGTCATAAAAACCAATATATGTAATGTATGTACCTCCTTGATAAGCCTATGAAAGCAAAAGGGCATACCGTATTCAGACTTTATGGCCCATATTCTGAACTCCGGTTTAACTTAAACTCCAACTCCAATCTCAGTTAAACCGGACTTAAATTATCCCTAGCTGCAGTCTACAGTTCTGTACAAAGTTAAACCACACTTAGAGTCTAGACTGCACATGAGTTTAAGTTGAGTCGGAGTTCAGAATGTAATTATCTTAAACTCTGGTTTAAAGGGAAGGTTTGGACTGGGTTTAAACCACACTTAGACCGTGGTTTCAGTTAAAGCAGAGTTCAGAATACGGGCCTGGCTATGTCTTTTGTTTTCTCTGCTCCTTTTTTCCCCTGTAAGAGCATATGTACAGTGCTGTGTATTATGATACAAGAGTTACGGGCAGTAGTATGTTGTGATGAGTTCGAAATATAGTCACAGTAATATAGATGAAAACAGTAGAGTTTGCCAAATATAGGTGTACATGTATGTTTGATAAAAGTACTGGGCCCTGTTTTCCTAAAACTTGTTATCAATAGCAACTGCCCAAAGTTCTAAAACAAATTTGCTCTCAGCCAATCAGATGCAAGGATTTCAGTAGCTTATATCAGTTATTGCAACTTGTTATTGATAACAAGTTTCATGAAACAGGTCCCTGGTGACATCTGTATCGGTGTTTTATCTACGTTGTCTATTTTACCATACCCACTGTTACAGTATGTGAATGGAGAAAATTAGCAGATAGTTTTGTTGTAAAAAAAATACATTATCTTTATAATGATTTCAGTGTTTGGTATGGCCCTTGGTTCAACATGTTGTACATGTACCTAAGGGAATAATATTTTGTTAAGTCTTGCACAGATGTAGCCTGTATTGTAGTCTGTGTTAGAACATACCGTAGACGTAATATAAATACATTTAAAGATATCAGAACATGGCGATGAAAGAGAATAGATACATGTTTGCATTCATTGTGCGTAGATCAGGAATTTACACTAAGAATTACCTCTAGAGATAGAACTTGATTGCTGACAATATTTTTTATTTATATATTTTTTGGGGGGAGGGGGGGGGGGTGATGGGAAGGGATGTAAATAGGAGAAAGAAATACATTGTCAAATGACATTTTATGATTTGAATTCATTCTGAAATCATGTAGTCTTCCAAGGAGAGTATGCAATATTTGCACTTTCTCAATCATTTTTTTAGAGAATGATTTAAAAAAGAATGAATCATGCACATGCTTTATTGTTTTATAAAATCATTGTTTGGTTACACATCATATTCTAAATGTGACTTGTGAAAAATCCTTTCGTCATACTCAGTGAAATTAATGTAATTGTGTTAGGTAGTTGTAAGTACAGTATTTAAAAAAATAAGCTTTTATTAAGTTGCTAGGAAGTAATTACGTGTAGACAAGTACAGTTCAAGTGCTAATGTAATGCATAATATATGTTTGACAATAGGCCAGTTTATGAGAGCATTCTTATTTGTGGATGTTTCTTCCAGAACATGTAGGAACAAACTATTTCATTGGTTAACCTGTTACATACCAGATCATCTGTGTGGATGAAAATCACCTTGTGTAGTACATAAGTGTTTCTATGTCTGGCAATCCTCTGGCAAGCTTTCAAGCCAGTAATCTTACACAGGAAGTATACATACAATATGAATATATTTGAAACCTGGATTGTATCTGGGCTCTACACAAGGGTCCGTATTGAAATTTTTAGGGTCTAAGTGCATGGGGCCCATTTAAATTTCAAAATTGGGCCGGGGGGGGGGGGGGGGCAGGGGTTTAAAACTTTGATGTCCTATGCATGTGCACCCAACGGCGACCCCTGTTAAGTGTCAAGCCCTGTCTATACTATTGTACATATTAGCCCAAGCAACATTTTTAGTGCTACTTATCTATAAATTTTTTGGGGCCAGGGGTTAAAATTTGAAAGCCCATGCATGTAACTCCATCTATACTATTTTACTTGGTAGCCCAAACAAGCAGCTTCTCACCAGTACACTAAATGCCCAGTCCACCTACCCAATAAATTATAACAATGATTATAGATGCAACCGTAGTGACTAGTCAACATTTTTATTGCTACTTATCTAGAAGTATGCAACCCAAATTCCAAAGTGTTTGTGATATCAAGATAATTGATAAAGGCAAACGCTGTATGACCTATAGTTATCTAGTCCGAGGCTGATATCTGACTCCAAAGGTAGGGTCCAAGATTATTAAAAGGGAACATTCTTGAGATATCTAGGGGATCGTTGTCAGCACTTGTCAGAATGTCAATCTTGACTTCTGACCAAGGCCTGTGGTCTTATTCATGGGTTCTACATACATCACATACTTACGGTGCTTACGATAGGTGAAATCTTAGTACACATTGTGCCCCATCAACTGAAGATATTGATGAAAATATTTGAAATAAGTACATAAGGCTGTACATGTACAGTGTTTCTGTTACACTTCAGCCAAAAAAAATATCCAAATTATTTCCTACAAGCCCCATTTTCGAGAAATATTTCGCTCAGAGGTTATTTTCATCCAAATTTGCATCCCCTAACAATTCTATTTTTTTCATTATCCATTTCTAAGTTGGTAAATAGCTGTAGCTGATGACAATACATTTACCTGGTTGGTTGTGAGCCCCTGTCTGTGTAGAATGTTTGTGGAAAGTATAGTTTTTAAAAATGTCGGACTCCAGATTATACATTAAAATTTCCTCTTTGAAATATTGGAACCATACATGGAGAGTTATGAAAGATTGAAAGCATAAATGGACTCTGTTTATCATTTGTCAAGTTCACGAATACCATGTTTTATCTTGGGTTAGATAAGGTTGCCCATCCCAGATATGCTCTAAATACTTTCCTTTGCCAAGTCATTTATTGTCAAATTTTCACTGTTCAAATGGATGTGGCATAAGAAGGGCTGCATTAGACATTCTTTGTTTTCTTAAAGTCACATTAAAATGCTGGTTGTTTGAGGTATATTTATATATATACAAAATAAGAAATATACAACTCCATAATTTTTATGATTAATTTTATACTTTTTATGTACAGAAATGAGTGCGGTGATTGTAGCAATTATACAGAAAATAGTAAGAGTTGTTTTTCCTCTAGCATACTTTTGATATACTAGTACTTTTCTTCTGACCCATTCTTGGTTATGACCCAGAGATCTGATGCTAAATAAACATGATCTCAACTTTTCCTCCAACACTCGTGAGCAGTCCTTGGTCATGACTGATTGCAACTAAACGAGTATGGTATCAATTGCAATTTTGTACATACTAGAGATACTTAGGTATTTATATCTGTGGGGTTCATTAACCCTTTTGAGACAATTGACCACATTTTGTGGTTTGGCTCAATAACTTTTGTTTCAGAGCTCTAAAAAATATTCCAGATTCATGAGTAGAAAGAGCAAAAATTTCTGCACACATTATGTCCATTTTGTTGCATGACCATATTGCGTTTGATGCCAGGAATTGTAAAAACGAGAATAAGCTTGAAAATCCTTAAATTGGCAACACATTGAGATGTTCAAAATCATTCTTTTTTATTGAAATTGGTCATGTTTAAACTTTTCAACAAAGTTCCTAACAATGTATATTGTTTTCAAAGACATTACACCTTATTAGAACCATGTAGCACTAAAAGAAAAATACCATTTTTTTTGTTGCCAATTTGAAGGAAAAAATGTGATCAATTTAGCCCTGAAATAATCCTGACCTGAAAGGGTTTAAGGACTGGCAATCAATCAATCACATATCTTTGTAAGACTGGACCCTTTATACTTAGATATTTCTTATAGGCTTTTATTTCTTTTGTGCATTTCTTTCAATAAGAAGCTTTAATATCTTAATTTTTTGTATAAAATCGCCTTTCAGTGTAGCTTGTATTGTAGAAACACTCCTTTTCACATTCACGTGAGATTCTTTTGATATTTTATGTTAATTGTAGGGTTTATTATGAATGGCACAGCACATTTACTCACAGGTTATGAATAATTGACATGATGTGTCTTTTTGTCTATAGTGTATAGAAAGAGGATTGTAATATTAGTTCTGGTGTAAATATATATAGACCTGATGATTTCTTTTGTAGAAAAGAATATGACTTATACCCTCTTTCATTTTTTATGGCTGTGCTTTGATAAGTGAACAGTTAATAAAATGGGATAGAAAATGAACAAAAGTGAAGACAGAGAGAGAAGATAGAGAGAGAAAGAGAGAGAGAGAGAGAGAGAAGATAGAGAGAGAGAGAGGGAGAGGGAGGGGAAGAGAGACAGAGGGGAGGGAGAGAAACAGAGAGACAAAGAAAGCAAGAATAATATAATGCAGAAGAAAGAGAGGTATCAAGTAGGAACGGGCTCGCCTGGCTAGCCTGCATGCATTTTTTTTTTTTCATAGATATTTATTTTCTCTCAAATCAAATACATATTGTACAAATAATTCGTAACAAAATTTACATATTATTCATAACAAAACTGGATGCATTATACAGTCAAACCTGCTTTAATGACCACCTGTATAGAAAGACCACCTGTCTATAAAGACCACAATTTTTGTTTCCCTTGAACAGAGTTTCTCATTGAAACGTGTATTGAAGGAACCTGTCCATAAAGACCACCTGCTCATAAAGACCGCTTTTCTTGTCTCCCTTGAGTGTTCTTTATAGACAGGTTTGACTACATGTATATTGATATTTGGCTTAAACATAAATTGCAATAATTAAAGTACATTTTAATGCAGCTATACTTTTTTTTAACATTATGTTACATTGTTTTCTCTCAAATCAACACATATTGTACAAATCATTCAAAACAAAATTTACATAATTGTGATATCATTCAAACAAAACTTGATGCATTATACATTGATATTTGGCTTAAACACAGATTGTAATAATGAAAGAAAGTACTTTTTCATAAACTGTTTAGAAAACATTTTCACATACATGATGATCAAATATTTGAGAGAAAATTTTAATAGCTAGCTAGCTATACGATACCAATGCGATCACGATATCGATATCCTGATAAACAACCTGTCTGATCGTGGGTAGGCGTGGCCTGGGAAGTTCCACTTCTAAAAATAGACTAAAAGCAACAATAAATAACTAAAACATGTATCTAGGGACAGCTTTTCTGATTGAATTCGAGTAAGTTTTCAGTCGCCATGTTTTATCTTAATATATTAGACCATTGGCGGAAAACAGCTCTTTATTTCAATTCATGACGGAGAAACACCGACCACAGCTAAATCTCCATCGGGAAATTCAGCCTGCACACCGCCAGAAGTTCCCGGGCCAGTCTCACATATCGTATCGGTAAGATATGGTAGACGCGTAATATGTTTTGAATTCGGTGCGTGAGTGAACTGTTCACGAAGACAAGAGTGAGTGCACATGTGTTTGATGACTGTCAGTGCATGTGAGTCAGATGTTGTTTTACAAATCATATGATTTGGTAGGTTATCTGATTATAATTTAGAGAGAGATTTTCAGCCATACAATGTAGTGACTCAAACAAATCACGATGGAGGGGGGCATAGCCATAGGCATAGCCATATTGAAAGGGTTGGAATATACACCTGGTCAAGAATAGACTTTAGACAGGATATTATAGGTTTAAACTAAAACAATACACAACTTTATTTAGAGAAATCTGGAACTAAAACCATAGCTAGGCAGCCTTCCCCAAAGTCACCCTAGCTCATTTCATCTACTCCCATACAGCAGTGTTCAGTCATAACCTTAATAGTGCAATATCTTTAGTGTGTTAAAGTAGAATTTCATTGATTTTGAATATTGATTTAATTTTTATTATTGCATAGGTGAAGCTTAGATTGAACAAGGTTATCAAAATTCAACGTTTGGAAACATTTGAAGTAATGATTATTATCAATTATAAAATGATATAACCCAGCCCCGCTATAGCACCTATAGAGCTCTTTGAACGCTGCTGAGATATGTGATGTCATACCGGGGAGCAATCCTTCCTAAGCAGACGATGCCCCATAACATCTTATACATTTTCAGTGCCTGTTTTGTCATCTCATCTTCACTTATTTCTCTTACTTCACTAGCGTCAGTATAAATGCTTATTTGTTGCCTCACTCTAAATTTCCTGCATGGTATTATTTTGATGAAAAATGCAGCGTTAAAAAAATAAAGGAATCAATCGCTTGTAAACAAAATAAGATGCCATTGTATTTTCAGCTGCATGCACCGCGGCATGTCGGCGTTTCAAGAGGGAACGAATACCATCCATGCTATAATTCAGCGGGCTTTACATTATTCGAAAGTGTGATTTCTTTGATTGATCATTGACCCTTATTATATCATGACTTTTTACAAACAAAAGATTTTAGTTACTAGAAACGGTTTCACTTCCCTTTTAGAATGATGTGAAATACGGTCATGGTGAAACAAACCAAACTCTTTATAATTTAAAAATAATTGCATTGCAGTTACGTTCACTTGATATACATGTAGGACGTCGTCTGCTTAGGCAGGATTGGCACCTGATGTGACATCACGAAAACATCGGTATATTTCTGGCGAATCGCTCAGATATCCCAGATGCTGAGAAGTGTTTTTATTTGTGTTATTTTTTAATCATCAAACACGCAGTTAACATAAAACTTATACGATTACCATCTGCAATCTTTCTAGTTTCTAGAGATACGTTATTGAGCATATTTGTGATTTGCTTTGAATATCTACTTTAACAATATGTGATAGTACAACAGTGTAGCAATTCAAACCCTTATAATATTATTAGGGGTAGACCGAAAATTCTGTCTCTCATTCGTTAGCTCTCTTTAAACTTAGAGACAGAAACGGTCGTATCACTCTGCTGTGTAAACCGAATACACATTGACTTACACACTACGGCTGCAAGATTTTCAAATGGAGAATACCTTGGACCCTGAATTACCTGAAAAAGGAGCATTAAACGGATTATTCAGTAAAATTGGTAAGATGAACAGATTTCATAACTACATGTATTAGAGCCTAGACCTAACCAATTCAGTCATAAAATCTAGATCTAGATATATGAGGAAAAATCAAATTATTACGAGTTTTCCAACTACGCGTCAGTGAGTAGTCGGTTTGCACAAAGTGAAGAGTAATGAACGAGGGACAGAATTTTCGGTCTATATTAGAGGTAGCCTGGAAGACTTCCTGGGGCGGTATTCTGAAAACTGTTTTAGACTTAGAGTCTATCTCTAATATTGTTGTATCTCCACACTTAAAGGGTGACTAAAATAGAAAATTAATTGCCCATTTTTCGTAGGAAGGAGTCATCAGGAGCCAAAAAATATCTATCACACACTTTTTTATGCGTTCAGTCGTATTTCATAATCATTTGAAAAGTACATTTTTGCTGATTTACACAGTCATAAGCCCCGCCCCTAAAAAACCCCATCGAAGCGACATCATGATCACGTGATCTGTGACGTACGAGAAGTAAGGGAAAATATTCCACCAACCTATATACCATGCGCACCCGCAGGCCCCGGCCCAGCAGGCCCAGCCCGGTGCCGAGCATGACATTCACCGCATAGACCATTTGCATCGCATATCTTCGTGTGTTTAATTCCTCACAATAAATTTGATTTTGGGACACAAGACCCCTAAAGATGATGTAAGCCTACGTACATCATTTTCCTAAAGATGAAAATCTACGGAAATTGTGGGTCGCAAAGGTATGCTCACGCGGGCAGAGTGGCAAGGGCCAAGTGAGTGGAGTACAATTTGCAGTGATCACTTTTCTTCTCCAGCAGCTGCAGCAGCTGCAGCAGCTTCACCCGCGGCCCCTTCCCCCGCGACTCCTTCACCATGCCCTGGCGCGTCTTCTGCGAGGGGTTCAAACATATATGGTCGAATTCCCCTTGCCACTGCACTTGAATCTTCAGAATCTTCAGAAGATTCTGAAGATTCAAGTGCAGTGCCGAGCATGACATTCACCGCATAGACCATTTGCATCGCATATCTTCGTGTGTTTAATTCCTCACAATAAATTTGATTTTGGGACACAAGACCCCTAAAGATGATGTAAGCCTACGTACATCATTTTCCTAAAGATGAAAATCTACGGAAATTGTGGGTCGCAAAGGTATGCTCACGCGGGCAGAGTGGCAAGGGCCAAGTGAGTGGAGTACAATTTGCAGTGATCACTTTTCTTCTCCAGCAGCTGCAGCAGCTGCAGCAGCTTCACCCGCGGCCCCTTCCCCCGCGACTCCTTCACCATGCCCTGGCGCGTCTTCTGCGAGGGGTTCAAACATATATGGTCGAATTCCCCTTGCCACTGCACTTGAGCTTCTTCTCTTTCGGGATCGATAAATCATCTGATAAATCAAAGTTCGTATCTGGCTCAAAAGAGTCATCCAAATCGGACTCGCGATCACTATCCATCTCTCTAAGTTACTCGAAGAATTCAGCCAAAAATCTAAGTCAGTACGTACATGTAAAGCGAAGAAAAAAAAGGCGAGAGTACAAGTAAAAACAAACCAAACAAATGCGTTCACCAGTCGCTTGGTACGAGGGGGAACATAGTTGCCGTACTAAAGATGTGTAGTACATTGCACAGACGCATGAAAGCGGCTGTGTACGTGTTTAAGACCAATGCAAAACTATCGTTCAGGAAGCTCAGATGGATGAGAACATTGTTCAAAGAAAAGTTAAAAAAACAAAACAAGAGCTGTATATTGGGGCAAAAGTGTTCACTGATCTTATAGGAAATATATTGATAATGATTATTCACTCCTAAGACTATATTGATTAATTTCCCTTTTTCATAAATTGTCCGTTGAACAGAGGGGTCAAATACCGCATTGTGTGTACGATGTTACATTGCCGCAGCCTGCAGATCTTGTGCCTCTTACTCTTCATACGTCACTTGGGGGTGTGACGTCAATTAGCCAATCAGCTCACGAGTTTTAAGGAACGGTCCCAAAACCTCTACTTTTCCCCCTTTTTCGCCAAAACGAGACATAATTTTGACAATCAATTGCCAGATTTGTGATTTGAAAGCAAAAATACATGGAAACAGCACCTTTTTTCTCTCTAATTTAGTCACCCTTTAAGATAAAATTTGTATTCTGAAAATTGTAACTTTTTTGTTGTAACTTTTGTTGTATCTTTGTTCACTCTGCGCATGATCCTAATTTACATATGCGCGCTGAAGCTAATATGAGATAATTGGTATTCTGAAAATTATTGTATCTTGTATCTTATCTTCCTTGGTAACTACAACAAAACTTCACAAAATCACTTTATGCACAATATGCTCCCAACATTTGACCAGTGCAGGGTAAAGATATAAGAGATGACAGTGAGAAAGGGCAGGACCGAGAAAGGGGACAGCTTCTAGCTGTTGTTTCTCATGATCTCAGCAATTTTTCTAGCTCAGAATCAGACAGTACATGCTCGAATAGCAAGATGGAGACTGTGTGTGATTCAAGATCTCATAGAGAAGACATTTTGAAGAAATACAGGTGGAATTCGATGATTTTACCATATCAATATGTGACTTGGTTCAAGCAGAAGAGGGTGAGCCATTATGTTAATTAATTACAGTCCAATAGTGCATGGCGCATTATAAAACGCGTACATGTAATTCATTAACTACATGTACGCCGGAATTCTCAATTCCACTGCATGGGTTACGTAAATTCCCTGCTGCTTTATCAGCAACCAAGAAAATGGAAATTTATGAAAATTTTAGCACAAAACAAATTGGAGGGGTGCTTGAAAGCTACATGTTCATCACAGAGTTGCCAATTTGCCTTTAATCTGTTTCAACTTTTAAAATTATATAATTTTCTCTTTTCTTTTTATAAACGAAAACCAAACTTTTACTTAACCGTGGGAGGAGAGAGAGGAGGAAAAAGAGGAAGGAAGAGAAAGACAGAGTGAGAAAGAGAGAGTGAGCAAGAGAGTGAGAGACAGAGAGAAAGACAGGAAAAATAAAAAATATAGAGGAAGAGGTCGGAACAGAGAGTGAGAGAAAAAGGAAGACCAATAATAATATCTTCGATCTATACCTTGGATTGGATTCTTGAAGCAAATAACAAGGAAGATAAAGGAATGGAAGAAGAGAGAGAGAGAGAGAGAGAGGAGAGACAAAGCAGAATATATGAAACCAAACATTTGAACCATTAGATCTTATGCACAAAACATTAAAGAGTTTCAATGACAATCGAAGCAAAATGGATAATACTTTCATGTAATACATGTATACCAAAATCCCGGGGGCATGTCTCATTGAGGCCTGTACATCATCCGCCTACAGGAAAATGGATAAATATGTGTAGGGTACTTTTTCAGCATTAGGTGCGTAACCCGGGTTATGTGTTCACGGTATCAAAAACAGCAAAAAACAAGAAAAAGGGTATCAAATTCAGAGGTGATAAGAAGAAGATCTATTGAAAGGGTATAAAAATCAGAGATGTTTGACAGGTTTCCCTGTTTAAGGTATCAAAACTACTCCTACTGCAATCCCCGTTCAGACTTCAGGGTGTTTTTGTGAAAGTGATTTACATGTACGTGGATGATGTACAGGTCTCAATGAGATATTCCCCCCCCCCCCCCCCCCTTCCCAGGACTAAAACATATATTAGATCCATCAGCATTTCAGTTTATTGTTCATTTTTCCATTTTTTGTTACAAGTAGTGGGATTTTGTTTTTCCTTCATTACCTTGATCCAATATATATGATTCATTTTCTGGCAATTACATCAACAAGATTCGACAGTCAAATAACTAAAGAAAATTATGAAAGTGTAAAGAAAGAAAAAAAAAAGACGAAACTAACGGAAAAGCCCTGGGAATGAGATTATACAGTATTTATCCATGGTCACGATGTTATTGTAAGACAATTTTTGGCTAAAACAACATCAGGTTTCCCTATTGAATAGTCCCAGTACTTCCTAGTGGAAGTTGTTGGATAGATTGAATTGCCTTTTAAAAGTACATGGACATGTGTAGGCAACATGTACAGGTATAAAATTTAGTTAGTATTATGTGTGGTGCTTAAATTGTTGGTTGAAACTTGCCTCAATGTAAGATCCATGTAATTAAAAGATGCCACAAAAACTATTACATGTAATAACATTATATACATGTACATGTATGTATGTTCTCTTGGTGCACTCAGTATGAAGTTACATGCATGTACATGTATCTTCCTCCTCAATCTGGAAGTTTTGAATTATGAGAAACGACCTCTGAATTGTTTTATTCCCATAAACTTTTTAATATACGCTGGGACTACCCAGTTCTTGTGGGCAATGGGTTAACATTGACTCAGGTTCACACTGCATCTTTTAAGGGTACCAATCACCTAAAAAATGTAATTCTTTTGCAGCTACTACATGTATTAAACCACCCCCTAAAAAAAAAACCACAAAACAAAACAAAACAAAAAACAAAAAAACAAAACCAAAAAAAACCCCCAAAACAAAACAATACAAAACAAGCAAACAAACACAAAGCTTTTAACCAGCATTCTGTGAAGAAAGGGATCTAACATAAAAACTCTGCTCCTGGAAGCCAAGTCCACTCACAAGTTGCTTTTACCTTCAATTAAAGAGTTTTTCCTTCAATTAATAGTCTGGGAGCGTGTCCCGAAATAGTCACCCCATTTTACCCATAAGATTTGACCCCTTAAAGATGCTTAGACCATCTACATGTAAGTCATTGACAAAAAGGTTGTCAGCCTGAACGTAGCCGCCGGGTTTAGCCCCCAGAGCCCCCAAAAGAGACCCCAATGTCGGGTCGATTTCACCCCATCTCCCCCAGTCCATGCACCAAACTTTGTCAGTAGGAAGCAGTATGACTGGACATTACAAAACACAAAAAACTGACAAATATTTCTGTCCGGATGGGGTGTCAGACGGCCCCTAAAAATTGGGGTAAATTTTTCCCCTTGAAGCCCAGGGACCAAATTTTGTCAGAAGGAAGAGCTATACATGTAGATATACATTCCAAAAATATAAAAACTGACAAGATTGTCCATCGGGAAGGGGGTGTCAGACCCCCTGAAATGAAAACTCCAAAGTGCCCTTGGACAATGTTTTGCCCCCCACAATGCTCTGTATGTAAAGAAAAACCGTTTTCATACCTTCTGACTATGATAACTCAAAAGTGTTTTATTTATTTCAATTCAAACTGAAAAAGTTTTTTGAGGTTGATTTTATACATTCTAGCTCTACAAAAATAATTTTTTAGGTGATTGGTACACATGACATTGTATGTTGGTTCAGTCAACCCATTTTTGCATGGTAAAACCACATCAAAATTGAATTTTTACCAGTTTCTCTCAGATGGTATAGTTCCAGTACCAATACTTTTGATTACCTTTATAATTTGATTTGTATGCATGGAATGATTGCCAGCAGCAAAAAACAAAAAATACCCCAGCAAAATAGATAGATAGGGTCGGGGCTCTATTTGATAGATCATTCAGTCAGTCAAGTAAATGCAATATACTCACCTACATGTAAAACAACCATGAATGGAAATTCGAACGTGGACTTGGGACTATTTTCATACACAATAGCAATTTCCTGCCATATTTACTTCAGTAATGAATTTTTAAAAAGGGGGGAAACCAGCAGTGGGAAAAACCCAGGACACAGAAAAAGAAAGGCACTTTTCTAATGTACACAAAACAGGAAGGAAATCTTAACAGTACGAGTGCTGTTGAAATATGATATTTGATTTGAAAGATAAAATCTTTTGCCCTTTTTTTTCTCTCAACCATAACCTCCTGGTATAAGAAGAACAAAAAAAACAGTTTTAAGTTACAATAACTCTTAAATACACTTACTTTCATGTCTACACATGTAGAAACAATAAAACTCTTACAATAGGTTGAAGTATCAACATTGGTCCCGAAAACCCACTTAGGAAACTCATGGTCATACATTGTTCTCTGATCTGTTTTGTATCTTGGGAATACATTATGTCATATTATTGGCAGTGTGAATAAACTTATTTCTTTTATTTCTGTGCTCATGACTCATGAGAGGTATTTTTATATTTAAATGAATCTGTTCATAATTCACTTTGGTTTGTTAATGACATGTTCTTGAAATAGCATTCAAAAGAATGACACGGCCAAAGTTTACATTTAAAGTGTAGTTACTTAAAAATATGTACATTTACAAACAAACAATTATGTTTTATTACGTAGGCATCGTACGAGACACGGAGGTGGTGTGGCTGTATATATATCGAAGAGGTTCAATTACAAAAGAAGGGATGATTTGATCTCATCTAATTTAGAATGCATTTGGTTTGAATTGCTTTATCCAAATAAGCCTCCCATCCTGGTTGGGGAGTTTTATAGGCCTCCAAATTCTCATGTTGACTTCTTTGAAGAATTAGACAAAAATCTCGACTCTGCTCTCTCGGAAGATATGAGCTGTATTATTTTGGGTGATTTCAATTGTGATTGTATGCCACACCATCATGATGTGAATGCTGAAAATATAATGTTTTATACAAATATGTATGGGCTAAGTCAGCTTATTGATACTGCCACAAGAGTTACAAATACCTCTTCCACTTTAATTGATTTGATATTTGTATCAGACAAAGAACTGTACAATGAATGGGGAATATTTGAAACTAGCATAAGTGATCATTATTTGGTGTATGCAATTCGCGATTTCAGTGCTAAGATCCATAAAAATTCTGAAAATGCAGAATTTCGCTCGTTTAAAAATCTTGACGAGGAGAAATTTTACAGTGAATTGAGAAATACTCCTTGGCAGGTCATAAAAGATATAGATGATGTTGACATTGCATGGGATGTTTGGTTGACTTTTTTCAATAATGTAATCAACAAGCACATTCCTGTATGTAAAAAGCGGATAAGAAAAAAGGCGTGTCCATGGATATCTGACGAGGTCGTTAAGCTCATGACAGAATGTGACAAGGTTCTCAAAGCTGCTAAAGCTAACAAAAGTGATGATCTTTGGGACACCTACAAATTTCTAAAGAATAAAGTTATTCGTCTCATGAGAAAAAGTAAAAGAGAATATAATGCAAACCAGATTTCACAAAATCATAATAATAGTAAGAAAATGTGGAGATGTTTGAGAGACCTTGTGCCTAAGTCAGTACCTACATGTATTTCTCCCAATACTATAAACGTGGATGGAGCAAATGTGTCGGACAATGCAAATATTGCTGAGGCATTTAATGACTTTTTCATTTCTAATGCTACTAAGATTACAAAGGACCTGCAGAGGAATACGTCTCAGCTGAGAGTAGACGAAGACAAAAATGTTGGTCCGACTCATTCTCAATTTGAACTTAATTTGATCACCAGGGATTTTGTATTGAAACAGATTGATAATCTGAGTATAGATAAAGCTACTGGTGAAGATCACATCAGCTGTAAACTTTTAAAGATGACAAAGAATGTTATCGCAGAGTCTCTTTGCGATATCATTAACAAATCCCTGTCTACGGGAGTTGTTCCACGTGAATGGAAAAAGGCTCGGGTAGTACCGATATTTAAATCTGGAGATATTTCTTCGTTGAATAATTACCGCCCCATTTCTGTATTACCTATCGTGAGTAAAATTATAGAAAGGGCCGTTCATCAACAGCTGAGTGAATTCTTGGACGAGAATGATTTATTACACCCAAATCAGTCTGGTTTCAGACCTATGCATTCAACAGCTACTGCCCTTGCAAAACTTGTAAATCAATGGTCGTTGAATATTGACAACAATGAAATTTCTGGAGTTGCCTTCATAGATCTTCGGAAGGCCTTTGATACTGTGGACCATGAGCTACTTTTACATAAATTAGCTTGTTTAGGTTGTAGTAACAGGACTATCACTTGGGTCAAATCATATTTAGGTAATCGACAACAAGTGACCCAATTCAAAGGGGCCAAGTCGCACCCTTCAACCATCAAGTTAGGCGTGCCACAAGGTTCAATTCTAGGTCCCCTTTTATTTTCAATATATGTTAATAGTCTACCTGAATGTATTCCTGAAGGTATCATCGATATGTATGCTGACGATACGACACTTATCGTCAGTGCAAATGATGCAACAGTTTTGGAAGAAAAATTAACTGTGGCGTTAAACAGAGTCTTGGCATGGATTAAAGAAAATCGTCTCGTCCTTAAAGGTCATGTAAAGTTTTGGTAAGCCTTCAAAAACTGTTCGTCAGATTTCTTCAATTTTTGTTGATAAATAGCAAAATACTAGCAATACTAAGACACTGTGAAGATTTCACCTCCTAAAGTTTAATATTAAACAAATAAGAGGCAAAAACTAATTTATGTGCCGGGACAGGCACGTAAAATCCCAACAAAGGCAGCATGTGCTATACACTGTAAACAGACGTGTAAAACCAATGATGAGTAGCTATACACAGTGCACACACGTCTCTATGCGAAGCCCCAAGATTGCTGTGCGGGGAGCCGTCGGGGTGGAAGGTAAGGCTGGGGCCCGGTAGAAAATTACCCGGAACGGCCCGGACCGGTAAAGATGTCAAAATTTTTACCGGGTCCCGGCACGGCCCGAAACCCGGTAAATTTTATGTTTGTTTATATTTTCCTTATGTTTTTATTTTAGTACGTTATTGCGCAAATATGGTGTTTCCTATTCAGCTTCCTGAGCGAGGGAGACGCAAGTTGAGGATCATTTACTCGTGATAACAAATTTTGGATTTATATCTTTTATTTTATTTTGCGTGCCTCCGCGAGTCCGCGTTTAATTAGTGTTTTCCTAATCATCTACCTGAGCGAGAATTTCGAGAAAGAATGAAGTTGAAGATGATTTAATCATGATTACAACTTATGTTTGTCTTCTTGCTAAGTTACAATCACGATAGTTTATTGATAAATAATTATTAAACATTAAAGATACTGACTTCTAAAAGCTATGAAAGAGTTACGAAGGTGTGAGACCTAAATAACAGACATTCCGCTACTCGGCTCCGCAAAACGAAGCCAGTGTGTATGTCGGACTGCCTGTGTGTGTACAACGCTGTTAGTAGCGCACACCTCGTTGTGATCAGCAAGGATCAACAGGAGAGCTTGGAAGAGAAAGAGCGAAAGAGAGATGGCAAGCCGCGAGAGAAATATTCAGAGGGTAGGGACAGAAATTATATACAATTATGTTATTGCTGGTTACTGCATATTTAAATCCAGTGTAATGATATAAAAATAATTGAAACAAATCAATGAAATTTACTCCAGAATGAAAACTCAGTATTTGAAGAATTAACAAAAAATAAAATCAAGTGACGATAAAGGAAGTAAGTCTAAGAAAAAAATATTAAATGAAAAGAGAGCTTACATGTCTTTAACTTTTTTTTTTTAAATTGTGAAAGTACTTCAGAATTAAGAAATACATGTCGAGTCTTTTAAGAGAAGGAATAATAATGCTAACAATTTTTTAAAAGATTACCGTAAGAGGGAAGAATGAAGAAAAATGTTGGTCACATATCAAAAGTAATGGTCAACCAGTCAAAAATCATCTCACTGAAAAAATATATAATATGGAAGAAACTGAAGTAAAAACCCCTCCAAAATTTGAGGAAACATATATTATTAACGCCACAGTGACACCACAAAATAATAATTTGAGCTAAGCTACCCATTATCAATCGGAAGAATGGGTTTCGTTCGTTTGGAACCACAGAAAAAACATGGCGCCTACAGGCCATGTGAAAAATACAAAAAAAGGAACATGACGTATAGCGCCACCTCCTGGTTATACCATGTACAGTCATCCAGCAGCCAGCTCGCGAAAACTTGAAAAAGACGAACGGTTTTCATCATTACAGCGCGAATTCAATATGGTTTTCGTCATTACAGTTATGAAATTGAAGCTTGGACTATGATTACCCTAGCTATGTACGTAGAATTTTGATAGTTATTTCATAAAGTGGAGTTTTATATGAAAATCGGACATTTGTGAAAGCTGCTCTATACACAATAGACTCTACAGTGCAGTGACATGCGTGCGATGCGGCCTCGAAGTCGACTCCCTTTGGAACCGAGACCTTGCGTCGGAATCGGAATCGGTTCTCTCTAAAAGCAGAACCGCCCAAGCCTATTATTTACCACTATCAAGTTTTTATTAAAAAGTCTTAATTAATACTCATAATGGCTTTACAGCACCAATTATTTACCGGGTTATTTTTACCGGGTTCAGACATTTCACTCAGCAACCCGGACCCGGCCCGATCCCGGCAAAAAACCCCAACCCGCCGGGTTCCGTACGGGTTGCCCGGCCCGACACCCACCCTTATGAGCTAGTTTAATGATATTTGTTTATTTTTCAAATGAGTATTCGTTTGCGCCACGTCTATTATTGCTTTGTTTGCACTCTCTAATTTTACTGAGGATTTTTATTTTGAACTATTCTGTATATACGTTATGCATTTTGATGTAAATATGTTTATTATTATTCAGGGCCCCATGGAAGACCACTACTTAATGGTGAATGGGCTACCCTGACAAAAGATCAGAAATAAATATGTAGCTTATAAATTAAAGATGGACAAGAGATGATAATAAGGAAGGGAATGCAAGAGAGAGAGAGAGAGAGAGAGCGAGAGGAAGAAGAAGGAAGGAAAGAGTGCCTTTTCATTTACTTAACAGTTTTACATGTGTATAATGAAACAATGCTATATACAGTGCATATCAAAAAAAAGTATACCCCACTTTGATAGCTTTTAATTAAAAAGTTATAACCAATGTTACTTTGAAATTTATTTCATGCTGAAGAGTAATTTGTTGCCTGTCCAGAGGTACCTCATTCATGAAATTTCTGCTATGGATGACTGAGCACCAAGGTTTTTAAAAAGTGTCGTCAAAATCTCCTTGTTCTAAGTTTGGGCTGATTCAACGAATATGGTTCAAGCCATATGAGTGTGCTACTTTAGTCTAAAATCATTTAAAAAGTTGAATTCTCCTTTGTTCTTCAATTCTTCATTCTGATCCAGTTTTTCTAAGCTTTCAAATGACCTTGCTTTAATCCATATGATAATCTTAATTCATTTAAAAAGCCTTCTAACTTCTTGTCTCGTGATAACTAAAAACTCTCTGTTCATTTGTCCATTGCACCATTTCACATGCATAAGTTGCACACGGTGCTTTTCTCAAAAAGCACATGAACTCAAAAGGTTTACTGACCTTGAAGACTGAAAAGAATACAAGGAAGGATACATGTGTTGAGAATTATTAAATTAGATAGTAGACTTTCAAGAAAAAAGAAAGCTTCCCAAATAAATGTCCCTTTTTAATGACTCAGTAAAAAGGTTTACCTTAAACAAGGGATGTAGATGAAGCCCAAATTTTGTTAACATGGTAAAGAAAATGCCATGAATTTAGCTTGTAATATGACCTTTCATGAATTTGAGTTGACTTTGACACCTTTTCTATTCAAATGCACAAATTCAATTGAAAATAACTCAGCAAATTGTTTTTAAACTGAAGTAACTAAAGCATAATTGGTTTGACAACATTCACTGCTTCAGGCCAAATTTGGTACAACAGGATTTTGACAATATTTTTGAAAAGCCTGCTGCTCAGTCATCCGTAGAAGTAAAGTTATGAATAAGGTATCATTACACAGAATATATGTTGCTCTTTACTATGAAATAAATTCCAAGGTCACAGAGGTTATAACCTTTTAACCCTTTCAAGACAATTGACCACATTTTGTGGTTTGGCTTAATAACTTTTGATTCAGAGCTCTAAAAAATATACCAGATGCATGAGTAGAAAGAGCAAAAATTTCTACACACATTATGTCCACTTTTATTCATGACCATATTGCGTTTGATGCCAGGCATTATAAAAACGAAAATAAGCTTTGAAACCCTTAAATTGGCAACACATTGAGAGGTTCAATATTACTGTTTTTCATCAAAATTGACATTTTTTCAACTTTTCGAGGAAATTCCTAACCATTTATATGTTCTTAAAGACATTACACCTTAGTAGAACCAGGTAGCACTAAAAGAAAAATATTATTGTTGCCAATTTGAAGAACAAAATGTGATCAATTCAACCCTTGAATAATTCCTGTCCTGAAAGGGTTAATTAAAAGCTACCAAAGTTGGGTATACTTTTTTTGGATACGCACTGTAGTGGACAAGAAAGCTTTGAGTTCATTATTGGGTGTAAATATAGTCACATATGAAATGAATATTCCTTACACTTATTCTTACATGTTTATTTTTTTTCATTTTTATATATTTATATGTTTTATTTGATCAATAGAAAACAGTCACATAATAACAAGAGATTAAGATGATAGGAAATAGAAAGATTTTTTTTTGTGTGTATAATAGAGCTACGTGTATTTCAAAGTTTACCCAGCGCTAAATCGCTCTGTGACCCCTGTTACACATGCATCGGCTTTCAAAGGCGGCCCCGGAGCCGGCTTCACACCTGCAATTTGAAGCCGCCTCGAGACCATTAAAACCCCTGTTACACTTACACATACCTCGGGCCCGCAATTTTGTGTCTACACATAGGACGGCTTCACGTCACCTTTTCACGAGCTGACATTGGGGCGCACTCCATGTAAAAATTTTCACGCGGTTCGCACACTCGCACTGCAGGTGCTGCACTATCTCATCGACATCGGGAACTGTCCGCGCATGCACAGCTCTTACATGCATGGGTTACTTCACTTCCGCTTATAAGCCAGTGCCGAGTCCACTTTGGTGTTACACCTATTGATTGCGGGACTGAGTCAGGCCCGAGGCCGTCCTCAAACCACATCCAGAGGTGGACTGGGATGGAGGCGGCCTCAGTCCGGCTTTTAAAAAAAAGTTGATGTTACACATTCGTCGAGCCACCTCCGGAGGCGGCCTCAGTCCACTTTCAGAGGTATGTGTAACAGGGATCTAGGATCCAGTGTACTTTACGAATGATTTTGTCTGGTATTTCATTGTACATGTACATGTAAGTGCACCTCAGTAAAATAGGTTTCAAGGTCCCAGGTTAAACTTTCATTTCAACTTGCTTTTATAATTCATGTAAAAACAAGGTAGTGGGAAAACCCAGGTACATGTATGTAAGTACATGTAGGGAAGAGAGAGAAAATCTTTGAAAACAGGAAGAGGAAATGAAAAAAAATATTTTGGCTGGGCACTATCATCAAAAGGCAACTTCCATAAAGAACAAAGTTCATTTAGGCTGCACAATGATCTTGATAGTAAATAAGCATACATATTTTACAAAAATGTACATGTACATGTATGTCTGTATGCCCTGGCAACATATATTTAGAGTTCATAAACTTAGATTACAAAATGTAGCATTTGTCCGATAACGATAACAAGATTTTCAATTAAAGGTACACCCTTCTATATTCATGTGACGGTGTGCGTATGCTTGTGTCTGTTAAAGGGAAAGTCCACCCTGGTTTTAAGTTGATTGGAATAAAAGCAGAAAAATGAGAGAAACAGATAAATTAGTAAAAGTTTGAGCAAAATACGATAAGAAATAAGAAAGTCATGAATTTTTGAAGTTGTAATCTATCAAACACAAAGTGGCAACTCTGTGACGTTTCTTGTGAGCTCCTCTCCCATTTGCTCAGTTCAGAAAATTTCATAAATTTGAATTTTCTTAGTTTTTAATGAAGAAATTGATTTGTTTCATACATATTTTATGTAAAAACATATGAGCAGTGATTATATTTAAAGTGCGTATATATATATACACTGTACACACATGTATATGGTTGAATATTTTCTTCCGAGAAAATTAATGATTTTTGGGGTACAGGGCAAATGGGAGAGGGGCTTGCAAGATACATCACGGAGTTGCCAATTTTTGTTTGATTGATTACAACTTCAAAAGTGCGTATATATATATATACACACATGTATATGGTTGAATATTTTCTTCCGAGAAAATTGATGATTTTTGGGGTACAGGGCAAATGGGAGAGGGGCTTGCAAGATACATCACGGAGTTGCCAATTTTTGTTTGATTGATTACAACTTCAAAAGTTGATAACTTTTTTATTTCTTATATTTTGCTCAAACATTCGCTGATCTGTTTCAAATCTTTAAATTTTCAGCTTCTTCTAAAACCAACATGTAATCAGGGTCGACTTTCCCTTTAATAGTAGGGCAGCTCTAGGTCGTACCTTTAAAGGAGAATGAAATCCTGGGGGAATATCCATTTAATGAAAAGAGAGGATAGAGAGAAGCAATTAAAAAAAAAAGTTCCATCAAAATCGGTTACGAAATGAAAAAGTTATGAAAGTTTGAAAAGTCTCAATTTACTTTCTATGACGATCCTCAAATTGGCCATGTTGCTTAAAAATGGCAGGTTTAGTAGTACAACTCTCAATATGTTTTGTACACAAAATTTTATATTTTCTCCATTATCTCTAAAGATGTTGCTTTTCTTTTTGTGAACTTAACATATGTTGTGTCAAATACATTTTCCTATGATATATCTTGAGCTAAGAAGGAAACAAGCTGCACCATGAGGGATAATAGGGAAAATATGAAATTTTGTGTACAAAACATATGGAGAGTTGTACTACTAAACCTGTCACTTTGAAGTAACATTGCCAATTTGAGGATCACCATAGAAAGTAAATTGAGACTTTTCAAACTTTCATAACTTTCTCATTTTGTAACTGATTTTCATGGAACTTTTTAAAAATTGCTTCTCTCTATCCTCTCTTTTCATCAAAATTTATTTTTCCCCAGGGTTTCATTCTCCTTTAATGAAAAATCTTGTTATCACTATCGTACATGTAATCAGACAAATGTGACCAGCTCTTTATGGTTGTTTTGGGGCAGATTCACGAATTGGAAAGAGCAATGTCAGGTCAAGAAGTTATCACAGAACTCCTTGGTCATGTGTTGTTGGTACATGTACTTTTTATTTTAAATACCTGAATATAGCAAAGTTCAGAAAATTTAAAGTAATCTCAGTACACCTGCATAATAAATAGACCTGTTCACAAAGTTATCCAAATTTATGAATGTTTCTTTCCTGGTGACCTAGTAACGAGGTATTCCATTAACCTGTTATTAATGAATGAACTACAATACTTGGAATCCAGTTTGCATAGTACATTACTTGTTGCTATGTCCGACAAGCCCCTGACAAGCTTTCAGGTTGTCAGGAACAACCTTTGTTTTAAAAGTAAAGTATTTATGAAATTTGAATACATGTATATTTGTGAAAAGGTCTATTTAGTTGATATCTTATCTTTTGCTGCTACTGTAACCTCTGTACATGTATGTAGGATTAAAAAGGTCTTTGTCTGAGCCACAAAATCAAGTTCACAATGGGCTGTTTTGAGTGTTTTTTCGTAATGCATTCAAATTTATACAGGTTTGCCTACATGTACATGTATACAGTAGTAACAAACTATTAACATTCGCCCTGTGAAAAGCTGTAAGTAATACTGTTTCAATGGTCAGAATGCAAATTGCATATATTAGATGTTGTTAGCTTGGACAAACATTTGATTGTCCAACCTAGCTACACTTGATGTATGCAATCTGCATTCTGACTATTGAAATACAATGACTTGTAACAGGTGGATGTAATAGTCCATTACTAGGAGTTTGACAAAGAGGTACAGTGTAACCGTTAAATTTGAATGCATTACAAAAATGGCCTACTTCCTACAGGGGAAAGTTTTTGTACACTCTCTTATGCCTCTGGGCATTACAAAGTACATTTACAATGTACGTCCGTCCGTTTCATGTGTTCGTTTTGGCGATATCTCAAAAACCATTTGAGGTATGAACTTCAAACTTGGTGCCAATATGTATCACAGTATGAAGACAATCTGATTAGATTTTGGGGTACATACGTCAAAGGTCATAGAGGTCAATTTCTGAAATTTCAGGTTTTAGCTTTGTTCTCGCAATATCTCAAGAACTACATGTATTTGAGGTATGAACTTCAAACTTCGTGTTAGTATATATCACCAAAGAAAGACGATCTGATTAGATTTTTGGGTAGGTCAAAGTTCAAAAGTCATACATGTAGAGCTCAATTTCTGAAATTTCAGATTTTAGCTTCGGATATCTCAAGAAGCATTTGAGGTACATGTACATGTATGAACTTCAAACTTGGTGAGCACTAGTATGTATCACAATATGAAGACGATCTGATTAGATTTTGGTGTGCATAGGTCAGAGGTCATAGAGGTCAATTTGCATGAAATTGAAGATTGTTAATTTTTGCTATCACCTTATCAACTATTTGGTGCATGACTAGGAGGAGATAAACTGAAGACTTTTGGGTTATAAGGTCAAAGTTCAAAGAGGTCAATTAACATACTGTACATGCATGTACATGTAATTCTAGGCTTTTTATTCTGGTTATTACAATATTTCAAGAACACTTTGAGGCGTGAACTCAACTGAATTTAGGCAGGGGCATATAGGAGACGCAGTCACTTTCATCTTGTTTTTAAAGACTCGGTCTTGTGTGATGCACATGTTAACCTCAATTAACAAGTAACTTACGTGTTCCCCAATAGTTTTCTGGCACTGTTGAAAAGTTAAGTCACTCATTACTAATCTTTTCATGGTCAGTGTTATTAGCAAGTGCTTCATATTGCATGCTATTCATTTTATTTTTATCCAAATAGTAACATGCACGTGATCTACATGTAAATAAATTGTTCTGATTGTTAAAAAGTAATAAATTGCATTAAACAGTACACTTCCATACATAATCAGGCTTCAAACTACTTCTGAGCCAATCGGAGAGATGATGAAATCTGTCAGTGCTTTAACTTTGAGTGGTTAAAACAATACATGCATGTAACATTCTTTGTTATTCATTTTGTTGGGGCACAAATGTAATATGCCACATGTGAATTGTATATGTACGACATCATTCCCTGAAGCCCTCGTTTATTCATTTAGGCCTATATAGATCTACTGTAGGTGTTAACCCTTTCGAGACAATTGACCACATTTTGTGGTTTGGCTCAATAACTTTTGATCATATCACTTTTGATGCCAAGAAATTTGAAAACAATAAGCTTTAAAATCCTTAAATTGGCAACACATGAAGAGGTTAAAAATCATTGTTTTTTAATCAAAATTGGCAATTTTTTCAACTTTTCGAGAAGATTTCTAATCATTTTTATTATATTCAAATCGAAACGTCGAGAACCACAGAGCTCTTAGCGGAGCTCACCAGCCCTTTTCAGGGCTCTTATTCCTTGAAAGAATTACATGGTGTAACCCTGAAAAACTAATCTACAATTCAGTTTCTCCACCATGAAAGTGTCGCTGATACTTCACTATATATTCAAATACATTACAACTTATTTATAGAACCAGATAGCAATAAAGAAAAATATTGTTGCCAATATGAAGAACAAAAAGTGATCAATTTAGCCCTTAAATAATTCCTGTCCGGAAAGGGTTAAAAAAAGCATTGACACAAATTATAACTCATATCAAACTGAGGTTTTCACATTGTAAAGTTGAAGGATGTTAAATTTATTTGATGTACATGTAAGTTTTATGACATTGCTGTGAATACTTTTCTTACTATAATGCTTTGAATATTTAATTACATGTAGATGTTCACTTTTGGAAAATCAAGGCCCCAAAATCTGTGCTTATCGGTAATTAATTCAGAACACAACAATTGCCTCTGTGTAATGCAGCTGCATTTACAACATGTATGCCAGTCTATTCAGTTTTATTAATGATTCATGACTCTGGGTTAAAAATGTGTTCTGGAATTTCAGTTGCCATGCACAATGGCAATTGTAGTGTTCTGAATTAATTACTGATACACACAGATTTTGTGGCCTTGATTTTTCAAAAAGTGATAATCTAATTATATAGTCAGAGCATTATTGTAAGAAAAGTATTCAGAGAAATGTCATAGAACTTACTCCAAATATATTTGACATCCTTCAACTTTACAATGAGAAAACTTCAGTCTGATACGAGTTTTAACTTGTGAGTTGAGTCCTGGGAAAGGTGAAAAATAACTTGTGAGCTTTTTCATTCTTATTATGTCAGTTTGGAAGAACATCATGTACATGTAGTAGAAATGTCCCCTGAAAAGGATTGCTCTTCAAATTCCGGCCTCATATTAAAAATATAATAAAAATATTTGAAGTGTTCAGGTCGAAGATTTCTGCCTCATGTGTGTGCAGTGCCATATACCCTTTTTTGTGTGCATTACATGTGCTTTTCAGCAAAATTGGTTCAATTTCTTATCATTAATGATGATTCCAAAACATCACAGTATACACATATTCTTATGTAGACATGATCACCCTTTCCCAGTTGCTTTGAGAGAGTTTCTTTCACATTTCAATTTCATGACCAGAACTCAACTTTATCTTAAACAATCACAGTGGGTGATTTCAAGTTTGGTGTTGGTGCTGGTGTTGGTGTTGAGAGCGCAAATTGGGCTGCCGATTCCAGCCCCAACACCGAATACGGGTTTATAAAAATAATACCCATCACATTATTGATAGCTCAACACCTAATGAAGTCACTCCCAGCACCAGCTTCATTTCAGGTTCCGTGTTGTGGCTGGTGCTAGTTTTGCCCCAACACCAACACCAGCTTTCAACACCGAACTTGAAATCCCCCAGTGTAAAAAAAAAAGTTGTTTTTATGCCTAGTACATGTACAGAAATAAGTTGTAGTTTACATATCGTTTTTCCGAAGGTTCATAATTCCGAAGGATCTTTTTTCCAAAGCTTCGTTACTCTGACTGTTCGTAATTCCAAAAATGAAATAGGGTCCATAATTCAGATTAAAGAAAAAGGGTTCATATTTCCAAAGGTTCGTAATTCCGAACAGTTATGTACATGTACATGTAGGGCTCTATTGCATTTTCGGAAATATGAACCCATTTTATTTTTGGAATTACGAACCTTCGGAATAACGAACCTTTGGAATGATCAGAATTATGAATTCTATTTCATTTTCGGAATTATGAAGCCCCTGCTATGGGAAATTTGTGTTTTGGAATTACAAACTTTCAGAATCATGAACCTTCGGAAAAATGAACCTTCGGTAAAAATGAACCTTTGGAAGAACGGGTGCCCCCCATTTGAATAAAAGCCTGTGGTGTTGTGTCATAGGAAATAGGATTTAGCATTCAATGGTCTACCAGCAATTGTGACAAATTTCTTTTGTAGTTTTTGTTCTGCTGTTTATAGCGAAAGTGAGAATGCCAGTATCAAATTCAAATCTTGGTACATACTGTACTTGTAATTCTAGGATGCTCTACTGGAAAACGACTGTTGGGTTTGAGAAGGATAGTAGAGCAAGGAGAGAAGAGGAGATACATTATAAAAGAGCGAGAGAGAGAGAATGAAAACGGACAGTCAAGCTGTCCGGAAGGTCGAGCACGTACCTTCACCTCCTTTCATCTGATTTACTAGTCCTATTCAAGAAAGATGTGCTCTGTAATCCTATTCTCTCTCTCCTCTTGCTCTACTATCCTTCTCCAACCCAACAGTCCTTTTCAGGACTTACACACATGGTGAACCTTTAACCTCATCAAAGTTATTATATCTATTCCGCCATGCAAACATCACCCTTTAAAGAACATCAAATTTGTAGTTGAAAACAATTCCTACATACATGTATAAGGCATTGGTTTTCACCTTATGGTATTGAAATTGAACCCTCGTGAATTTTCTAAAACACCAGTAAATTTTCATGTATAATATCTACATGTACATTAATTGTACATGTATTATTGATTAAGTGGGAAATTATGATTTCCTGCAAGATAATATCGTCTGTTTGGAGCCAGAAGGCCGTTAACTCTGTGTTAAAGTACAGAGTTAATGCCCTTCTGGCTCCAAACAAACGATATATATACAACACACTTCTGTCCATCAAACATCTGTACATACATGTAAATGGCATGTCACTGTTTATACATGCTACCTTTTGTTGTTGTAGATTTGCATAATTTCACCCACATGTTTGTAGTGCCACACCTGACAAAATTGATTCAAAAAAGTATTTTCCATTCACCAAAAAATACCAATACATGTACATGTATAGTTATAATTCAGCAATATGGAAATACATGCTCATGTATGTATTCCTATAGGCCCGAATTCACAAAGATGGTAATAGATTTGTAACATTGTTTATGCAGATTTTGTGGTACATGTATAAGTGGGCTTGATTTCGCGCATACAATAGAAAGATCCAATAATGAAGGTGCGTGATTAGCAAAGTGCGCAAATTTCACACTAGTTGCCATGGTTTAGACCATGGTTTATGTAAATTTATGCACAGTTTATTTCAATTAATGTACATAAACCATGGTCTAAACCATGGCAACTAACGTAAAATATGCGCACTTTGCTAATCACACGCGTTCATTATTGGATCTTTCTAAGTGTACGCGCGAAATCAAGCGCACTTATACCACAAAATCTGCATAAACCATGGTACAAATCTATTACCACCATTGTGAATTCGGGCCATAGAGTACCCAAGTGTGATGTCATACCGGCCAAGTTGTCAAGGTTGCTGGTTCCAAACAATTTTGTGCTAAACAATGGCGAGGTGATCACACCAGCGCCAAACACTGAAATTGCCCCTCTCCAGCCCGTTGCTTGAATGATTTCGCGGTGAGCCTCATGTTTGGGCTTTGTTGTTTGGAACCGGTATCCTGGACGACGAGCGAATATGACGTCAGCACTTCCGTACTCTATACTGATTAAGGGCAGGCCTACATGGTCTGAATAATTCATTTATATTTCTTCACTTGTGCAGTAATACATGACAAAACGTGATTGAATGTTCAAGAATGCAAACTGATTGATTTACAACTTAGTTGCATGTACATTAAGAGATAGAGTGTGTTCATGTGATAATGACAAAAAGATAATTTCCAAACAGTGTCTTTGTGATAATTCTGATAATATCATATTCAGATTGACAAAGAAAGTTACACATGTACATTCAAACAATTCTCCCTAGACAAGCACACACACATACTTGTACACATACATGTATAAGAAAAATCAATCTTTCTGTACAGGTAGCCGCTAAAGGAGGTTCCACTCTGCCTGTTGGGTTGTATCTCCCATTTTTCTTAACAGTTAGTGACTCAGTATCTCGGTTAGATAATTCATATTCTAAGAATTGGTTTAATTACATACAATGTAGTTTCATGCTCCAGCTGCTTTCTTTGATAGCCGAAGAGTAAATAAACGTCACATGTTTGGACAGTCAATGTCACCGAGATTCCATTCATTTCAATTGTAAAAAAAAATAATAATAAAATAAGTACAGAAAAAATGAGGTGTGGTATTTCCACTTCATGTTTACATATTTTATGGTGGTATTTCCAATTTATATGAGCCATTAAAACGGTCTGTTATTGATGGAGAGGAAGAAGAAAGAGAAATAAATGTTAAGATAGAACAGAGAGAGAGAGAGAGAGAGAGAGGGAGACAGCAAGAGAGATTACAAGAGAGAGAGAGAAAGACTGAGAAAGAGAGGGAGGGAGAGAGAGAGAGAGAGAGAGAGAGAGAGAGAAGTTCTGTTTGAGTATTCTGCAGTAGCATTAGGAACCACTCAAAGTACATGTACAATGCTAAAGCACACAAAGTGTATAAAATAAATTGAGAATGAAAATAGAGATACCTGTGGGCCTGCGTTTTGAAAGAAAGTAGACATGTTCCACTTTTCTGAACAGTAACATACATATGTACATTTTCATGAAGGGTACAAGTGGGTAAATTTCTTACTTTCTGACAAGTTAATAGTCCCTCCATTATTGTGACTTTATATCATTTCATAACACCTTTGTGCATAGTTGTAACTGCTTTACCAAAAGAGAGAGAGAGATTATATAGAGGGAATTTTGGACACGTTGAAGAAAAAGAAAGAGTGAGAGAGAGAGGGGGGGGGGGGGGAGGGAGATGGAGAGAGGGGGTGATGAATTGGAAAATAGGAAGAAATGGAGAGATATATCGAGAATAGAGAGAAAGGTGATAACTTTAGAATTGAGAGATAGCAGAGAATTAAAGAGAGAGTGAAGGAGCACGATGTAAATATTACCTAAGTAGAGAGATTACCAAAGACAGGTCAGAACATTTTAAAAGAATACTACAACAAGACAACAAAAATAAAATGAAGTGTGTGAAAGACAAGAAGAATTAAAAATGCCCTTTTTTAAGGACCTGAAGAAAGAGAAGAAGAAAAAAAAAACAGGGTGGGAATGAAGAGGAAATTTGATCTCCAATGCATGTACAACAGACCTTAAAATCATTGACCTTAAGTACAGAGCTCTCATTCATTAAATATTCCTTGCATGATCACTGAATGGCCTTATATCTTTCTAGAAGTTGTGGAATTCCCCACACAGAATGGTGCCGCTAAAAGTTAAGCTACAGTGTGTGAAAATTTTTAGTTCATAACAAGATGCTCTGCTCTACTATACACATACGTTACATGTACCGGCACATGGCTTTTATGAGGTTGACTTGAAGTGAGATGTTACTATGTAAGTTTTTTTAGTTTTTATGAATACAGTAGTGATTCAAAATTTCAACATGTTTTGCTTTGAGAGTTCAATGGAAACCCAGCAGTCTTTTTGTATAGTAGTGTACCGTTTTTTGCTTATGAATTTATGATGAAGTATACCTGTATTCTAATTCAGATTCTGAATTAGTTTTGGGGATGATTTTGTTATTCTTATGTAATTTCACTCTTTAACATTGATTTCAGTGATTTAATACTAGGTGAAATAAAGTGAAGGCCTTTAATGTACTGTTCAAACAAAACGTGGAAAGAGTAGAGTATGCACACAAAATGGTTATTTGTTGTTTGAGAAATGCAAAACTTTTGAGCTTGTGAAGGTTACCTGTTAATTGGTCTGTTGATTGTTATGCAAAAATACATTTTCAATCATGTACAATCAGCAGACTCTGTCATGTGGTTTTATGAAATGTAATGTTTTTTAAGATGATTTCCTGGATATTGATTCCAATTTTTTATTCTTTCTGAATAAGGGGCATTGTTCTTTTTGATAGTGTGCTGTTACATTGTATTTGAAGAGAACTTCTATATAGACCATGGGATGACTGCTGAAATTCTCACTTTTCGTGGTCCGTGATTTCGCCCCACCAAATTTCACCTTGTAAATCTTACTAAAAATACAAAAACACTATTTTGGCATATGTTGCCATTTGCAAAAAGTGCAACTTTGTTAAAAAATTATTATTTTGTAGCAAATTAACTGAGCTCCAAATCTTCTTGACCACATGGATTTCAGCCACAGAGTTTAGCACAGCATTCCCACCACATGGTATGTGCTGTGTGTGTGTCTATGAGAGTTTGTGTGCTGTGTGTTTGTGTGTATTATGTGTATAGGGAAGTGTCAGGCTCTTTCACTTACTTTGACCTAGTCCACTGCCTGGACTGTTCGCGCACGAACGCGATCCGTTGAGAAAATAATACACCCCCAACGCTAAAACTGATATAGCCCTTCCAAATCGACCCTCGCAAACAGTCCAGTCGCATTTGCCAGTTTAACGACTGTTCCCGAAATTTTTCGGGGAGAATAGACCAGCTCGATCTGCGCTGATTGGACGAAGAATATGCATCATTCATGAGTGATAACGTAATATTCAGTTTTTCAGTGGTGTTTGATCGGGGCATTGCGGGCACGGTGCGGGCAGGCCCCGGGGGGGGCACTCGAATTATATTTTGACGGGGGTGTGCCTCACGAATCCCCGAAAAGGGGGTCTAAGGAACTGACTTCAAGGTGTAAAATACGGGGTCTTGGGAACTATGATCTATTGGGCAGAGTGAAAAACAGGGTCTAGGGAACTACAAAACTAACCTCGCTTTATCGGCGGTACACCTTCGCTATCGCAGGATCTCGGGACGGGCCGTGCCGGGGACCGCGCCCGCGCCGTGTAGCGCTAGTAGCTTGCTATAGCTAGCTGGAGCAGTTTTCAAGGCTCGCGCGACGAAAGGGCCTAGGGCGCGAGACCAGGTCGAGCGACCACTGCCTCCGCCACGCTCCCGGCCGCATGCGAACGGATATGTTTCATAACGGGGGTCTTCAGAGCGGGGCTGAGCGGCTCCTGAGCGGAACTGAGTATCTAGAGAACGGAAATCGGGGTCTGAAAAAGGGGGTCATCAAAGCGGCACGTCCCCGTACCACCAATATACGTGAGTGCCCCCCCCCGGGGGGCAGGCCATGCAGAGCTCAACAAAGGCAGGCAGGGCTTCGCACGCAGACAAGGCGGCTTTTGCTGTGCTGATTCATTGAACCAACAAACGACATTTTAGTGACGATTGGCCATTTCACGTTATTCCAGTTCTTTATGGAGATGTCATGTTAATTAAGACATAATAACGTTTACTGGATATTATTTCAGCATTGTTGACCATTTCGACCATCAAGGGTATTTTGACCATATGACCATCATTTTTTGAAAAGGCAAGAAAATGTGGCCTTGTCCCTATTATAGTATATAATTATTTTGGTCATTGTCTTATGGTAGAAAATGACTACATGTACTTGACATTATAGACAGATAATTATGTTGCAATATTTTAAAGAAGGTTTCTAATGTTTAAAACAGTGTTCTGTTGGAGCTTTTCATCATTGTAAACATATATCAGAAGCAATATTTGTTATAAACAGTTCAATAATACAAGATCTAATACTGCTTTAGTAGTATTAGATCTTGTATTGAACTGTTTATAACAATAATTAACTTGCCTATATTTCAATGTTCAAGTTGGGGATTGACCTTTGATAGGTAAATTAGCCTCTGTTACCACCCCCATACCACATATCAATTTTTATTTCTTCGTTCTGTTTTAATTTGTATTGCTATGCTTGTCCCTTTTGTTCTTATTTCATTCAATATGTGGAATAATAAACAGAGCTGTATGTTCGGATCACACCTTTTTGATCCTGCTAGACTCGGTTTGGTAGTATTTTGACCGTTGAATAAACCAACATAGTTTTTAATGTTTGGATTTTTTTATGAGATTCCCTCCTCCACTAAAAAAAAGAAGATTAAAATTTTTAATAATCAGGCAGATAAACGCAAAAATCAACTTGGACTTGTAATCTCCGCCATGACCCGATTCCATCCGCCAATCCTCATTGGCATGTTTCTATATTATGCAAAGTGGCGCATATAATTATTACAGGGTCATCCCATACCCAGTCGGGACAAAGAGGGAGGTAACAAGTGGGTGGGGGGGGGGGGGGGGAGGGGGGAGGAGGAGGCTCGTGTACCTGAAAAAGGATTAATATTTTCCCCTTCCCATCAGTGAAGGCAAGGGCACGGAAGGCATGAATCTCAAACTATGGGAACGGACAGAAATCCCTTGCCTCTTAATTTTACGGCACTGAGTGCACCAATGTATACATTTGACAACATATATGAATGTCAAAACAAAACTATTCTTGAATCGCAATAACATGAAAATTCACAGTGTTGTACGTTTGAGCTTATCTAAAGGGACGCACTCGTACATGTATTTTCAGAAGGTTCATGATTCCTGAGGTTCCGAAGTCACTTCAAAACACGAATTTTGAAAAAAGTGGTCACTCGGCACTTTTAAATGGTGGTTTAACACTTCAGTTTTTAGATTGTATATGGAATTACGAACCTTCGAAGTAACGACACTTCGGAATTATGAAGCTTGGGGAAAACGACATAAGAGTGTGATCAGTTCGCGTCACGGACGGACATTCAAAATTTTCCAATTTGGGAGGCTTGTAAAAATAAGTGATTAGCTGTGATGGATTGCTTTATGATTTATTTTGGAGGGTATAACTGGGTGTACTGAAAAATGATAAAACATGGTTGTCATGGTTACTTATTTAAATGAGAATGAATGAAATGCTCCATTTATTAGAGTGAGAGATAGATATTTGTGTTGACTTCTCATTATTCTTTTTATATCAATATCAGAACAACATGATCTTGCCTTATACTTTTACTTGCAAATGTTAGTCAGATAAATTGCCTTCCCTATCAGACATTTTAAATTTCAAAACAAGCTTTAGATTTCATAAGTTTCAAGTTTCTAACAGAAAATAAGCAAAATAGTCATATTATCGACATTTTCAGAACGGAATAGATACATCCAATAATTGATTTCGGACATAGAAGGAGTGGTGTATGGCACGCCATTAGGGAATTAAATGTAATTGTTCAACATCAATACAAAATATATTTCACTTTAACAAATATATATTTATCTTTTACAAAATCATTTCACTCCAGTCAATATGTATTTCACTCTTAACAAATATATTTCACTTTTCACAAAATTTCATTTCACTCTTTCACAAATATTCATGTCACGTTTTCACAAAAATCCTTTTCACTTTTAACAAAAATTCATTTCACATTTTACAAAATTACATTTCACTTTTAACAAAATTTCATTTCACTTTTTCACAAAAATCCTTTTCACTTTTAACAAAATTTCATTTCACTTTTCCCAAAAATACATTTCACTTTTCCCAAAAATACATTTCACTTTTCACAAATTTTCATTTCACTTTTCATAAAAAATTCATTTCACTTTTCGCAAAAATTCATTTCACTTTTCACAAAAAAAATCATTTCACTTTTCACAAAAAATCATTTCACTTTCAAGAGGAAATAAATTCCACTTTAAAAGAAAAATGCATTCCATTTATAGGCCTCTTGTCTCGAAACAACTTTGCTTGTCATGCATCTAGACCCCGATCTGGACCTGCGTGTACATTCCTCTCGTATAATATACATGTGCGTAGTGTGCGTAGAAATCATTCCTCTTTCACCGAAACCATTTCACTGTGATAAAAACCATTTCACTCTGAAAAAAAAAATACGTTCCTCTTTTTTCTCGGCCTAAAGGTGGCGCTATAGCCAGCTAGCCAGAGCTATCCATACAGAGAGTCCTGACACTGGAGGTCGCTTCTGATTGGTCAGTCATTTCATGGAGCTTCAAAAAGTTCCCTCTCATAGAGAATGTACGTGAAAGGGAACTATTGGGAGCTCCATGATCCGCCATGTTTTAAACTAAGAGCGCGTACGCGCATGATTATTATGCGCGTGTCACAACTCTCTCTATCAACGCGCTCTGCAGCTAGCTCGAGCTACCACACGTGCCCGGCGCAGCGCGATCGAATCCCATCCAATTTCCGAACGCGACGTCGACGTTACTCCCCATCCTCAGGGGTGTCGCTAGAACATTTTGAATGGGGGGGGGATGACATCCAAATTTGCCGACAAAAATGCTGCACCTTAATCTCCCCCCCCCCCCCACACACACAAATAACAATAAAAGAAAATCGCAGATGTAGACAGGGGGGTCGCTAGGGAGGGGGAAGTTTCTGACGGCAAATGCGCCGCCTCTGTCGGCCAAAAAAAAAAAAAAGGAGGGGAAAAAAGGGAAAGGGAAGAGGAAAGATAAAAGGAAAAGGAGAAAAGAGAAAGGAGAAAAAAAAGATAAGAAAAAAGAAAAGGGAAAGGAAAGGGGAAAAAAAGAAAAGGGGGGGGTAAAGAAGGAAAAGAAAAGGGAAGGAAAGAAAAAGAAGGGAAAAAATGGTATTATTTTTGCTCGCTTGCAAGAACACTGGAATTTCAATACTTTAATATTAAAGGCGTCCCCCTTCAGCAATGGGCTGCAGCCCCCCCCCCCCCTTCCCTCGAAGATTTTCAAAAGTTCCGATATTCATATTCGGGCAGCGAGGTGCTTGAATATCCAATTTTTGTGAAGCATTGCAAGGTTCCCAGATAATAATATTATGTAACTTGTGTATGCACAGGCGTAGCCAGGATTTTTCAATGGGGGGGGGTGAAGGATCCAACCGCGTAGCCAGGATTTCATTTTGGAGGGGCGGTTGTGAGCACGCTTTGCTGATGACTAGGGGTGGGTGCAGGGAGGGTAGGGGGAAGTTTTTCCCCTCCCGCGCGAAGCGCGAAAGCTCTTATTTTTTATAGCAAATTTGAGAGAAAGATAACGGCTCGTAGCAAACAATTTTTTTAGGTGGAAAGTTATAGTTCGACGCCCGGACTGCTTTTCAATTATTTGGACGCAACATTGCACTGTATGCATCAGGGATGGGTGCAGGGAGGGGAGTTATTTCCCCCTTCCCGGGGGGAAAACTTTGGCGTTCTAGCAAATTTTGAGAGAAAAATAACGGCTTGTAGCGCCTTTTTAGACTTTTTTCTCTCACTTCCACCGCTTTTTCGCTCTCGTTTTATTTTTCAATGGGCCCCCTGGCTAGGCCTATGTGTGTATGTAACTTCTGTGCATTTTCACGACGAATTTTTTTTTTTAATTTTGCTCGCTCGCTCGCAAACATTTAGAAATTGAACAGTTGATATTCGGGCAAAAGGCTTTCCTACGGCAATGGGATCTTTCTCTCAAATTTGCTAAAACGTCACAGCTTTCGCGCTTCGCACGGGAGGGGGAAACCTCCCCCTACCTCCCTGCACCCACCCCTCATCACCAATTTCGCACGCTTCGCGTGCTCACAACAGCCCCCTAAAATGAAATCCTGGCTACGCGGTTGGATCCTTCACGTCTGCCCCCCCCCCTCCTCCCCATTGAAAAATCTTGGCTACGCCTGTGAATACACAAGTTACATGATATTAGTTTCAGTTTCAGTCTAAACACATTTATTTCCAACTTTTCAATATACAAAGTAATAAATGAGCAAAAATAATGTACATGTATTTTTAACAAAAAATATGACAAAATATACAATAATGTGGTACATATACATAGTTGGAGGACACACCTCTAAAAGCAAAAGCTTGGGGAACCTTGCGATGCTTCACAAAAATTGGATATTTCAGCACCTTGCTGCCCGAATATGAATATCGGAACTTTTGAAAATCATCGGGGGAAGGGGGGGGGGGGGGCTGCCCCATTGCCGAAGGGGGACGCTTTTTGCCCGAATATTAAAATTACAGTGTTCTTGCGGGCGAGCAAAATTTTTTTTAACTTTTCGTAGTGAAAACGTACAGAAGTTACAAACAAAAGTTACATATTATTATCTGGGAACCTTACTTCACAAATATTTGGATATTCTAGCACCTTGCTACCCGAATATGAATATCGGAACTTTGAAAATCCGCGGGGGGGGGGGGGGGGGGGGGCTGCAGCCCACTGCTGAAGGGGACGCCTTTAATATTAAAGTATTGAAATTCCAGTGAACGTGCGAGCGACCAAAAAATAATGTCATTTTTTTCTTCTTTTTCTTTCCTTTCCTTTTCTTTTCCTTCTTATTTCCCTCTTTTTTGTTTTTTTTCTTTTCTTTCCCTTTTCTTTTTTTTTTCTTCTCCTTTCTCTTTTCTTCTTTTCCTTTTATCTTTTCTCTTCCCTTTCCCTTTTCCCCCTCCTTTTTTGCCGACAGAGGCGGCGCATTTGCCGACAAAAACTTTGAGTGGGGGTGTGACACACCCCTCCCCCCACCCCCTCCCTAGCGACCCCCTGTCTACAGCTGCGATTTTTTTTAATGGCTATTTGTTTGTGGGGGGGGGGGAGGGGAGAGACTAAGGTGCAGCATTTTTGTCTGCAAATTTGGGTGTCACCCCCCCCCCCATTCAAAATGTTCTCGCGACACCCCTGAGGATGGGGAGTAATGTCGACGTCGCGTTCAGAAATTGGATGGGATTCGATTGCGCCGCGCCGGGCACGTGTGGTAGCGCGAGCTAGCTGGCTATAGCGCCACCTTTAGGCCGAGAAAAAAGAGGAACGTATTTTTTTTTCAGAGTGAAATGGTTTTTATCACAGTGAAATGGTTTCGGTGAAAGAGGAATGATTTCTACGCACACTACGCACATGTATATTATACGAGAGGAATGTACACGCAGGTCCAGATCGGGGTCTAGATGCATGACAAAAAAGTTGTTTCGAGACAAGAGGCCTATAAATGGAATGCATTTTTCTTTTAAAGTGGAATTTATTTCCTCTTGAAAGTGAAATGATTTTTTGTGAAAAGTGAAATGAATTTTTGCGAAAAGGGAAATGAAAATTTGTGAAAAGTGAAATGTATTTTTGGGAAAAGTGAAATGAAATTTTGTTAAAAGTGAAAAGGATTTTTGTGAAAAAGTGAAATGAAATTTTGTTAAAAGTGAAATGTAATTTTGTAAAATGTGAAATGAATTTTTGTTAAAAGTGAAAAGGATTTTTGTGAAAACGTGACATGAATATTTGTGAAAGAGTGAAATGAAATTTTGTGAAAAGTGAAATATATTTGTTAAGAGTGAAATACATATTGACTGGAGTGAAATGATTTTGTAAAAGATAAATATATATTTGTTAAAGTGAAATATATTTTGTATTGATGTTGAACAATTACATTTAATTCCCTAATGGCGTGCCATAGTGGTGTAATGGTTATTCCGAGTCAAAAAGTGGCCATAACGACCAGAATGTCCTGAGTAAGGCCTATTCGACTGACATTCTTGGAATCAGAGCAAAAATATACTTAGATACTTCTGGGTAATTAAGTTTGTCAAAATAATCTTCCCCACCAAAATTGTTCTTTTGGAGAGGAAGTCCGAACGGTTGCTGCTCACTAATTTTTAGTTTCTCATAAAAATGTGCAAATACAATCATGTAGTCATAGTGGATCAAAGTGGGCATAATAATCGAAATGGTCAAAACGATTGAAGTACAATGAATAATTTTATTGTTTTGGAACCTACACACATTTTCACATCAATTTTGGATATCGAGACCCACCCCTTTAATGATGCTGATCAAAACAAGTGAATGAGTAAATTACGCAATGCGTAATAAATGTCCCCGCCGGAAGTGCAGATCTGTGGAAATTAACTAGCCTGAAACTTAAAACTTTAGTGAATAAAATAATAATGTTACTGCATGCAAAAGAAGAGAATACCAACAATGCATGTATACAACTGAAATATAAAACATGAAAACATTATGAACCTTCAGCATTTTGAATAAATTTGCATAAATTTGCGTGAATAATGAATTTCAAAATTCTGTGTAGAAGTTTGGAAGCCCCCACCCAGCCCTACCAGATAAAACAATCGGAATCAAAATCCGATGTGAAATAGAGGAGAAGTAGCATTTTTTGTCAATTTTGAATAAATTTGCATAAATTTGCATAATTAATGAATTTCAAAATTCTGTGTAGAAGTTTGGAAGCCCCCACCCAGCCCTATCAGATAAAACAATCGGAATCAAAATCCGATGTGAAATAGAGGAGAAGTAGCATTTTTTGTCAATTTTGAATAAATTTGCATAAATTTGCATAATTAATGAATTTCAAAATTCTGTGTAGAAGTTTGGAAGCCCCCACCCAGCCCTATCAGATAAAACAATCGGAATCAAAATCCGATGTGAAATAGAGGAGAAGTAGCATTTTTCGTCAATTTTGAATAAATTTGCATAAATTTGCATAATTAATGAATTTCAAAATTCTGTGTAGAAGTTTGGAAGCCCCCACCCAGCCCTATCAGATAAAACAATCGGAATCAAAATCGGCCAAGAAATGACGGAGAAGTAGCATTTTCTAACATTTGAGCACACACGGACAGACGGACGGACGGACGGACGGACGGACGGACGGACGGACGGACGGACGGACGGACGGACGGACGGACGGACGGACGGACGGACGGACGGACGGACGGACGGACGGACGGACAGACGGACGGACAGACGGACAGACAGACACACACACACACGCACACACGTACGGAGCCCGTTTCATAGTCCCCTCGCGAACTTCGTTCGGCGGGGACAAAAATTAAATCACATTTCGGGGGGAAAGGGACACAAATTGTTATTTCTGGGGCCTACCAAATCCTTCTTTGCTCTAATTCAATAAAACAATATGTAACCAAAATGGTTATTTTTGGTCAATAAGTGGTCAAAGCTTTTCCGCTGCCTGTCCAAAGGCAGAGGGATAACCGTGACATGAGTAGGGTCATTTTTGGAATCAGTGCAGATACTACAGAAAGTTCACCAACACACACACCAAAGAGTTATCAAATCAAAGTTCTGTGATAACTCCTTGCACACACACACACACTGAATCGACGATCTTACTTATGCATATTCATTACAGCGTGCGACCAGGCATTACGTCAGAATATATTAGCGTGAACTTTTGACCCCGCATCATGGCAAAAGCTTCTAGACGTTTTTTTTTTGACGGGTGAAATTGTGGGGATCGCGCGATTAGTGGAGAGTCGCGCTCTGTGTGGGATATGCGTTAGAGAAAGAGCAGCGTTAGGGAATAAACCAAATATAAAAAACGGATAGAATCTAGACTAACTTTGACCTGGCTCTAGAACAGCATGGCATGGCCAGTGCAAGCTGCATGATAAAACCTTTGTTTTTTATCTTTTGATTTATTTAGATTGGGGAGCTTAAGTTTATTATAAAACAGAGGAGGAAAGAGGAAGGATTAAGTCTTTTATGAGGGGAAAAGTGAAAAATTGTTTGTCAACAGCTGTATTTTAGTGGCCAATATCAAAGACAATGCAGATAGTGTAGTCTGCTACGGATAATGTAGTCTGCTACCTATTGTGAACACACAGAGTAACTGCAATAGCAAGTACACACTGTAGTATTGTAAAGGATGAGGTAGTTTGCACTGTGTCGTGTTTAGTCAAGATTCACAGCAAAGAATTCTTGTGCCTTATCGTTCATGAATAGGAAAATCTGCTACACATTAATTCAATCTGTGAAGAAAAAGTGAGAGTTGACGCCTCTGATATTCACACAAGATCAAAGAAACAAATAGAGCTCTTCATGTTACTCAGAAGTGACAGATATGAGAAGTGAATGAGTTCAATTCTTTGGCAGTCATAAAGGCCAAGGCAAAATACGGAAAACTGCCCTTTCAATACAATTGACCACATTTTGTGGTTTGGCTCAATAACTTTTGATCCAGAGCTCTAAAAAATATACCAGATGCACGAGTAGAAAGAGCAAAATTTTCTGCACACACTATGCCCATTTTTATTGCATGACCATATTGCATTTGATGCCAGGAATTTCAAAAAGGAGAATAAGCTTCATAATCCTTAAATTGGCAACACATTGAGAGGTTCAAAATCACTATTTTTTATCAAAATTGGCAATTTTTTCAACTTTTCGACTAAGTTTCTAATGATGTATATTGTTTTCAAAGACATTGCATTTTGTTAGAACCATGTAGCACTAAACGAAAAATATTATTGTTGCCAATTTGAAGAATGAAATGTGATCAATTTAGCCTTTAAATAATTCCTGTCATGAAAGGGTTAATAAGTTTAATGTGGACATTTGAAATACGAAACTCCTCTAAAATTCATTTTCCTAATCATGAGAGGTGAGATGTTATTTTTCTGTGATGGCACAGAATGCAAGATTGTGCCTCATGTTGAGGACATCACATGCACACTGCTCGCAGCAGACACTTTGAGATTCAGCACTCTACATGTAAATTACCTGAGATAAATTTTGGTAGGTTTGCATGGATTTACATACATAAGCACTTATATTACAATTTATACATTTTATTTCTTGGAAATATTCATATATGGGTTATGCAATTGCAAATACTTCTTTAAAGACCTACTAATTTTTCAACTGCTATAGACTGACTTTTATCCATTACAGAGTGGATTTTGCATGAATTTGCATAACTGGAATTTAACTATATCATGGTTTCCTACTTGGCAACAATCACAGGCCTATAAACATTGCATTTTGCACCAAAAGTTACTCTTAGCATATTGCCTTTAAGGTGATTTGATAGTTAGTGTTTGCAGTTCAGTCAAATAGAATGATTTGCATATTGATGCATAATTTACATAATTAGACACCAATATCATAACAGGTATACACAGTTTTTGCTTAGAAATATTAAAAATTCAGATGATGCAGTCCGAAATAGAACTGAATACTAACTTTTGATTGATATGATACTGAGCTGTTCGGTGCAAGTACTACAGTATCAAAAAATGGGGTTTGCATTAATATGCATAATTAAGCCTCATTATATGGTGACGAACTGCTAGTTTCTAAGCTTGAAAACAATCATGTTTACAGTCAGCACCCATAGTTTCTCAGACTATAGCTTTCATATGATCTGATACAGGAATTTTCAGTTGAGTAGCCACAATAACGGATTTGTATATTGATGCAGATTTGCATAATTAAGCGTCAATTTCACATAATTGAGAATCACTGTCATAAAATAATTACAGATTTGTTATGGCTTGGAAAATTCGCATTCAGATTCTGCATTCCAAATTATCCTTAAATACCATCTTTTGATTGAGAGCATACTGATTTTTGTGAATTATGGAATAAACAATATATTTTGCATAAATTTGCATAATTAGGCAACATTACAGTGGTAAATTGCCACTTCCAAGCTTCGCAACATTCATATTTAGATTAAGCACCTAAAGTTTAATCAAAATATCAGTATTCATGCAGTTTAATATAAACATTTGTCAGTCTAAAAGAGCCAAAATAATGGATTTGCATACAAATGAATAATTTGTATAATTAGGCATCAATATTTCATACTTGGGAATCAGTGTCATAAAATATTAACACATTTACAGCTTGAATTATTCACATTCAGATTATACAGTCCAAATAATCCTTGCATATATCTTTACTGGGAACACACCGGTGTTTGTGAATTATTGTATAAGTCATGAATACTGCATAAATTTGCATAATTAGGCCACATTACAGTAGTGCTGGTATCGGCATGGAAAATCTATGTCGCCATGTCGCAATAAAATTAACGCCGATGTCGACATGTGTCGACATCTGGACACGAGTCAAACAAGTCTAAACTCGGGTCGCTCCCGTAGTGACCGTACACTATTAAACCAGAGTTACCCGACACAAATTCACAAGAGCTTTACATGGAATACATGCACTATGTCCTCACGGGCTCACACTCGCAGTCATACTCACTTACAGTTCTCAAAGATGCACACTGTCAACTATTTGCCCCAAAATTTGTTTTGTATGATCCAATTTATCAAGCATTAATGAAAGTCATGTGGTGCGAGTCAGCTAGTGTCGCATATCTAGGCATACATGTACGTAATGTATACCGGTCGTCGCAGCTAGCTAGATACGCAGCGATCGTGTCGCGCGCGCGCGCGCTGCTAACGCGCAAGACGCCACGGCAAGGTACATGTAAAAAGACCCATTTTATGTCGCCATCGGAGCATGCATGTCGACATGTCGGCAAAGTCCAAAACCAGTACTTTTGTCGCCATAGTGGCGACATCAGGCGTGTCGATATTGTCATTTCCAAGATTTACAACATTCATATTTAGAGCAAGCACCCAAAGTTACCCTGAAATATCACCTTTCATGTGATTTGATGTTAGCATTATTAGTTAAATAGCCCCCCAAATGGATTTCCATATTGACGCCTGATTTGCATAATTAGGCATCAATGTTACAAAAAAATATACATATATGGTTAAGAAATATTCACATTCAGATGATGCAGTTCAGATTAGCCTGAAATACTATTTTTTTTTTAATTAATGATACAGTGTTTTGTGTATTATAGTTAAACAATGAATTATGCATAAATTTGCATAATTAGACCTCATTAGAGTGATAACGTCCAAGTTTCAGGCTTGGCAACATTCATATTTGAATTTAGCACAAAAAAGTACCTTTGTCCCCAACTTTTCAGGTGGGGCGAACAAGTGGACCACGAAAATGAAAAACGGAGTCTCTTTTTCCATGTCATCCCATGGTCTAATATAACACTATACACAAATGATGTATGCCAATGAGTTCATCGTATGATCTATTCGCACTCAAGTTGAGGCTGTTCACCAGTGTTGGGTCCAAGACCACAGGGTCCGAGATCAAGATCAAGATCAGACAGTCCGAGATCCAGATCAAGATCAAGATCCGCAGCTCACGATCGAGATCAGAACATCTGAGATCAAGACCAGATATGTCCGAGATCAAGATCAAGATCGAGGTTACTGATGCCGATCTCGAGACTGGTCTTGAGATCAAGATCGATCTCGAGGTACCCAACACTGAGTCGTGTTTTTGCCGATTGGTGAACGATTTTAAAAGCTTTTTCGTTTGATAATTTACGTAATAACAATGTTGATCTTGAGCAATCTCGAGCGAAAGTTCTGAGAACAGAAGCACCGAGATCAAGATCAAGATCAAGACCAACACCTTCGAGATCAAGAACAAGATCAAGGTTACTGATGCCAATCTCGAGACTGGTCTCGAGATCAAAATCGATCTCGAGGTACCCAACACTGCTGTTCACATCTATCGTACTCAGCCAGATGGCTTGAATGAATGAATGAATGAATGAATGAATGAATGAATGAATGAATGAATTTCATAATACTGCAGAAATCTGCCATGATCATATTCAGTAACAATTTCAATGTGATCAAAAGTGAAAATTTACATTAGACAATAGAAAAGGCAGTATCATGGGAGAACCTAAGGAAAAGCACAGTTTATTAAGACTAGGTTGCCCAAGAAAAGAGAGAATTACAAAATATATAATTATGTACATATACAGATATGGCAGTAAAGAGATGAGACAAAATATAAATATGATACATGTAGGTGCATACACAACCTCAACGAGAACGGATCTAGATCGTATAATGAACAACATGTATCATACAACAGAACTCCTAGATCCTTGTTATTTGATTTAAAAGCGAGTCTTCTTAAGATTGGTCCATGTCATTATAGATGGCAAGTAAATCCCAAGTTTAGTAGGCTTTCTCTGGTGCGCACACAAATATTATAAGTGCACTTTCATGTGACTCTACACACATACATGCGCAGTGCTACGCATGTCAGGGAATAATTTTCCCGGTATCGCATCGCAATTTGCGACGCATTTTCAACCATTCGCTACGCATTTTTTTTTATGAATCGCAGTTGCTGCGATGCAAACGGAAACATACATGTATAAGGGCGAACTCATTCACACTTCAGTAATGCGAGTGTTATAGCGAAGCGCGAGTGAGTGAATTACTAAGCCAGCTGTAAACACAGCGTAACATGTACGTACTCACACAGACCGCTAAGATACACACTCGGGATACACACACAGACCGCAAAGCTACACACTCGGGATATGGCCTGCATACACACTCGGGATATGGCCTGCATGCACACTATACTCCCATCCCAAGCACTGCGCGCAAAGCATACTAGTACTACTCACTGCAGTCACTGCAGTCTACTTACTGCAGTCACTCTCTAACCGTGAAGCTAATACACACATACCCCATTGTCACACAAGCACATGGCGCGCTACGATCACCTTCTAACCGTGAGTGTTGTTTTGATGCACGTTTCATTGCACAAGTGCAATGACACTGCACATGGGATTTAATAATTATATGCATTGCGATCGCATGTGCGCGGTACCTGGAGTTGTTGTTTATTGACTTTCGGTACAGTTCGATCGTTTGATAATTTTTAATCAATGCCGTGGGACGGTGAGAATATTCCGAATTTATTGTGATTTGTGGATTTTCTATTGGGACATATATGACTGATTTAAGTTAGTGTGAATATGGCTGAAAATGGGCTGAAAATTTGCACTTAAAGTCTTTGTTTACATGAGAAAAAAAAATTGCTATACAAGTTTATTCAACTGCTATGCAAAAATTATTTTGTATAGCAGTTTTGCTGTGCAATTTTTTTGCTGAAAATTATTCCCTGCATGTACTAGCCCACACACAGTATAAGAGCTCTAATTAATGTAGAGGTGTTGTGGTCTAGTGGATAAGTCACCGGACTGCAGATCACAAGGTACAGGGTTCGAATCCCACCACGGCACTAAGGTCCTTTGGCAATCTGACTCTGATCTACGTTTGCCACTCTCCACCCAGGTGTATGGGTACCTGATATGCTTGAGCGCTAGTTGCTTTGGCGGCTTGGCTATATAACCAGGGTAATAATGTCTAGGCGCCATGAGCGTCACTGCATGACGGATATGAGCGCTATATAAGTAGCCGCCATTATTATTATTATTATTACCTCGCCGCACACTGCTGCACATCGCGTAAGTTTGTTCTAAACTTTGTTGGATAGTACTGAAAACTATTGCATGCTTTTTAAAGTGTACCAACCACCTGAAAAAAGAATTTGTAAACCTTGGAACCTCTAACATATCGAGTAGAATATTTTTTTGTGATTGGTACCCTTCAAGGAAAAACCGTGCAATAGTCTCAAAAAATGAATCACACGTGACTGCATTTAACCAATCATTTGATTAGGATCTAGGAGTGAGTCGTATATAAACAGAACACGTATACAATGTACATTTCCTTCTGGCTTTCCTTTAGCACTTGGTGGTACATGTATGTTTGAAATTCCCTTTGTTGATATATATGTTTGAACTCTTCGCCTGGGAATGAAAGAAATTACAGACAAACCTGCTTTAGCGACCACCTGTATAGAAAGACCACCTGTCTAGATAAAGATCACAATTTTTGTTTCCCTTGAAGAGTGTTCCCATTGAAACATGTATTAAAGGAACTTGCACATAAAGACCACCTGCTCATAAGGACCACTTTTCATGTCTCCCTTGAGTGGTTTTTATATACAGGTTTCACTGTATATTTACAGATAAAATATTTAATTTGATTATTTTAATTTAGGAGATGATATTTTTTTCATGGAATTTACTTATATGTATTTCTCTCTTTCTCCTTCTCTTATTTTTAAACTACATATGCAGGTAGGTTGGTGCCCAGGAGCCAGGAGCTCTCTAGATACCAAGTTCTGAAGAATCTTGTGGAAATTACAATGCTACATGTAGGCTTTGGATGATCAGTTACATGTATATTATGACCAATAGTTTTAGTCTGTGACATGATACCATTTTGGGAAGCATGAGACTATAATCTTCCAGACTACAAAAGGTGTCTTCAAAAATGTAACTAATATTCAACATAGAGACTTCAGAGTTACATTACTTGGAGCCTGATTTAGAAACGGTTTTTTGAGCAGGATTGAACATTAGGTTTGAGTGCAATGGATCGACCACATTGTAATAACAGCAACAACGTACATGTACATGGCACAGGGGCACAATTATACAATCACTCTCCTCAGATGCCTGATAAGAGCAGGTGCAATGGCATCACTGAGAACGGATGTTTTTCTTTTGACCCAGGGTATAGCTCCTTCCAGCCTGAAAAATCTGAACAAACTCATTCCATGTGTAATCCAAAATCTGAGCAAAATATTGGTCAATTTCAGATGCCAGGATCAACCCCAAATGGAACTGTCTTTATGGAGCACCATCAACATGTTGATCCAATGCAAACTCCTCTGCAGAATGGACCCATCTACCCACAACAACCTCTGAGGTATTCTGGACACAGTGGTCTCAAGCGTTTTCCTTGTTCTGGAGAAGCTGTACATGGATATCAAATTCCAGAATCTATCCCCAATGGACCGCCGTTGACACCTAGCCTTCAAAATGGGTATCAAAGTGTGCAGAATGGACATATCAACCAAAAATCACCAGAGAGATGCTCCAGACAAGGTGGTCCCAGGCATTTTTCAGATTCTGGAGAAACTGTAGATGAATATCAAAGGACAGAACGCATCCCCAATGGACCGCCCTTGACACCTAACTCTCAAAATGGTTATCAAAGTAGAATGCAGAATGGGCCCACGAGCCCCCGACCCCCACCTGTAATACGAAAACATTCATCGTTTTTGAGACAGAATGCCATTGAGGAGGAGGACGATGATAATACAGATGAACTTAACGATTCAGGTTTTGGATCCATGTGCAGAACGACCAGCTGGGAACAACCCAGGAGAAGCCGCTCCAAGGATGTTAGCGATGCTGCTGCAGATGATGATACCACCAAACTGGTCCCAAGGAGGCTGCAGAGGTCCCAGTCTAGCCAGGAGAAGACTGACAATGAACTTGCCCAGTACACGGAGAAACGTCGATGCTCCTCGGAGCAAATTTTGCAACGGAGCGACAGGAGCAGCGGCTACTTTTCAGTCGACAGTATACAAGGAGAAATCCCTACAGGAGATGGATCCAAGCCTGATGATTTAGCAGGAGCAGAAGCAAAAGCATCAGCAGAAGATAATGATGATATGATATTAAATATTCGTGGACTAAAAGACACACTAAATGCATGTAAAACAGATAGGTGGGAAGTGGTAGAGCTTCATGAGGAAATTTCATCTGATCCTGCTGTTCAACAATTACTTGCCAGTGAGGTGCATTGTCAACTAATGAAAAAACTGTCAATGGAGGCTTTTTTGCATGACTCACAAATTGGCCAACCAAGTAAGTTTGAGATACTACATGTATAGTCTCTACATGTACATATTATTCTGTTTCTAAATTTGGTTACAAAATATACTTACATGTACAGTAGGTATTGTTGCTACACAAGTCACACATTCTCACCAGTCAGCTTCTGAAAATGCATAATTTTCTTGTTTTGTTAGCTGATTTTTTTTTTAATTCAAAGTTCTACAATTTCTACCAGATAATAGTAGAAAGAACAAAAAAAAAATGCACACAATTGATGCCCTGTATAATTTTATAATGTTTCCGTGAATATCTTTACCAATGAAAATACTATCAGATGACATCAAATAAGAAAAAATAGTGTTTTTCCTTACAAAGTGGCCAAGTTTTTAATTAACATTTCAACAGAATTTCTGTCCATTAAATTTTGACACATGACTTTTTATTGGATAAGTACTGTGGAAATAAATTGAAAACATGAGTTTTGTCATTTTGAAAGAGAAAGGTTGATTAATTTAGGATTTTACTTGTAGCTCTTGAAAAGTGCCTGTTCTTTTGTTTAAGAGTTTAGAGACAATTGTGAAAGTCCTTGTACATGTACATGAACATTAGTGGTTATTAACCATCATTTATTTATTGTACATTGTATGTAATTACAAGCAAAGACATCTTTTTTGGGGAGGGGGGGGGGGTCAATTCCTATGTACATGTATGTACATGTATATCTTTAGATGTGAAAAGAAAGTGAAATCAAACAATATGAATGGGAACAAAGGCTTGCATCCTGTTATTTGTGGCAGCCAATTAAAGCTCTTTTTCTCTTTCGTCTGCCTTGTTTCCTTTGTTTCCAGTTACTAGGGTGGTCCATGGAGGGTTTTAATATGTAACAGTGACATGATTGAATTTTGAAACTTCAGGTTTAAAAATCGTCGATGAGTTAAAGTTCTCTCAGTTCTGTGAATAATCATTCTCAGGCAAAATTATTGATGAAATATTAGCCCTAAAATTTGTTCAAAAATGCTTTTACATATGGCTCAGATACCAGAGAGCATCTAAGAACGCTTCGAAGGTTACCTGGGGGGTGTTTCATAAAGCTGTTCGTAAAGTTATGCATGACTGTATGAACGACTTGAATATGAAGTGCCAGATAGGATGCCCAAAGTTTTTCCTGATGTTTTAACGAAGTGCAACTGTATTTCCAATAACCTCAGTTAAATTATGGCAAAAAATATCCTTTGCATTAAAATGTTTGTTATAGTAAGAATGTTAATCTGCATCTGCACAGTTCAACTTTAGTTGATGCAGTTGAAAATGATTGAGCATCCCATTTGGCTTGTCATATTTAAGTCATTCGTAAAGTCCTGCGTAACTTTACGAACAGCTTTATGAAACACCCCTGGACCCCCACTGTATAGGACCTTGCGCTTCGCACACATCAGTTCTGCTTACTTTGAACCATTGTGTAATCACGTTCATGTCACATCGTCACATTACACGACCTTTTGTGAATACCAAGCCCTCAATTCCTGAAGGGTACATGTAGGTCATAACGTTTGTGAAATACACCTCTCTTATTGACGAAATGGGGTTAGGGTTAAATGTCGGGTCCAGTTTACCCGACACTTTACAAAAAACTACTGCAAATCTACAAATACTCGCGTCTCGAACCTGACACTTCATCAATAAGAGGGGAGTATTTCACAAATGTTACACCCTACCCTTCGGAAAGTTAGGGCTTAGTATTCATGAAAGGTCGTAACGACGTCACGTCAACGTGATCACACGAGGTTTCGAAGTAAGCCCATCAGTACTCCTTCCAAGTTCCAATTTTATGTTTTTGAATTTTTTATTTATTGTTAGTTAAATTGTTTGATTTCGGCTTTCTTTTCATTCTTGCATGCTCTCATAAATGCAAGACAAATACATGTAGCTTCAGTATGTCTGTACGTACAAAACTACAAAGCTATTCTTCAGTTTTATTGTACATATGTATCAATCATCTCTTTGTTAATTATGATTTCAATAGTTACCTCAGACATGGCTTGCCACAGCACCCAAGCCAATGGACACTTAAATGGCACCGTCCAGGGGGTAAGTACATGTAAATAAAGAAATGATAGAGGAAAATGATAAATCACCCCCAAAAATGTACAACGTTCTCTGTTATATTATTGGGATTTCATGTACATTTATACATGTGTACTATATTCAAAATGTCATCTTCAAACATTACAGGGTACTTCTATGAAGAGATATTGCAAGTTTGAATACTGGTACACTCAAAATTAAATATAAGTAACTCGTGAGTAAAATACAGTCATGTAGTTGTTATCTTTGCGTGCATGCAAATATATGCGATATAAAATGTGTGTACAACTTTACATTGTATGAAATCATTGCTTTCCTCCATTTTGCAAATATCAGCTTATAATGCATTACGTGGTATCAGTGTCATTATCAACATTAAACATGATCTGGCACTCTGGCAGGATAACCCAGACTATGACTCCATGTAGTACATGTACATGTACATGTATATCCCAGTATGCTTACAAATATTGAGTTCATAATTTTGCATAAAAGATGAAATGTTGCACAAAACAACATCAAAGATATTTTATCATTTTAAGCTACAAATAATAGTTACTTGTAATCTATTTTCAGAAGGTGTCTTGTTTCATGAGCATTAGGGTGCTATTAGGCATGTCTTCTGCTGGCACGCAAATCGTTGTCATGTGGTATACTGTGCTGTGTAAAATGTCTTCGATTTGAATTACTAAAAATCACCCCTGGCAACCTCACAGAGGAATGCAATATTTTACAGAAATCACTTACAGATTATTTAAACAAATAATTGGAAATAAAAAGTACAACTTATGTTGATGAATATACAGCTGCTTGTACAATTGTATTGTCATTGAAGAACATTGTACAGTGTTGCTTATTATTCTTATATTCTTGTAGCTGAGATCGACCACAAGTAGACCAGAAGTTGAGGAGGGTCTTAGTAAATACATTCCTGATAATTCAAGGGATCTACAAATCAGCTTACTTGGTGAGTTCATGAGGATTCAGATATATTTGGTATAACCAGATTTGGGTTATTCTTATGAGACTACAGTCAACTTCGCTTAAGTCGATCTTGACGGGACTATTAAAGTAAAATGCGTCGACTTAGGCAAAATTTCGACTTACGCGAAAGTCGAAGAAAATTCAGCTACACGTTGTCCCCGGCACCATGCAGCCGCGCCGTTGTCCTCGACGCGGCTGGTGCCTTAAAGGAACAGTGTCATTACACTACAATTCTTATCCCATGCATGCCATAGTTTTGTTGTGCAGACATCCAGAAAATGAAAACATCCGAGGCCTGAGCCTTTTTTTTTTTTTTTTTCACTTCAGACGATGCTGATACCGATATCCAATATAAAGAAAATATAAAATGCGTTAAAACTACATTTTCTTTTAAAAAGAGGAAGTATGGTTTCTTATCATCTGTCACCAAATTGTGTACATTCCGACGGCTTATTTTCGGGTCATCATGAGCGATATGAATTTTTAAAAAGTACATCGAGTCTTCTCACTCTAACGATGCATATTATCCTGATGCTGGTAAAATAAATTTATCAGATGCATGCTCTTTGATCATATCTTAAATGATGTTTGAAAATCAGTGTTCATAATAAAAGGACTGAAAACGTATTGTGATGTGTCTCTGATAAAGTTCAATTTCTATAGCTTCTCACGACAAAGCATATCATTCTCTAACGACGCTGATAAAAATATGGTTACCTGTTGCATGAATTTAACTCGGCAATTCATTGAATTGGCCTAATGAATCAAAGTTATTTTCTTTGAAGATGCAAAACATACAACGTGCTTTATAAACAATAAATATTCATTTTGTTTTAATTATCATAATGATCCATATCATTCTCTAACGAGGCTGACAAGAATTGTATCGGGGAAAACTGATGACATTTGACTGGATAACACTGCTCACTAATCTAAATCGCTAATCTAAATTGTGAATCACATTTCTTGTTAAGGAGAAAGCATTTTACGATGCTCCAGAATAAGTAAAAAAAAATCTTACTCTATGACGATGATGTCTCGATTTTCTAATGACACAATGAAAGTGTTAGCTGTCAACATTTAAACAAATTAATTGAAACAAATAAAACAAATGTCGATATATAACTGTCCTTTTAAATGTTCCAAATATTGTACGAAATGTATTTGATTTCAGATAACGCGTATTCTGTTTCCCAAATAAATTTCATACCCACTGGAAGCCTCCCTTCTTACTCGACGATTCCAGCGATTTTCGCGCCAAATGTTTACTCATTCAGTTACAATCGCTGATCTCTACAGCTTTCCATAGAGATCAGTGGTTGCAATGCGAAGCTCGAATGAACTTGCTGATATTGAAGCAATCATGGCGATTTTATTTATGGGATTTACCCATACTTGTCGTTTTGGCACTTTCGAAGAACGTTCAATAATGTCTGTGTGACTGTGTCTGAGTTTTCTAATGAGATAATTTGCCGAACAAAGTTTGTGCCAGCAATGGTAACCCCTACCCAACTCGAGCTATACCATGGTATATTGCGGCCAATAATCTGACCCAGCTAGCTAGCACACCGGTGTGCTGTATAATGACTGCAATTTCAAACGGCAATTTTTTTACAAACTTACGAAGTATAAATGAAGTCTTTATTTTGAGATAGAGAGTTGTTGCAAATCTCATACATCAAGCCACGATCGAAAAGGTTTGAAGGGAGATCTTATCGAGGGTCAGGGATAAGGGAGAGAGAGAGAGAGAGAGAGAGAGAGAGAGCGGAGATTATGAGTGGAGGAGCACGCGTCGTGCGCCCAGCAAGTCTGGAGTTGAAATAAAATCGATCGGTGTTTGTGATCGTTTTGACAGTGATTGGTTACACATTCGACTTGGGCGGTGTGAATTTAATGTTTTTCTTTGGAACTGTTCTGAGAATTTGATCGACATAGGCGATTAATCGACTTATACATAGAATTAACACACGTAAGTCTATGAGGATAAATTGGGACTTTTTTTTCCCATCGACTTACATGTAAGCGACTATTCAACACATGCGACATCGACTTAAGCGAGGTTGACTGTACTTGTAAACGTACCTCAAAGCAAGTAGAGGTGTCATAGTTGAGTGGTTAAATCACTTGACTGGGGATGTACATGTAAAGATCGTGGGTTCGAACCCTACACGGCACTTATGTCCTTGAGCAAGGCATTTTATCTGCATTGTTCCTCTCCACCCATGTGTTAAATAGGTACCCGGTAGGATGCCAACGTCATTGTGGCTGGAATAGCATACATGTACATGTTCGCCTGTAAAATGGCCGCCAGACTGGAATGCTCCCAAAGGGAGTGGAGAATGTACACTGTTAGGGCAGAATCGTAATTGAATCCAATGACTAGGGTAATAATACACCGTACAGCGCTTCAACCACTTACTTACATGTAATTCGAAATAATATAAAAATCAGTTATTATTATTATTATTATAACCTATTATGATAAACAGCCTTTTTGGAAGAAAGTCACTTACCCATGGTCCAAAGTGAAAAGAATATGGCTTCACAACATCTCAGTGGAGTGATATGAGAGGACCAAAGAAAATTGTGCTGGTTCTAAGTATGCATTGACATATTTACTGGTCAAAATTGAGGAAAATATGGTCTCATCGAACCCCAGGGAGGTACAATGTAGTTTGGAAGGATCAAAACAATTTTTAGGGTTGAAAGTATTATCATTATTATAATTATTATTATTATTATTTATTATCATTATTAATTTAATTTTTAAAAAAAATTATTAATATTATCATCATCATCATCGTTGTCATTATTTTTATTATTATACAATAATGATATTAATAATATTATTATTTTCATTAATATTATTGTTATTACATTATTTTGAAACTTGTCTCTTTATCTTTTATAATCAGTTCATGATCAGCGAGGCAGTGATGACACAACAAGTGCACAAAAACAGGTCTGGTTTGTAAAGTAACAAATTGTGTTTAGATTAAAGGGCAAAGCAGCCTTTGTAATAAGTTGATTTGCATGTAAGCACAAAAGTAAGAGAAACTGGGGGGGGGGGGGTGTTGACTTAAAGTCATGCATAAGTGCCAATGGGCAAACGGTATTAAACGCGTAATCTCATTTGTAGATTACCCAATAGCGCGTCCCCTGAGCATGATTCGATACCGCGCGCAACTAGGAATTTAAGTGTGACTTTAACCCTTTTGAGACAATTGACCACATTTTGTGGTTTGGCTCAATAACTTTTGATTCAGAGCTCTAAAAAATATACTAGATGCATGAGCAGAAAGAGCAAAAATTTCTGTACACACATTGTACAGTTTTGTTGCATGGCCATATTGCGTTTGATACCAGGAATTTTAAAAACAAGAATAAGCTTTTAAATCCTTAAATTGGCAACACAATGGGAGGTTCAAAATCACTGTTTTTTCTCAAAAATTGGCAATTTTTCAACTTTTCAACAAAGTTTATAATCATGTATATTGTTTTCAAAGACATTACACCTTATTAGAACCATGTAGCACGAAAAGAAAAATATTAGTGTTGCCAATTTTAAGAACAAAATGTGATCAATTTAGCCCTTAAATAATTCCTGTCCTGAAAGGGTTAAGTCAAACTTAACTCTTTGTGAAACACCTCCCAGGTTGGTCAAAGTTTGAAAGAAATTGGACAAAGAATAACAAAGTTATGAATGTTTGAAAAATAAGATCACTAAATCTCTGCGAATCTCGAATTGGCTGTTTGATGAGTCGACTGTGACGTATTCCCGGTCACTCTCCCGTTCGTTGTACACTAAAATATCTTTAATTTACTGTTTTCTCTTAAGTGCCATTTCTCTCAGGGCAGTCTCACAATATATTGTGGAAAGCATATTGTTATACATATGTAGGTTCTCCAAAAAGAAAAAGATCCCTCTGAGTTATGAATTTTGAAAATTGACGTTTTAATCATATTGTGTGTTGGAGGAAATTGAAGAGTTGTCTACCACTACATCACACTGACTTTCCTATTTGGACACTTTGAAATTACCATACATGTATGTGGTATGTGGTATACCTTTAGAATAGATATATTTCTTTCTTTCTGTAGATTTTGAATATCAGACAGGGCATAGTTTTTGAGCTATACCAGAAAAGGCATGTGAAATACGATCCCAGCAAGCTGACTCACAAAGTTTGAAAGTCCAGGAAAAAAATGGTCATTTTGAATGAGAGCAAAATCATATTTCAACATGGTATTTTACCCTGAAATTTTGTCAGATTGTAGATTAATAAATTAACTTTCAGAAAATACAAATAAAAATTTCCACCCCAAACAACCTTTTTCAGCTGTTTACTCTACAACTCTCATTGCAACGTATTGGTCGTTTTGTGGTGGAGGGTCACATATAGTGATTGCAACTTTCAAATATTCCTAACTTTCTTATTGCTTGTCTGAGTTCATTCAATTGTTCAATAATCTGCTTCTCTGAGTCTTCTGCTTTCTTTCAGAACAACTTGCCATAATAAGGTTGGATTTCCCTTTAATTATTTGATAGCCAGTGTAGATGGTGTAAGGGAGGTTATTGACATTGTACAGTGATATGACTTTTGTGTATTGGAAAAGATTGTTGATGAATTTGATATACTCAGTGTAAAAAGGGTCTTAGGAGGACGACCCCTTTAGAGTAATTCCTGCCTCAAAGTGTGCAGTAATCACTCAAACAGACATACACTGTTTTGTTTTGATGCTATTATGTCAGGATTCTGTTTCAATCAATTTGAATATGAATTGTATCATCCCCTATCCAAAACACCCCTCCCCCCTCCCCCCCCCCCCCCCAGCCAACTATACCTCTTCCAAGAATTACCCCCTTTACAGTATTACATGTAGTTAGCCAGGGAGGGGGACTGGGAATCAAAGTGGGTAATTGTATGGGACAATTTCTACCCACCATACAATTTCTACTCACCATACAATTTCTACTCACCATACAATTTCTACTCACCATACAATTTCTACTCAGACAATGGCCCCCTTCCCTGTCCCCCCTACTTGGCTAACTATTCCTTTAAATAATTACCCCCCTTTACCGAATTATAGCATTACCCCATTACCTGTTTAAGGAAATTAGAGTTGGTTTATTGCATTTCTTCAATAACATGCTGATTGATAAAGATTAGGTTGTATATTTTTATCTGAATGGTTCATAAAAGCATACTATGTTGTAACTTTAGTCCATGTTTGATTAGGTGAATTTAGTCCACTGTGTCATGGAACGCCAAATGTCGATCTTTTCATCACATAAAGATAACCATAATTCAGTTACTAAATGAACAGACGAACATCATGTCAATGCGAAATCAGGTTTTCATTCCGCCTTCCTGGGGAGCGTTTCATGAAAGGAAGTTGTCGGATATTTTATCTGACAACTGTTATAAGCTACTGAAATCCTTGCATCTGATTGGCTGAGAGCAAATTTGTCAGATAAAATATCTGACAAGTCCTTTCATGAAACGCCCCCCTGAATATAAGCCAACAAGACTGTATTCACTGTTCCTTATCACCCTGCCCACCATGACAGGTCCCAGAAATTAAAGTACCCCATCAAGGGGACACCATGGACAAGGCAACAAAGGACAAGTTGCAGAAACTCCTTGAAAGGCGGGCATACTGTGAGGCCATGGAGCACCGCAACTGCATTGATCTGGAATGCTTCAAGGTGAGTGAACGCCAGATACATGTACATGTACATACACGATGCAGGTATTCTATGCTCGTGCACGTTATGTATAAAGTACAGAGAATAAGATTCGTGCTGTTTGAAGAAAAACAAAATAGTAAACTCATATTTAATTTCCTTTAAGTCATTAATATTTCTGGTATGATGATAATGATTATGGAACTACGAAAATTGAGTAAAAACAGTTCATTTTACATTGTAGGTTTTTCCTACGCCTGTTGCTATTTTTATGCCTCTGCCACCGAAGGTGGTGCTGGAGGCATTATGTTTTCGGGTTGTCTGTCCATCCCATTTTCTTGTTCTAGCGATAACTCAAGAACCACATGAGGTATGAACTTCAAACTTGGTGCTGGTATGTATCACCATAGGAAGACGATCTGATTAGATTTTGGGTTACGTAGGTCAAAGGTCAAGGTCACAGTCCAATTCTGAAATTTCAGGTGTTAGGCTTGTTCTCGCGATAATTCAAGAACTGTTTGAGGTATGAACTGTAAACGTGGTGCTAGTATGTACCACCATAGGAAGACGATCTGATTAGATTTTGGGGTATGTAGGTCAAAGGTCAAAGGTCACAGGTCAATTTCTGAAATTACAGGTGTTGGCCTTGTTAACGTGATATCTCAAGAACCATTGGAGGTATGAACTTCAAACTTGGTGCTAGTATATATCACCATAGGAAGACGATTTTATTAGATTTTGGGGTAGTAGGTCAAAGGTCAAGGTCACAGAGGCCAATTTCTGAAATTTCAGATGTTAGCCTTGTTCTCGCGAAAATTCAAGAAGTGTTTGAGGTATGAACTTAAAACGTGGTGCTAGTATGTATCACCATAGGAAGACGATCTGATTAGATTTTGGGGTATGTAAGTCAAATGTCAAAGGTCACAGGTCAATTTCTGAAATTACAGGTGTTGGCCTCGTTCTCGCGATAACTCAAGAACCGTGTGAGGTATGAACTTCAAACTTGGTACTAGGATGTATCACCATAGAAAGATGATCTGATTAGATTTTGGGGTACGTAGGTCAAAGGTCAAGGTCACAGAGGCCAATTTCTGAAATTTCAGATGTTAGCCTTGTTCTCGCGAAAATTCAAGAAGTGTTTGAGGTATGAACTTTAAACGTGGTGCTAGTATGTATCACCATAGGAAGACGATCTGATTAGATTTTGGGGTATGTAGGTCAAAGGTCAAAGGTCACAGGTCAATTTCTGAAATTACAGGTGTTGGCCTCGTTCTCGCGATAACTCAAGAACCGTGTGAGGTATGAACTTCAAACTTGGTACTAGTATGTATCACCATAGAAAGATGATCTGATTAGATTTTGGGGTACGTAGGTCAAAGGTAAAAGGTCATAGAGGTCAATTCTGAAATTGCAGGTTATAGCCTTGTTCACGTGCTATCTCAAGAACCATTTGATCCATTAACTTCAAACTTGGAATTAGTATGCGTCACCATAGTGAGACGAACTGATTAGATTTTTGTTCATGTAGGTCAAAAATGTCAGGTCATAGAGGTCATTATACAGGTGTATGTGAAATTAATGTTTTTTTACTTTTGTTATCACCATATCTCAACTATTTTGTATTCATGACTAGGAGGAGATAAAGTGATCAGACTTTTGGGTTATAAGGTGTAAGGTCAAATGTCAAAGAGGTCAATTAACATGTAATTAGAGGCTTTTTATTCTGGTTATCATAATATTTCAAGAACAGTTTGAGCCATCAACTGAATTTTATAGGCGGAGGCATATAGGAGACGCAGTCGCATTCATCTTGTTTCATATTATAATGATACATGTTATATTGGCTTCTTGTATAGTGCTCATATCTACCATGCAAAATGCTCATAACGTTCAAATGTTTAAGAATGGCAAATGTAGATGAATGTCCTGCTAAATCAGAGTGTGTTGAAAGAGAGAGTTGTGACACGCACATGATAAGCCTAAGCATATGCGGTCTTTTTTTAAAACATGGCGGATCATGAAGCTCTCAATAGTGCCCTCTCACGTACATGCTCTATTGGAGGCAACTATTTGAAGCTCTATGGAATGACTGACCAATCAGAACCTACCTCCAGTGTCGCAACTCTCTGTATGTATAGCTCTGGCAAAATGCAGCCTATCAGTTGATGTTTTTCCTATCTTTATGACTTCAATTTGATCATCTTCCACCTGTGCAGACAGGAGTTCATCATCAGAATTTCAAGCAGTGCTGGAGTGAAGGCTCACTGGACAAATGCAGCGAATGCAGAGAGACTGTCAAAGCTTACTGGAATCACAGTCTGGGCTGTCATTCAGATCGGTGCATGTTGCCATTCTGTTGTTACTTCAAGGAGCTGCGCAGGTGACTTTTTTGACACTTACATACACTACCATAAAGCCTTTAGCCCACCCTAACTTTGCCAGTCTGTTGCTGTGTTAGGAGTAGGTATAGTACAGGGCCTATGCATTAAAGTGTATCAATCAGCTGAAAAAAATAATTTGTGTACAGCTACATGTAGAACATATAAAATTTACCTCAAAAAACTTTACCTGAATTTCAGTGGGTTAACGGTTAAGGAGTGTGAAGAAAATGAAGGAAAACGTAAAACTCCCTCTTGTGGAACCGAATTTGGAGTTTGGTTCTGCGCAGGCCTTATTTTGTGTGAGCGTATACGGGTCTGTCGATTAGTCTACTGGCAAGTCATTGTTATGTTTATTTAGGGAGTATTTAAACTTGCAATATCTCTTTAAAGAGTTAATATTTAAAGCTCATACTTTTGAATATCGTATGGTGACATGGAACCCCTAACATACAGACTAAAATATTTTTGCGTGATTGGTAACATTTGAACTAAGCAGTCATAGTCATAGTCTTACAGTTCAGACTCTCTGTTACACATTATGACTGACAAGGGTTTGCGCCTGCAAACTACTCGGGAGTGGGGCTAACTGCAAGGTTCAAATGGGATATAGGTACTGAAACACTGCTCCAATTGCAGGTCAACATTCTATCTTCTATTACAATATTGTATGAAAATATTTGAAAGGTATATGGGTGTGAAGCACACAGGCTGTATTTTTCTGTTTGAAATATTTGTGGAATAGGAGCCCTGCCCTATCTCATCTATTCATTCCTACTACAGGTAAAAGCAGCCAAGAGCAGCCAGGAGCAACCAAGAGCTGCCTAGAGCAGCCAAGAACCGCCGAGAACAGCCAAGAGCAGCCAAAAGCAGCAAAGAGCAGCCCAAGAGCAGCCCAAAAGCAGCCAAGAGCCGCTAAGAGAAGCCAAGAGCAGCCAAGAGCAGAGCTGAAAATCAGTCAAAAACAAATCCTGTAGCAGCCAAGAGGCAACCAAAAGGCTCCGTAACTATTGCTGAGGCATTTAATTAATAATTAACGTCAAGGCCTAAAATTAGCAAAAGAAGATGATGATCAAATTTGGATGATCGAGATGACTTTGGGCAGCTTTTAGTAGATCAGATTTTTCTTGGCTCTTTGCGGCTTTTGTTGAGCGATTATAGTTCCTTAGTGGCCTCTTGGCTGCTCTTTGCTGCTGTTAGTGGCTTAGAGTGGGACCTCATCTATTCAATATGGCAGGGGCTATGGCCAGGGTAATTTCTGAAAGTGCAGAGAGGCTTTAGTTACACTATTTTTCCTGTATGAGCTCAATGGGTTGTTGATTGATTCTCTTTATAGTGAGAAAAGAATACTTCATCCCACTGAGATGCAAGATTTTGAGGGAGCCTTTGGGTGTTTGGTCAGGCAGACAGAGATCGAGGTCTTAGAGAAACTCCATGAGCTGCAGCAGTTGCAACATCCCACTTCAGATGGGGAAGAAGCATGGGTAATTACACGTTAATGTAGTAGGCTTAGGAGGTTCTGCTATTGAAGAAAACTGACTCTGGTTCTGATATGTGGTCTGGATTCGGAAGGGAGTCGACTCATGTACGTTGCTTATTTGTAGCATTGCAACGCATACATCTAAATGTACATGTAGCAGCTCGATTTCGATTCTACGCAGAGTCAAGTCTATGCAGTGGTTTGACGCTGGGTGCACCAGTGCTCCAGCAGCAGTGTTGTTGTGTATGGTACTGTAGTAGTGTGCAACTGTCACAAGAATTGTCTGATTTTCGTGTAAAAACTTATCAAAATTCACATGTATATGGTCGACATAATCATAATCCAAGCTTTTATTTCATACATGTATTCATGAAATCCATATTGAAATCATGGCTATAATGATGGGAATGAATTGCAATTTTCAATGTGGGGTCCTATTTTGAATGGTCAGTTTATAAGATCTATTTCCTTCAAGATGGGGCATACATTTATGTTCATAGCAAACATGTTTATTGATAGATTCAGTGATTTTGAAAATGTTAAAGGGCATAATTGTAGGTCAGAGGTCATTGATCATAGGTAAGAGATGAACACAGTGTGATCACATTCATTAATTCTTTCCCCCATTATCTTATCTGACATCAGAATTCCGACAACAATGCAGAAATCTCCCTCAGAAAGGGACAGCCTGACTGTCCTCTGACAACAGAGGGCAGGCTTTGCAAGTTTGGACGCTTCACCCCCATCCGTTGCAAAGCCACAAAGCTGACAAAGGATAAGAACACCGTTGTCATCAAAAAGGTACTTTCTCTTTCACTTTTAGCTATGTGGGGCACAGGGCCCTGTTTCATAAAATGTTATGTCAATAACAAGTTGCAGTAATTGATACAAGCTACTGAAATAATTGTATTTGATTGGCTTTGGGAAATTTTGTTATAGAAATTTGACACTTGTCATTAAAGGGCAATCCAACCTTGGTAATGAGATGATCTGTGTGAAAGCAGAAAAATAAGAAAAACAGGATGGTGAAAGTTTGAAAGAAATCGGACAAGGAATAAGAAAGTTATGGATGTTTGAAAAATGAGACCACTACATCTATGCGAATCTCAAATTGGCAATTTGGTGATTCGATTATGACATTTTTGTGGACAACTCTCCCATTTGTCGTACACAAAAATATCATTAATTTGCGGTTTTCTTCGAGGCGCTTTTACCCTCGGGGCAGTACTCAAAATATATTGGAAATAGCATATTTTTATAGGTCCTCATGAAAGAAAAAGATCCTACTGAGTAATACATTTGGAAAAAAGTGACATTTTAGTCATTCTCTGTGTTGGAGCTAATGGGGGAGTTGTCCACAGCTACATCACTGGGACAGTACCTATTCGGCCAATTTGAAATTCCCATATGTATAGTGATTACAACTTTCAAAAATTCATAACTTTCTTATTGCTTGTCCGATTTCGTTCAAACTTTCTCCAATCAGCTTCTCTGATTTTTCCTCTTTCTTTCAAAGCAACTTCCTAGTAAGGTTGGATTTCCCTTTAATAACAAGATTTATGAAACAAGGTCCAGGAGTATTGTTCTATTTGCCATGTGAAAATTTTTAATGGGTGATGTCCCAACCCCACCCCTGTTCGTTCAGTCTTTCTGTTGGAAAAATTGTTTTGTTTTTTTTTAGCCTTGTTGCAGAGCTGCCAACCAGTATGGATTTTCCGTAATTGTTATGGAATTCAAACACAAATTATACAGAAGTACGGATTTCCCCTCTAAAATTACGGATTTGAAGAAATCTGATGATGCACTATTCGTCTTATATGTTGCGCACATGTATTTGTTATCACTCAAACTTTCACCTTCATATTGTATTATTTTCGCTGTTTCAAATGTACGCACACTTGTACTTTCACCGCACACGCAAACTTCCAGCTCAAGCGCTAGCAGTGCGGCTCACTGACCTCTATACATATAGAGTTCAGTGGTGCGACTGCTCTTACGCTCCGAGGCATAAGGAGAAGGCGGCCAGCCTAGCCCGCGGGTGCCGCGGCGCAGCTGCTGCTTGGTGCAAGGCGCCAGTATGTGGAGCCGCACCGTAGACGTGAAATTGAAAGGATGAATAGGGAACGTGATTTTTTAGATGTTTTTTATGTTTCTAGATCTAGATCATTATAATATTCCCAATAATAATTATACCCCCGCAAAACGAAGTTTGAAGGGGGTATATACAGGAATCAGCATGTGGTCGGGCGGTCTGGCGGGCGGTCGGTCGGTTGGTCCGTTGCAAATCTTGCACATCAAACTACTTCCTCATTTTTCGAGCAATGCTCATGAAATTTGCCACACTCATTGGTCTTGGGATAAAGATGTGCAAGACATATTTTTTGAATGTGTCAGAAACTCCGTTGCCATGGTAACGGCATATTACGCCAATAAATTAGGTTGAAATCTTGCGCATCGAACTACTTCCTCATTTTTCGAGCAATGCTCATGAAATTTGGCACACACATTTCTCTTGGGATGGAGATGTGCAAGACATATTTTTGGAATGTGTCGGAAACTCCGTTGCCATGGTAACAGCATATTATGGCAATAAATCGGATTGAAATTTTGTGCATAGAACTACTTCCTCATTTTTGAGCAAAATGCTTGTGAAATTCGCCACACACATTGGTCTTGTGGTAAAGATGTGCAAGACATATTGTTACAATGTGTGGCAAACTGCATTACCATGGTAAAGACATATGGCAATAAAACAGGAAAATATTGCACATAAAAACCACTTCCTCATTTTTGGAGCAATGCTCAGGAAATTTGGCACACACATTGGGGTGGGGTATTAATCACCTTCAGTGATATTCGAGTTATTGGGGTGTCATAAAGAGTAATTCTATGACATTTTAAAATCTAACTTCAACAATTTTGGCGGCAGTTACTTTTTAAAAATTTGGTATTTGGTGACTTGCAAAAAATTACAGATTTCATCGGCAAAATACGATTTTTCAGCTTGTCGTGTACGGAAAAGCTTGGCCAGAGGTTGGCAGCTCTGTTGGTGGTAAATTTTATAATTTGATGACTTTTTCTGTTTTGTTTGTTAATATATTTGCAGATCCAGTACTGTCAAAATCTTACTCGTACTCTGCAGCTGCTTCATGACAAGACTCAATCGATTGAGGAAGATGACATCTCAACCTGTCTACCGGTATGGTACAGGCAGATCAATAAGGATAAACTCCTTGTTTGTTCGACATACCTCTCAGGTACTGGTTATATTCCCTTTCCTTATCCCCTAATGTCAGTTGGTCTAGCTGTAATGTCTGAAGTACGGTCAGCTCTCTGTCTTTGTCTACAAACTCTCTCTGATCGGACCCCCAGATTCGAAACTGAGTCATGTCTTTTGGAAAGTGGCGTTAAATGTCGGTCCCTGGTATACATAATCAGAACTTCGATATACAGTATGTCTGTAAGAACCTAATCACAAACCCCTTTATGATTACTTTACATTTTTATGCATCTGCCCCGAAAGTGGTGCTGGAGGCATTATGTTTTTGGGTTGTCTGTTTGTCTGTCCTGCGTTCTTGTTAATGCGATATCTCAAGAAAATTTTGAGATATGAACTTCAAACTTTGTGCTAGTATGTATGACTATAGGAAGACGATCTGATAAGACACTGGGATACATAGTTCAAAGGTCATAGAGGTCAACACCTGAAATTTCAGGTGTTAGCTTTGTTCATGCAATATCTCAAGAAACTTTTGAGGTATGAACTTCAAACTTTGTGCTACTAATTATTACCATAGAAAGACGATCTGATTAGATTTTGGGGTATGTAGGTCAAAGGTCAAATTTCATAGAGGTCAATTCTGAAATTTCAGGTTTTTACCCTTGATATTGCAATGCATGAAATTAAAGATTTGTTAGTTTTGTTATCACCATATCTCAACTATAAAGTGATCAGACTTTTGGGTTGTTAGATTGTACATGTAGGTCAGAGGTCATATGTAAAGATGTCAATTAACATGTAGTTGTAGGCTTTTTATCCCCTCGCCGATGAAGTAGGAGGGGGATATAGTAACGCTGCCGTCCGTCAGTCCTTCCTTCCTTCCTTCCTTCCTTCCTTCCGTCCTTCCGTCCGTAACAAATCTTGTGAACACTGGATTCCATTCGATAACTTTAGTAATGTTTGACAGATTTTAATGAAATTCGATGTGAAGGTACATGGTATCAAAATACAGCGTAAGTTCGATTTTGATGTATGTAGGTCAAAGGTCAAAGGTCATAGCTCATTAAATATGCGAAAATAGCTAATTATGTATCCAAAAATGTGGTTTCCGTTAGATAACTTTAGTAATGTGAGACAGATTTTAATGAAATTTGGTAAGAAGTTACATGGTATCAAAATACAGCCCATTTTCGATTTCGGAGTATGTAGGTCAAAGGTCAAAGGTCATAGCTCATTAAATATGCAAAAATAGCTAATTATGTATCAGAAAATGTGGTTTCCGTTAGATAACTTTAGTAATGTTAGACAGATTTTAATGAAATTTGGTAAGAAGGTACATGGTACATATCAAAATACAGCCTTAGTTTGATTTCGGAGTATGTAGGTCAAAGGTCATAGCTCATTAAAGAAGCAAAAATAGCTAATTATACATGCGAAAATGTGGTTTCCGTTCGAAAAAAAGAAATGTTGAGTATGTAAGTCAAGGTCAAAGGTCACAGCTCATTAAATACTCAAAAATTGCTAATTATGTACATGAGAATGTTTTATTTTCAGATCTTCTCATGGGTCATTCCATAAAGTAGTAAACTTTCTGTACATCCAATCCCCAGGTATTAGTAACTTCCTTGCCTAGTAATGTAATAATATAGTCTAATGGAGGTAACTTGTTCTGACGCATATACATGTAGGCTGTTTGTACCTGATGAGGGGATGCTTGGCAGAGGCATATAGGAGATGGAGGTTCTTGTCTGTGAAATTAAATTTCGTGCTCATGTATTTGCTTACTACATGTAGTGTCATGGAGAGATAGAGACCCAACTGAGGAGGTACTAAATCATGTTCATGACGAGCTTATACTGTTGAAAACTGTCAGAGGAGGATGGAAGAATTAGTTAAGACACATGATGCGATATGATAGCTTATGATACTGATCAAATATGAAAATACTAAAATATATTTATAGTGATAATCAACTATTTTAAGTTGGATTCCCACATTTTTCTTTCTGAAAAAAATCCCCAAGTTAGGAGTGCGCCTTATACATGGTATTTTAAGGTACTGATCAGAGTCAAGGAAGGTCATCTGAAGGGAAAGAAGACACAAGGGAGACCTCACAAAGCTTTCCTGGATGATCTTATTGCAAATTGTGGTTTAATGGGTCAATCTTTTTATTTCCATGAGGAATACCATAGTACACCTGTAGCACATTGCCCTGGAAGTGCTCTCATTTTGGATATAAGTAGACACACATGTACATGTAGTTTAAAGAAAAGGTTGAGTTCTGGGAAAGGTGAAATATAATTTGTGAGCTGTCTCGTTCCTTTCATGTCAGTTTGGAAAAACATCAGTAGTAATATCCCTTGAAAAGGATTTTTCTTCAAATGCTCTCATATTCGAAATATGACAAGAAATAGCTGGAGTGTTTGGGCTGAACATTCAAACCACATGTGTGTGCAGTCCCATGTACCCATTTCTCTGTGTGGTGCATGTGCTTTTCAGCATGATAGGGTCAATTTCTCATCATTCTGATGATTCCAAAACCTCACAGAATGATGTAGACATGATCAACCTTACCCAATTGCTTTGAGACAGTTTCTATCACAATGTAATCGCATGACCAGAACTCAACTTTATATGTAACTTCTATAGTTAGTTCTTTCATAGTGAAATCTCATCTTTCATTCCTATTTTCCCTAGAAAAGAGTCTGTTCTCCTGTTTGGACCTTTTACAAAACATTCGTGAGCAGTACTGGAAGGAAGCATGCAATGCTGCTATTAAACTTCATGAATTTGGAATACTCTACCTCAATTGGAAAGGTATTTCATCTGTTTAATTGATTGATTGACTTATTTTAAATTTATACATACATGTGAGAATTATGGTGCGATAGTCAGCAAGTTTGGATTAGTAATTGCTAATTAACTCCTTTGAGTAGTACTTGAAGACTTTTTTGCTTTCCTGGGACCCGTTACAGAAAGTTTAGCATCTGATCGTACGATTGATGTTTGCAGTTGATTGCATGGATCACTACATGTATGTGCAGTTATTCACAAAAATCAGTCATACGATCAGATGCTAAGCTTTGTGTTACAGGGCCCAGAAGTTATTGTGGAATGAAAGTGTGAAAGATACAAATATGTGAAATAAATGGAGCAGAATAGAGCATTCTTAATCCATTTTTAATCCAAAGCATGTGTTTTCCCAAGGTTTTCATTCTATTGCTTTTCTTCAACGTACATGAACGTGTAGTTACTTATTTCAGTTGCTGGTCGTGAAACTAGTGACATTGAAAAGGCTTGCTTATGTTGGTAGTCTCTCAGACAGGAAGGGACTGATCCCCCCCCCCCCCTCCCGGAATAGCGCCGATGGAATTAAACAAAATTCTGGAACTTGGCACAAAGATATTTAACCCTACTTTACTGGGCTATTTCAAGCTCAACTCTCTGTTGGGGGGGGGGGGGGGGGGGGGGGGGGGGGGGAGGCCACGGAGACCCCCCCTAGTACAGTTTAATTTGCTGCTGTGAGGGGGGGGGTTATGCAGTTTTCTTGGTTGTTGTGAACAAGGCATTAAAGGCCAGGTCCACACTAATATCAAGTTGATTTGAATAAATAGAATAAAATTAAACAAGCATACCAGTGAAAATTTTATTGAAATCGGATGTAAAATAAGAAAGTTACAGCATTTTGAAGTTTTGCATTATTTCTTGAAACAGTGATATGCATAGCATGGGCGGTATGCAAATGAGTGAACTGATGATGTCACACACTCACTTTTCCCTATGTATTTTATTATATGAAATATCGTATATTTCAATTTTTTGCTTCAATAATGTAAAACATGGTTTGACTCCTTATGGAACATGTAAAATCATCATTATTGTTGTGATACAAGGGAGTGATTCTTTATTATCACATCCATAAAAATTGAAATATTTGAAATTTCATATAATAAAATACATAAGGAAAAGTGAGTGTATGACGTCATCAGTTCACTCATTTGCATACCGTCCATTTTATGATTTGATTTGAATAAATACTGTGGAGTAAAATTAAACAAGCATAACAGTGAAAATTTTATTGAAATCGGATGTAAATGTTTCAAGAAATACATGTAATGCAAAACTTCATAACTTTCTTTAATATTTTACATCCGATTTCAATAAAATTTTCACTGTTATGCTTGTTTAATTTTACTCTGTTTATTCAAATCAACTTGATATTAGTGTGGACTTGGCCTTTAAAGGGGGTACCCAATGCTGAAACAATGTTAGTTCATTTAAAAGATCATGATTTTATTAGAAGAAAAATCTGCCTTAAATTTTTTTTAAAAATTTGTGTTGCCAGAAAATCCCCGAAATATGGTAAGATTTCAGGATATTTTGGCCCCTCAGCTGTGTCCCAATTTCAGCTAGGTAACCACAATGACGTCAAAGTGGTTACCTTGTCGCGCAATTATTCTAGCAAAATGTGCGCAAGGTATAATGCATTTTGTACAGTCTATATAGCGCGCAACACATCTGCAATACGCGAACCTGGGTAACCACTTTGACGTCATTGTGGTTACCTAGCTGAAATTGGGACACGGCTGAGGGGCCAAAATATCCTGAAATCTTACCATATTTCGGGGATTTTCTGGCAACACGAATTTAAAAAAAAATTTAAGGCAGATGATTTTCTTCTAATAAAATCATGATCTTTTAAATGAACTAACATTGTTTCAGCATTGGGTACCCCCTTTAAGCTGGTTTCATGATTATATATTTCATTCCCATGTATGCTCTGTCCATATTGTTCCTCCTCATAGTGGATCATGTTAGAGTGACCCCTGAAGGCAGGGTGAAGCTGTGCAACTTGGACTATGCTGTAGATATAAGTTGCTCCACAAGGGAATTGAAAGGGTCATTATCTGAGGAGTGGAGAGGAAAAGACGTTCCAGAGCATGTGAAAACTGGCCTGGATCCCCGGATAGCTCCCCCAGAGGTAAGGGCATGGATAATGTTCATTATAGGGGAAGTCCACACTCATATGAAGTTCATTTTAATTTGCTGTGTGCTAGAAACTTTATAAAAGTCTGTTTTCTCTCAACAAATATTTCATCATACATACATGTACATGAGCCTGATCGGTTAGTCACGGATGGACGTTTGACAAATTTTGAAAGTTTGCAGGCCTGTACAAAAGAAGTATTTAATCAAAGAGAGTTATTTTATGTTTTTTTGTGAAGGGCATCCCTGAAGGAGTTGAAATTTGATAAAATTTGGTTGCCATGGTTGCCTACTAAAATTATAATCCATAAAATATTTGATGTCACGGACGGACAAAATGCCTACCCTTAACCGATCAGGCTCACATACACCCTCGATGTAATTATTACACAGATGATTTTACAGAACTCCATTATGAAATAGGTTTATTTTTTCATCAACAACCAAGAAATTCAAAATTTGTAAAATTTTCAGTACAAAGCAAATGGGAGAGGTGCTCGATAGGTCTTTGCGTTGCCTATTTGCATTTGATCAATAACAAATTTATTATTTCATAACTTGCTTATTTCTAACCTGACTTTCCTCAAACTTTCACTTGTCTCTTCCTTTTGGGTTTTAGTTCTGCTTTTATTAAAACAGGGATGCCACTTTTCCGGCAATTGCCGGAATTCCGGCTTTTTTAATATTTTTGGTGTCAAATTTCCGACCTCGTATTTCTTTCCGCCCTTCTCTACAACTTGGAAGAGCACCAGAAAAAACAACAACACACAAATAGACTTCGATATGTGATTTTCAGTATAGTGTAAATGTAATGTAGAGTACAGAAGATACAAATTGTTTGTTAAAACTGCTGGTATAAGAGTCTATATCTAAACTTTGTGGACATGCGCTTTCATAATTTTTGAAGTACGTGCCGTGTGTATTGGACGTGCGAATATCGCAAAAGTGGATCGGAAACTAGCGAGATAACACGTACATGTTAGTAGCTACTGCGTGATATAGCGGCAGCTAAGCTTTTATAAGCTAAGTGAATTCTACGCAGTACGCTTGTCACCGCTAACGGGACTTTTTTGACACTTAGAAATCATTTGGATTAACCTGTCATTCAATCTTGGCAAGTTACTCATTGGGTGTAATTAACTGAAAGTGTAGCTAAATAGATAGTCACAAATCGTTATTTAATATAGATATATTGACTGCTATGAGAGGCATAGTTGTTTCTATAAGCTCAAGAGGACCCTACATTCTGTTATGACCCCTCAGCGCGCCTCGGGGTCATATATATATATACACTGTATATATATATATATATATATATAAAGATAAAGTTACTGGCGATGACCACATTTCTTGTCGTCTTCTAAAAATGACGAAACGTGATAGCGGGATCATTAACCGATATGATAAATACATCTTTGACCATGGGATGTGTACCCAAGGGTTGGAAAGAAGCTTGAGTAATTCCAATTTTAAAGCTGGTGATATGTCTGATCCAAGCAATTACCGCCCAATTTCTATTTTGTCCGTTGTTAGCAAAATCATAGAGAGGGCTGTACATCGCCAACTTTCTGAATTCATTGACGATAATAGTATATTGAACTCAAGTAAGTCTGGTTTTCGAGCCAAGCATTCTACATCAACAGCACTCATGAAATTTGTTAATGATTTGTCATGGAACATTGAAAACAGACAGATCTCTGGAGTTGCTTTCATAGACCTTCGTAAAGCATTTGACACAGTTGATCAAAATCTATTATTAGGAAAGTTATCTGCTATTGGATGTTCACACGAATGTGTAAAATGGTTCAGATCTTTTTTAACAGGTCGTGAACAGTCTGTTCATAATAAAGGTGCTAAATCTAATCCATTAACTGTATTGATGGGCGTACCACAGGGATCTATATTGGGTCCGTTATTATTTTCCATCTATGTAAATACTTTACCAAATTGTATATCTGGGGCCGTATTCAATAAACTTCTAAAGACATTTTTCTTAAATTTAAGAAGATTTTCTAAGAATTTGTCTAGTTTAAGAAATATGCCCTAGCCGTAGTCTCTAAACGTTAACCACTTTTTCTTACCTATAAGACGACAGATTAAACAATTTCTTAGATTCGGCGATGTAATTATATGTCGAGTCAGATAGCCGAGTCGAGCGACACAAGTAACTGTAGCCCAAATTTGCCTATGCATTTTGCGTGTTAAAATAAAAATCGCACCGCAGGAAAATTATACACAAAACCTATGGGAGAGTCGAACATGAACAGAAATTATTAAAACATGCTCATAATTTTGGGTTTGACCGACTGTGGCGCGGCTGCTCTAACTAGATTTAGTTAGCCTAGGCTAGCCCATTGTACTTCTCTTTTTAACAATTTAGAAGAGCCTAGAGTGCTATTTTAGACTTAGGCAGTCCTCGGCTAGGCTCCACGTAGGCATAGCTAGCTAGTCCCGTCGCCAGGGCCAGCGCTAAGCGTTAAGTACATTGGCGGCCGGGCCGTTAGATCTAAAGTTGGTGTAAGATCTATTTTTAGATCTAACGTTACACTTACAGGTATACTCTGGTCTCAGTCATATATCAAACACATTTTATCTCACCTAACAATGCCCGGGATCCCTGTCTCCATATAATTAAAGAGTGTTGCTAATTCACAATTTAATTTCCAAGTTGTGTCATGACAGTTTTTATAGATCGTTGTGCTCTTTCATTTTTGTGCACAAAATTCCACAATGCGCGTACGTACGTTATACCATGTCGACTGCACTGCGCTTCGCGCGGCGAGGCACGCATCACGCAGATATCTATATATATAAGTCAACTAATAAAAGTCTAAAACCTACGGTATGGTACGTGATACGTACGTGCATTCGTGGATTATATCCATGGTACACGGTGCATTTGTATATTTTCAATAGTCATAGCCCCCATAGCCATACATGTAGGTTTTCAATCTTTATGTCAGCAGCCGAGCGGACCATTTAAGCATCCTTCCTAGGATGCTTAATTATAGGGTAGAATTCTTACTTTTTGTATGTGCATTAGAAATTGGATGTGCATTAGAAATTGGATGTCCATTTAAGAATTTTGACTTCGAAAAATCTAAGATTTTATACTTAACTCCGAAAAATCGGATAAGAAAAAGGCCTTCGCAAATATCTTCATATTGAATAAGCATTTTGATTAAGATTTTTTCTTAAGAAAAAAGATGAGAAAAGTTCTTAAATATCATTCTTAAGTAGTTTATAGAATACGGGCCCTGATGGTTATGTTGATATTTATGCGGACAATATCACTTCACCTGTAAGTGGAAGTAGCATAGCTGAGGTTGAACAAAAAATTTTCTTTTGCATTGGAAGAATTAATGGTATGGATTAATCAAAACCGCCTTGTATTAAACACCGAGAAGACATGCGTGATGGTCATAGCTTTGCGTGCTAATTTAAACAAAATAACATCCTGCAGTGTTTCTATAAATGGAAAGGTATTGAAAAGAGTTAATGTCGCCAAATGTCTTGGTATATTAATTGAAGAATTGAATTGGTCCAAACACGTTGACAAAGTAACAAAGGTAACGCAAAGAAATGTCAGTGTAATAAAACGAGTGAAGGATTATTTACCATTAACATCTTTAAAGATGCTGTATAATGCACTCATGTTGCCTCACTTTGATTATTGTTCCTCTGTGTGGTCAAATATATATCAGGAACAAACGTATAAACTTCAGAAAGTTCAAAAACGAGCTGCTAGAATAATTTCAAACAAAAGTTATAAGACTCCATCAAGTGAATTAATTAGTAATCTGAAATGGATGCCAATTTAAATTTCACCGTGTTACTGTGATGTTCAGGTGTACACATAATTTGCCACCATCCTGTTTACAAGGAGGTTTGGTTAAAGTAAGTGACATTTATCAGTATCATACTTTCTATAAGCATAAAAAACGACTCGTGAGTAAACTACTCGACACACCCGTATGTGCTCGCCAAGATAAGGGCTTGCACGTTATCCTTTATTTCCTTCATACTCCTTAACTGTTGACCAATAGAATGGCAGATAAAGTTCTTCGAGCTTGATTCATTACGAGAATCTCTCGTTTAAAATCGACCCCACCACTAGAACAAAGGAACCTGCAATGTATCTATTTCAGGTGGGGTATCAAGACCCCGATTATGTTTTCCCCATTTAAAGAATGGTCAGCGCCTTGCAGCTTCACATGAGAGGTTATGGTATTGGATTGCAGCTGTACTCTTCTCATCTTACGTAATAGTGTAAACAAACTCTAATTACTGGGGCTCTGCCTGAAAGGAAAGGAGAAGTAGGAAATATATATTTTACTTGTTTCAAGATATTTTCATGTCCAAAAGTCACTCATAATTTAGATGAAGACCAAAGTGAAAGTTCGAACGAAGCAAAATGACCCAGAATTGGCGATATACATGTAACAACAATTTTAACTCTGAAACCTGGCCCGCCGCGCCGCAATATCGTTTCTCTTTCTCCCTTCCTGTCTCCCTCTATCATGCTTACATGTATCTCTCTTTATCACCCTGTCAAGGTCGCTTCTCTGGCAGGGGGATTACATTGCACAGTGCTTGTGTTTACTTCAGGCTTAATGCAATCTCAGGTGTCTAGAAGTGGTGGAACTCATGGGCGCAAATCCAGGGGGGGACAGGGGGACATGTCCCCCCCCCCCACCTTTTTGAATAACCTTTGTTCTTTGTTGTTTTTTTTTGCTTGTTAGAGAATTTTGGAGGCGAATGTCCCCCCCACCTTTTTGAATAACCTTTTTTTTTTTTTTTGCTTGTCAAAGAATTTTGGAGGCGAATGTCCCTCCCACCTTTTTGAATAACCTTTGTTTGTTTGTTTGTTTGTTTTTTTTGCTTGTCACAGATTTTTGGAGGCAAATGTCCCCCCCCCCCCCCACCTTTTTGAATAACCTTTTTTTTTTTTTTTTTTTTTTTGCTTGTCACAGATTTTTGTCACAGATTTCAAAATGGATTTATGCCACTGGTGGAACTCACTTCTGGGTTTCAGGTTTAAACGACGGGTATTTCTCATATATGACCGTACTTTCTAGCTGTACACAAATCACTTTTTTTCAGGTGATTGGTACACTTCAACCTAATTCCCAACTTCAACCCTGTACCAAACACTATACGTAACCATAATCCTCACCTCAAAAACCAGGGGAGCGTTTCATGAAGCGTTTTGTCGGTGATTTTTACCGACAAATTTGCTCTCAGCCAATCAGATGCAAGGATTTCAGTAGCTTATAACAGTTGTCGGTAAAAATCGCTGACAAAACTCTTGATGAAATGCTCCCCTGTTTGCAACCCTTACCCTGGCCCTATGTCTTTGATGAAATAAAGCCAGGGCCTTGTTTCATAAAACTTGTCATCAATGATAAGTTGCAAGAACTGTTATAAGCTACTGAAATCCTTGCATCTGATTGGCTGAGAGCAATGTGTCGGTAAAAATCACTGACAAAACTCTTGATGAAACACTCCCCTGTTTGCAACCCTTACCCTGGCCCTATGTCTTTGATGAAATAAAGCCAGGGCCTTGTTTCATAAAACTTGTCATCAATGATAAGTTGCAAGAACTGTTATAAGCTACTGAAATCCTTGCATCTGATTGGCTGAGAGCAAATGTGTCGGTAAAAATCACTGACAAAACGCTTGATGAAACGCTCCCCTGTTTGCAACCCTTACCCTGGCCCTATGTCTTTGATGAAATAAAGCCAGGGCCTTGTTTCATAAAACTTGTCATCAATGATAAGTTGCAAGAACTGTTATAAGCTACTGAAATCCTTGCATCTGATTGGCTGAGAGCAAATGTGTCGGTAAAAATCACTGACAAAACGCTTGATGAAACGCTCCCCTGTTTGCAACCCTTACCCTGGCCCTATGTCTTTCATGAAATAAAACCAGGGCCCTGTTTCATAAAACTTTTCATCAATGACAAGTTGCAATAACTGTTATAAGCTACTGAAATCCTTGCATCTGATTGGCTGAGAGCAAATTTGTCAGTAAAAATCACTGACAAGACACTTGATGAAATGCCCCCCTGAAACGATTGTTGTCAGAACAAATGATGGATCACCGCTTTCTCCTAGTTGATGCCTTCAACCTCAAACACTGCAGTGATACAGGTACTTTTACATAAAAAGGATTTTTTAGTATTATTTATGACCTCTGATGTCTTTTCTGTCTCTCTTTATTAGGTGCTGGTGGATGGGGGAGGACTGTCAAAAGAGTCAGATAGCTGGGGCCTCGGATGCCTTCTATATCAGCTTTACAATGATGGACGCCTTCCATATAGTGATCTCAGTCACTGCAGCGATGATGAGATCAGGGACAAGGTAAGATTTAGTCTGTCCGTCTTGTTTGTTTTACTGTACACAGACAATGTCAAGCATTAGCAAAAATTGTAATAATGATAATAATAATAATAATACTACTACTAATAATGATGATGATGATGATCATGATAATAATAACTCTTATTCCAGCGTTAGGGCGAATCCTTTTATCTCAGCCTATCGTTATCATTCGCCTTAACGCACGGTCGCTTTCGCTGTAATGTCGAATTTCTATTGTGATGGAATAACCGCATTGATAGGATTCCCCCTAACGTATAATGCAAACATATCCATCCCAGGGGATGCTCTAGGTGCCTACAAAGTACTATTATTACCCTGGCTTTAGCCGAGCTGCCATAAAGTGCTGAAAGCATTCAAGGAATACCGTATTTTTCGACGTAAAGGCCGCGGTATTTTCATCCAAAATATGATCGCAAAATCTGGGTGCGGCCTATAAGCAACAACAGGTAAAAATAAACTGCCTCCAAAACCCTGGTCTAAACCACACGTATTGGAATTGACGGGACTAGATCTACAGTGAGCCTGTGCTCTATCTTTATCGATGTAATTATCTTTCAAGTATTGAAATATTTTCATTCATAAATATATCATTCAAAACTAATAACTAAATATCTCATTAATATAATTACAAGCATGGCCTCGTATGGTCTTCTGAGGTTGACAAAGCACTCATACGAAGCTCGATTGAGCTCGAGTAACGTGCTGAAATCAGCCTCGAAAAATACCTTAATTTTCTTCCCCGGTCGATATTATGGTAGTACATGTATCAAAGAGGCAAAAGTATTTTCTGTACTATGAGCCATTGTAATGGACGTTATAGGGGCTCTGTAAATTTTATTTGTCTTTTGAGCGCACCCCTCGTATGTGTAGAGCATGGTGTAGAGATCGATGGCACCCCTCCACCTCCGTGCTATTTCAGCGCGATCGTATCCCCGCAGGATCCTTCGCGGAGATGTGTGTATTTGTATGGAGAACGGACAGTTATCGCAGTGGATTTTCATAGCGCACGAGGTGTGCACGTTATCCTACATTATAAAATGGGTTCAAGAATGTAGCCATCCTGATTGGTCAATTAACACCACGTGACCGTGCAAAAAAAAAAATACTAACGCTTAGCAAGGGGACTAACGCACGGCTAATCCGGATCAAACACTAAGATTGTAAGATTAGTACACCACGATAAAACCTTTGTGTTGCCGGATCGCACTAACGCACTCCTAACCATGTACTAATAGTATATTGTATGTATTGCATGTATGTAACGGAAGTGGCCTCACGGGGAAGGGCGCGCTTCCCTAGGCCGTAACATCGGACCCTGTACAAAATCGGGAGAGTGCCCTATCTTCCCTTTTACAATCTTTGGTCATGGCAAGGACATGTTTCAGCTTGCAAATCGTTGTGACAACGTTTATAATTTCCTCTTCGAAACCATCATGCTGTATATGTATTTTTCTGTCTTTGGAAATCACTTAGGGAACTTTTGATGGAATATTCACCCATGTAAGATATATCTTCACGATTTTTTAGTGAGGTGGAAACATTTCCTTTCCAATTTCGTTTGTGATTGAGCCTCAATTGCGAGTTGCATTCACGGTTGATAGTCCCGTTCGTAGTCGAACTTTTATAGTAGGGAAACCATGCACGTTACGTAGTAGTAGTCTACAAAGATGTACGTGTTTGCTAGCAGCACACTTCCTCAGATTCTCTTCCTCTTTTTAAATTCTTAAGACTTAATGACATAAAAGCAAAGACATCTAGGAATAATCGTCTCCAAAAATCAATACACTAAAAAAATTGGCCCTTGTTTTTTCATTGTATGATTTTTTGGGGGGCAACATTTCTTTTGCTTGTGATTTTTCCCTATTTTTTTTTTTTTTTTTTTTTTCCAAATGAGTTGTCAAAGTTGGGGTGCGGCCTTTGCGTCGGTGCAGCCTTTAAACCGGAAAATACATGTACGGTACTGCATATTCCTACCAGGTACCCATTTATTACACCTGGATGTAGATTAATGTATTGTCAGAGAACATTAGTGCCGCAGCAGGACTCACTCAGCAAACGTGATCCACAGTCTGGTGATGTATCCACTGGACAACGACACCTATTGGCAAATAATATTCCCCAGCAAGATATGCTGAATCCTAGAAAGTAAGGAGCTACATGAAGAAGTGACTATAGGAGACTGGGGGTGTGTAATACAATGTAAGCTTTTGCCATACACTAGCTAAAAGTGGCTTTTTTTTGGTCTGATTCAGTAGGAGGAAGAAGTTAAAGAGATTGTTAAAAAGTTTTTATGCCTCCACCCACCAAAGGTGGTGCCGGAGGCATTATGTTTTCGGATTGTCCGTCCGTCCGTCCCGCTTTCTTGTTCTAGCGATAGCTCAAGAACCACATAAGGTTTGAACTTCAAACTTGGTGCTAGTATGTATCACCACAGGAAGACAATCTGATTAGGTTTTGGGGTACATGTATGTACATGTAGTTCAAAGGTCAAGGTCACAGAGGCAAATTTTTCTGAAATTTCAGGTGTTCGGCTCGTTCAAGCGATAACTCAAGAACCATTTGAGGTATGAACTTCAAACCTAGTGCTAGTATGTATCACCATAGGAAGACGATCTGATTAGATTTTGGGTATGTAGGTCAAAGGTCGAAGGTCACAGGTCAATTTCTGAAATTTCAGGTATAGCATTGTTAACGCGATATCTCAAGAACCATTTGATCTATTAACTTCAAACTTGGAACTAGTATGCATCACTATAATGAGACAAACTGATTAGATTTTTGTTCACGTAGGTCAAAGGTGACAGGTCATAGAGGTCATTATACAGGTGTACATTAAATTAATGTTTTTTGCCTCTGTTATAACCATATCTCATATATTTTGTATTCATGACTAGGAGGAGATAAAGTGATCAGACTTTTGGGTTATAAGGTGTAAGGTCAAATGTCAAAGAGGTCAATTCACATGTAATTAGAGGCTTTTTATTCTGGTTATCACAAGATTTCAAGAACAGTTTGAGCCATCAACTGAATTTAGGCGGAGGCATATAGGAGATGCAGTCGCATTCATCTTGTTCATGTTTCAGCCCTATTCCCAACAAATCGCAAGATATAATTCATTTTATGTGTAAATCAATAACTGTAGAGGCAGTGCGTTGGGAGGAAACAAAAACATGGGTTAAAGGGAAGCTTGAGTTCTGGGAAAGGTAAAAAATAATTTTGTGAGCTTTCTCATTCTATTTATGTTAGTTTGGAAGATTATCATGGTAGGTATGTCCCCTGAAATAAGGATTGCTCTTCAAAAGCTCTCACTCTTTCAAGAAACAGCTGAATTGTATGGGCCAAACATTTGTGTGTAGTCCCATATACACATTTCTGTGTGCAGTGCATGTGACTCTCAGCAGGATTGAGTCAATTTCTTATAATTTTGGTCTTTCCAAAACCTTACAGCATACACTAATTCTTATTTGCTATATAATCAGCCTTTCCCAATTGCTTTGAGACATTTCCTTTCACAATTCAATCTCATAACCAGAACTCAACTTTATCTTCAAAGACCCTATGTCTACTCACTGCTCCATGTGATATAGCATAAGATATGTGATACATGTGCACTACACTTGGACTGTTTTATATTGCTCTCACAGATTTTCTAAAGGCAATTTAATGCCATGTGTGGGGACGGTGCTTTTAAGTTACTCTCTGTCTCTCAATTTCTAAATTTTATTTCCCATTCTTAATAATAGTAGTAATAGTGGGTTCTTGTATAACACTCATGTCTAGCATACTGCCACACCTGGTGCTCCATTATTACCCCGGCTGCCCCTACAGCACTGAAGCACTTTGAAGAATTAGTTCCTGCCAGGTACATGTACCTCACCTGGGTCAAGTGTGGCAAATGTAGATAAATGTCTTAAGAAAGGACATTAGCGCTGCGCTAGGGATTCAAACCCAGTACCTTGTGGTTCACAGTCCAGCGACTTGTCCATTGGACTACATGTACTACACCTCTACATTCCTACCCCAAGGGGGAGGGGGGGGGGGCATGTCTCATTGAGACCTGTGCATCATTTGCGTAAATCACTTTCTGAAAAGCACCCTCAACGGGGATTGCAGTAGGAGTAGTTTTGATACCCTAAACAAGGAAACCTGTCTAACATCTCTGATTTTTTACCCTTAATGGTGATTTTTAGATCTTGCATGGTATTTTAAATCCTATTTGAGGATTACATCATCATCATAGACCTTTTTTAGCCACAAAGGAAACGTAAAAGAAATTTAACCTAATTTGGAACATGTTACCGAACTCTATTCCCCCCCCCCCCCTTTTGCAGGTCTTCTTCTTATCACCTCTGAATTTGATACCCTTTTTCTTGATTATTGCTGTTTTTGATACTAACGCTGAAAAAGTACCCTTTTTATCTGTTTTTGTCTACACAGATGATGTACAGGCCTCAATGAGACATGCCCCCCCCCCCACCCCGGGATTCCTACATTACTTTTAAAATTACTTCTCAGACTCTCTCACTCTCTCCCTTACCCTTTCTTCTCTTTGTTTCACCCACCCAGAGGTTGTCAGAAGATCATTCCACACTTGTACCAGCCTCTCACAAGATCCAGTTATTAACTGACATGTGCTGGAAGGAAGACAAGATGAAAAGGCGATTACCAGGGGAGTTGACTGAATGCCTCGATAAATACAATGAACTTGAAACTCACTGAAGGTTCTGATAATATGCTATGGTTCGGCTGCAGCAGTGATTTTTCAGTGTGTTATATGGAGCTGGAGAAAGAAACTTGGTATCCAGGTGTGAGTGAGCCTGAGTGTAAAGACTAGTTCTTCATACATGCATTTTCAAGTGAAAATGTGCATTTGTAATTCGGTTTTCACAGATTTGTATCAATTTGAAACAATTACTTACACATGGGGGCCGACCTTTAAAGGGAAGGTTGAGTTCCGGGAAAGGTAAAAAAATAATTTGTGAGCTCTCTCCTTATTATTATGTTAGCTTGGAAGATTATCATAGTAGATATGTCCCCTGAAATAAGGATTGCTCTTCAAATACCCTCTCATTCAAAATATGACAAGAAACAGCTGAAATCTTCGGCCAAACATTTGTGTGTAGTCCCATTTATACATATCTGTGTGCAGCGCATGTGACTCTCGGCAGGATTGAGTCAATTTCTTATTTTTTTTTTGTCATTCCGAAACCTTAAGCATACACCAAATCTTATGTGCTATATAATCAACCCTTTTCCAATTGCTTTTGAGACAGTTTTTTTCACAATTCAATCTCATGACCAGAACTCAATTTTATATTAACTTCACCATCCCAAAGATGCGACTGAGTTTCGAACTGGGGTCTGCCAGAGTCGGTTTCACCATTTGTCGGCAAAGACAGAGAGCTGACTGTGGACATTACTGCTAGACCATCTGACATCTCCCCACACTAAATTGTGTGAGTGAGTGTAATTGGGTTTTTACAGACGTGTATCAATCAGATATGATTATTTACTTCTGGGGATCCACCTTTAACTTCACCATCCAAAAGACATGACTCATTTTCGAACTGGGATCCTTCAGAGTCAGTTTTTAAGTGAAGACCATCGATCTCTACCAGTGGATAAAGCAACGCTTTACAATACAATTCTATGCATTTTTAGAATCAAATAATTCAGCACTGTGAAGTCTTTTCCACGAATTAACTGCAAAATCAGGCAAAACAAGTGTATCCTTACAAATTCTAAAGGCGATTTAATGTGACAATTAGTATAATGCCTTTTTAAAATAAAAAATCAAATTATGTATCTTTCGAATAGGAGTACACTGGAATCGTACACAGCAGACGATGTCCTAGGCTATGTCCCATGCGGTCCCACGTACTGTGTTTGAGTGTAGAGCTCCTAATTTTGGTTGTGCGACTGCATCAACTGCTCGCATAGAACCGTACGTACGATGCGATATCCATGTGAGGTAGAGATCGATGGCGAAGACGGAGAGCTGACCAAACCACTAGACCAACTTACATGTACATGTACATGTCATTGTGCATATATCAGCAGTGGTTTTTGTTGCACATTTGTTTCATGTTATTGTAAAGGCTCTGTAGGCAAATACCTCATTGTTCCCTAAATTTATTTTTCATATACTTGGGTAAATTTGAAGAGAAAAAAAAACGAAGAAAAAAAAAATAAATGAAATAAAAATTAGTGGCCAAAATATGACTGATTGCCAAATAAAATCAAACAACAAGACTACATATACCTGTATGTAGTAATATGATCAGGGTGCTTCACAATACTTTTCTGATTTCTTGCCAAGAAGAACCACTTTTTATTTGAATCGTTTCTTTAACATTCTTTACAATAGCACATACATTCGTGTAACTCTTTTAACCCTTTCTGTACTGGGCTTATTTCAGTACAGTAAGGTTTAAAAGGAAGTGCTGCAGTTGTATTGAGTTTAAATCACTCAAAAACTCTTTTTGCACATTTTCATAACTCAGTGGAACCTGCTTTAGCATTTATTTCCTTGAACAGTGTTTTTCATAGAAAATGTTGAGCCATTTTCATAAACAGTAAAAACAAACTTTTTCATGCAAATGATGTTCGCGAATTTCGCGAGTGGTTTAGACTCGCAAAAGTTATTGAATTACAACTGACACATTGCTGAATTTTTGCAGTTAGCGAAAGTTTCTTGCTGTAAACCTGGCTGTCTTTTAGAATTGGCGAAAGTTTCATGTCGCGAACGTTTCTGGTTTTACAGTATAGGGGGGTGTTCTATCAAGTGTCTTGTCTGATTTTTACTGACAAATTTGCTCTCAGCCAATCAGATTCAAGGATTTCAGTAGCTTATAACAGTTATTGCAACTTGTCATTGATGACAAGTTTTATGAAACAAGGCCCAGGTTTCATTGCATATGTATTTTTTCTCTTGTATGCAAATTCAGCATCTGTATTAGTCTGTTCATGAAAAAAAAAAAGAAATTTGGCTGAATTTGAGAAATTATTGCAACGTACAATGTTCCTCAATGCTTTGCAATGATATTGTAGTGAAAAGTTGCCACATGTACGTGTACATGTACATGTAGCTTTGTAAGGCAGTATGGTACGTACTTATTTTTCCATATTTATGGGTAGAGTTGTAGTTTCTGAATGTTAAGATTCAAATTGAATATCTTTATACATGTACATGTAAATAATTCTGTGAAGAGCGTGCTGGTCACTTTCTTCCTATTAACCATTCTATGATATAAAAAAAAAATACTGTAGGTACATGTACATGTAACTACTAATTATCGTTTGAAAACATTAGTTGTTTAGTAGGTACATGTAGTGTGTTAAAACTTAACTCAGTTTTTTTCTTTATAGGAAAATACATATACATGTACATGTGCAATGTATATGGAAAATCTAGCTCCTCGAGTGTAAAAAAAATGATAGAGCTGTTGTATGATGTGTGAAATAGAGATCTCTGAATTACATTTCCTGATATGTGTACAAGTACCTCTTTACATATAAATTTGCTTTTTGCAAGGAGATTTTCTCAAAAATTTTGGAAACAGTTGCATGTTCTACCGTGCAGTATTACTCTTGAAATTTGTGCGATTATTCTACCTCTTTTTGAATTCAAATTTGAATGCCAGCTCAAGTAAGTCTGCTCATGACCACTGCATCTGAAATCAAATATTGGGATTGTAATAGAGTACCGAAATTCTGACGTCATATTCGCTCGTTGTCCAGGTTGTCCAAACAACGGAGCCCACGCATGAAGTTCACCGTGAAATCCTTCAAGCAACGGGCTGGAGCAGGGCAATTTCAGTGTTTGGCGCTGGTGTGATCACCACACCATTGTTTACCTCAAAATTGTTTGGAACCAGCAACCTTGACAACTTGGCCGGTATGACGTCACACTTCGGTACTCTATGTCTGTACCACCCTTATATTTTTCCACATTACTAATTTTTTGTTATTTGATAGGGAGAGATTTCATCAATCTATAAAGAACATAAATGATACAGACTTTCAAGAAATCGCTTGAAGGGCGATTTCAATACCTTATTGTCCAGCTTATAGAAATCATGTTCTAATTATTGTAATGTTCGCACATTGCAAGAGGTGATACATTAGGCTGATGAAAGCCCTTCATTTGATTTCTTGAGAGTCTAGGCAATATCGTTCTTTATCAAATTTTTAAGATCTCTTGATAGAAATACACCCCACAAAATTAGTAATGGGCAAAAATATAGGAGCTGTACTGATATTATTACCTCAATATTTGATTTTGGAAAGAATTTGTAATGAAATCGCCTAAGGTTGATTTCATATAGCTCTTGCTGTCATGTTAATGAGCCTGATCGGTTGAGAGTGAGCATTGGGGTGAAAATTTAATTTTCAGATTTTTATGATGAAATCACTTTCAGGTTTTTCATTAATATCTAAAGTTACTAAAATTCACGTTTGTTTAATTGACAAGGTCGGGAAAGTCATTGGATTGGCCCATTTTTCAACAGGGGTAATGAACACTAATGTCACGGACGGACATTTTCTAGAAAGACTGAGTTGGTCCTAGTTTAATACTCTCTAAACTTTCTTAAGTTTTGTTAGCAAATAATTATAGATCAAACACCATTCCATTGAAAACAAAAAAATATTTGAAAATATTTGTAAAGAAATGGTCATGCTGCATGGTCATTCACATCTTGATGCAAATTTGTCCGTCCGTGACAGAAAAAAATTGTTAAAGTTTTTTTTTCCATTGATGGGGCAAAAGTGAAAACAAAAACCATGCTGAGCTATCTCACTAGCTAGAGTCCTATACCATGTATAAATAAAACCTTGATCAATTAAATATACATATACTAAAAATGAATTTGAAAACTGTCACGGACGGACACTAATTTTGTCACGGACGGACAATGCAATATACTGAAATGGTAAATGCTGTGTGATTTCAAATTCAAGGAATTGTTTTATTGTTTATTGGTTCATGGAACATATTTCATCCAAAATATCACGTACAGTGAAACCTTTCCATAAAGACCGCTCAAGACAGACAAGAAGACTGTCTTTACGAGCAGGTGGTCTTTAAGTACAGGTTCCTTTAATACATGTTTCAATGAGAAACAGTTTTAAAGGGAAACAAAAATTGTGGTCTTTATAGACAGGTAGTCTTTCTATACAGGTGTTCGCTAAAACAGGTTGGACTGTATGGTATTGTGATCCCAATATGAATGCAAAAATTACCCCCCACCCCACCCCAATTTTTTTCTTATTCAAGCTAATAAATGTCATAAAAACCTAATGATTTTTGCTATGGCTCTAATGGGAGTCAGGCTGTATTGTCAGTCTGCAAAAGACATCCATTACAGGTGTTTACAGAAGATGAATACTTATTTTCTTACTTATTTATTTATTAATATTATTATTGCTATTATTGTAGCTGATATTTTTGGTCATTAGCAATGTGTAAAAGTTTTAGATTCAACATTAAAACCGAAGCTTGATCAATATTCAAATTAAATTACAAGTTGTGCTTGAAAATTATAAACATTGGAGGTCAGATGTGGTATCAGACTGCAAGAGCCATGTTTGGACTCTATTTTGTAAGAATGCTTTGAATTAGTTGTAACGTTTGAGACAGATAGAGATTTTTTGTAGTTCAGGATCATACACAGCCAACAATTTTTTAAAAAATTATGTAATCACATAAGAAGAAACCTTTTTAGACACTATAAGATATTAAATGTTCATAATTGAATTGGTTGCATCAACCCTGAAACAGTTTTTTATGGGGAAGGGGGTCAGAAAGTTATAATATATGACTTAAACTAGTCGTGTTGGGCAATACCTCAACTAACAGGACATAATTAAGCTCTATGAGCTTTATACACTCAACTGTTGCCATTAGGGCCTTTGTCTAGAAAGCCAACATTGTTCTTAAAGTGATAGACACATTACTGAAAAAGTAAACTATGGTATGAGAAAGATTTAGAGTTAGACAATGATCTGCATTTCATGATTTGGTTTTCACCCTCTTAAACAGAAGTATAAAAAAATATGAGATGTTATAAAGAGTACTGGTATGTGATGTTGTAAACCAGATGAGAAATTTTAATTCCTATAATATGATAATGATCAATCACACATAATCCTATTTCTATATTACCTCTATGTTTGAAACAAAATATATGACTTTGAGCTGTAAAGTAAATTAAAATACTAAATACTGATGTTTGATTTCAGTCCACCTACATGACTGTCATGTAAAGGGTTATATTTTGAAAGCTTACATCACATTCAGATGATCTTTGTAGGTTAGTATGGTGGAGTTTATAATGTGGAGAAGGTTTACGGTTCACCATGTGTAGTTAGAAGAAAGGAAATATAGGCAGAAATTGAAATGGAAAGACGAGAAAGGATGAGAAGAGGAAATTAGAGGTATTCTTTCTTGAAAATGAGTGAAGTCCTGAAAAGGACTGTAAACCAGGTGAGATGAGCTGAATGTGGCTTGAGTAGCGATGGTCTGAGTAGTAGCAGGTTGAAGTGAAGAGAGGTTACTCGATGTTTCGGGCAGGTTGACTCTCTTCACTTCAACCTGCTACGACTCAAACCATCGCTACTCAAGCCACATTCAGCTCATCTCATCTGGTTTACAGTCCTTTTCAGGACTTCACTCATTTTCAAGAAAGAATACCTCTAATTTCCTCTTCTCATCCTTTCTCGTCTTTCCATTTCAATTTCTGCCTATATTTCCTTTCTTCTAACTACACATGGTGAACCGTAAACCTTCTCCACGTTACATCACATTCTTCTCAACATGTTCACTTTGGTCTGTAGCATATACATGTATGGTACATGTACAGTTGCACACTACATGAGTACATGCACTTGTACATTGTGTATACACTACAATACAGGCATCCACTTTTGACATAGATTCCACTTAAAAACTAAGTTTTTCATGCTAAGTTTTGCTTAATAGTGTAATAAAATCAATTTCAAACAAAAAGTAGAAAGCAAGAAGTACATATGCGCAATTTTAGATAGGAACACATGCAGTTTTTAAGTTAATGTCCGTCCGTGACGCTCAAAATGTCCGTCCGTGACACCCAAATGTCCGTCCGTGACAAAAAGTTTTCGGACCTCTAGCAAAAGTTACAGCTTGCTTTAAAATTCTATGTATGTGACAGGGAAGTCAATTAACTTGACTAACATTTGTAGTCAAAAAAATTTGTCAGTGACAGTTTGTTTAGATAGAAAAGACAAAAGATTACCGATAAGTCAAGAAACCCATTTCTATCTTGTCCGTCCGTGACGATGAATATTTAATGGATTCTATTTTTAGTAGGTAACCACAGCAACCAAATTTTATCATCATTTAGCACCTTCAGCGGTACCCTTCACAATGAAACATAAAACAGCTCAACACATCTCATAACTTATTTTTTACAGGCCTTCAAACTTTCAAAATTTGTCAAATGTCCGTCCGTGACTAACCGATCAGGCTCTAATGCAGTTTTTATATTTGAAAAATAAATAATAATTGATTACAGGATGAGGAAAGTTAATCCCAATTTGTCATATTTTCTTCCATCCTTTAGGTCTGTGTTTGGTTTCATGCTATTCCTCCATTTTTTTAAAACTGCTTCTTGCTTGTGACTAGTTTCCTTCTCATTATTTTCTTCCTTTTTTTCTCTCCATCCTGAAGTCTTTCATTCATATTTTTTCCATTCAGAAATATATATCTTTTAACATTCCTACATCATTATATTCCAAGCAGTTGTCATCATTAACATGATTTTGCAATCGTTTTTTTTTTTTAATGTGATTTCTGAATTTCTTTTTGGTACCTGTATATGGGTCATAAAAGATTCAGTTATTGATGTTTTTGCTTTTTAGCAAGGTTTTTGTGTATGTGGAAAATTTTAGTTTATATTTCTGCTATAATGACATTATTACTGCCATTTCAGCAGTATTACATAATATGTATATCTCTTCAACTAAAATGGATGTCCCTATCTTTTGTAAAATAATAAAACTGCTATACTTTAAGAATTGTCCATATAACTATAAAATTCAATTAATACATAGATAATAAACATGTACATTAGAGTTGTGTGAATTTTTGAAATTTGCAATTGAGTTTGTTAATGTACATACATGTATACAATACATGTACATGGTATACATACATGTATACAATATGTGTAATACTGTCGCACATACAGTACATATCAGTGTATTAATAATATACATGTATGTAGTGGTAATTTATATGTGGGCTATATATATGAATTTATTTTCTTATTTTGCTCTGCTGTTATAGATTGCAGAATAGAAAACTAGTACAACGCCAGGGTAATCATACATGTAGTGTAAGATTGTTTGAATATATGATTCATAAGTTTTGTTGTGATATGAAATTTCATATTTTTCATAATTTTTGAAGTACTAATAGATTTGCAGAGTGGCATTTATAGCAATCATGTCATAAAGTACAACATATAATAGCGTTAAAGCTCATGTACAGTTTTGGTAGCAAAAGGAAAATTGGAAAGAATATAGTCTCATGTTGTTCTCCTTGTATTAAAAGATGTTTGTAAGAGATCATTTGGTATTCCGTCAATGATTTTCGGTGAATTTTACTGTAAATATCTGTAAGGAACGCTAGATCACGGCAATATACTTCCATACGCTAGGACCTTTCCACCCTGACGGCTCCCCGCGCGACAATCTTGGGGCTTCAGAGGGAATTATATTTTAGTATGTGAATGGTGTTTAATTTACTTCAGACAATAGATACAATTTTTGAATAAAATGAAATGAAAGTGTAAGTAATTGTTTAATCATTTGATAGTCTTGTGTGTAGCTGCATATACATGTATAATGTATAAGATTTGGTAGCTTTTTAGAAGTGTTGTGCATGTACAAATGTACAGAGTTGAATTCGGATGTATCATATTTGTCTGTGGCATTGTTAAATGTCACAGTGCTCATAACATCCATGACCATGAATCATGTGTATGTGAAGTGATTTGTGATAATATTCCTTTGTTTGATAACACACATGCATTGTGTTGTACATGTATAAGGACACAGATGTACATGTACATATGTACAGATGTATTTGTGATTTCGTGGGCTAACACCAGGTTTTTTATGATGCAATTACTACTGGTACATGCTTATAATGAAAGAAATACACCTGATGGTTAAACACCAAGTTCATAATAAGAGCAGTTTTGCTAAAGTCAGAACTTTAAATCACCCAGTGACATCATTTCTACAGGAATCAACAACAAAAATAGAAATCTTTGATTATGAAATATTCATATTTTTCTCTTTAAATTCTAGTCAAGAATGTTTTAATGCCATCATAATGTATCAAAATGTGATTCATAAAGTTTATCCAATAAGATTGTTAAAAATTGCCCTTTTTCCTTCTGGTTACATTAATGATACTTGTCACAACTGTACATGTATTATATTATTGTTCACCCTTGCAATCTATTCCTTATATATACATGTATTTTAAGTTATTTTTATTTTAATTTTCATTGCTGAAATAGATAGGGTTATCATCCTTGCTGTAATATATATGATTATTATTATTGCTGAAATAAATAGGTACATGTATCATGATTAATTTAAGAATAATATTAAGGGTATTCTCTGTACTACAGTGTATTTTGTAATTTAATAAGTACTCTCCTCTTCTTTACAATTCTCTGTTAATTCTCCAACTTGTATTCAGTACTACATGACAACCTTGAATCATTTTGTCTTCTTTCTAAATCGAGATCATTTTGTACTATTTAATGTGACTTTAGTATGACCTTTCTTGACAATGAATCACTTTACAGATAAGGGATTTTGCTATGGGGGATGGGGGGGGGGGGGGGGGTTGTGACACATGAAAATTTCCCGGCAAATTCATTATTGTTGGCAGTCTGCAATTTAGCAGATTTTCAGGCCCTCTTGCATATCAAAATAATCCGATTCTGTGTAGAATGTATATATTATTTAAGGGTAGGTATGTATGTATATGTTTATTATATTTTTTATTTTTAAAAAATCTTATAGAGTATAACTTTTAAGCTGAAATGTTAATTTTTCATTGTCAAAAGAAATTTAAGTTGTTATGTACTTGCCATTGAAGTATCAAACATTGCTATGAAATACATTTATAAACAACTCTCATTTATATTATATTTTCATATTAGCCAGATATTTTTATAGTTGATTTTGTTATTTTCCAACTTGTATTTGTTTGTTTCTTCTTCTTTTTGGTGTTGTTGTGGGGGGGGGGGGGGTTGATTTGTTTGTGAATTGATAAACAGCCACTATTTTAAGTGTTGATTAAATGCGTTTAGCTTATTCACATTAACAGCTGTATTAAGTATGTGGTTGATTAACCTTTTTTTCTTCTTTTTTTCCCCCTTTAATGCCAATCTACTAGGTGTTAGAAAAACAGTGGACACTATTGATCGTTAATAACTCAAAAATTGTACCTCGTGTCAGACTGAGGTTTTTACATTGTAAAGTTGAATGATGTAAATTCATTAGGAGCGAGTTTTATCACATTACTCTGAATACTTTTCTTAAAATATTGCTCTGAATATTTAATTAGATTTTTCACTTTTTGAAAAATCAAAGCCACAAAATCTGTGTGTATCAGTAATTAATTCAGAACAAATAATTGCCATGGTATGTTGCAGCTGTCATTTCTGCCAATCTTTTGCTGTCATTACTCTGGGTTAAAAAGGTGTTTTGGAATATCAGCTGCAATACACAATGACAATTGTATTCTGAATTGATTACCGATACACACAGATTTTGTGCCTTGCTTTTTCAAAAAGTGAAAAATCTAATTAGATATTTAGAGCAATATTTTAAGAAAAGTATTCAGAGAAATCTCATGAAACTTGGTCCCAATAAATTTTACATCGTTCAACTTTACAATGTAAAAACCTCAGTCTGATACCATGTATAATTTTTGTTATTAACGATCAAAAGTGTTTGTTTTGTTATTACACCCTTGTAAATGTATATTGCCAAACTAAAAGAATATTCGTTCAGAGGCTGAATAAAATTGGTGTAAGATTAGATTAAACGTTTTCATTGTACATTTATCCATAATACCGATCTGATGGTTTTTATAACCTCCAACTTGAGATTCCAGTGAGTAGTTGCGCCACCTTACAGGGATTGCTAAATTAAGATTATAATTTGAAAATTAATTGCATTTTATTTTGAATTTTGACAGTTTGTTTTGATAATAGGCAAATTTCATATTTCAAACAATTATTTTTGACTTTGCATTGTGGAAAATTATGTGCAGGTACATTCTAAGCTTTTACAAACTAGAACGGGGCATGATGGGAAAGTGAGAGGCACAGACACTTGTCAAATCCTGTTGAAAGATGGCGCTATTTTGGGCTCCAGTTTACTGTCCCTTTAACCCATAGCAGTCCAAATTAATCAGCTTTCCCTACTCAAATTGGGACCAATTATTCTTATTTTCCTTTTTTTTTCTTTCTTGGTTGAAATGTATATTAAATGAACCATTGTGAATGAAAATTGCAAAATTCAACAGAAAAATTGCCGATTTGTACACGAAAAGAGTGATTATATATCTTTCACCGCGTTGCCAATTTAGAGACTCTAATGATTATTTATAGTGAAATTGCTCTTATTCGTGAACGGCACAACGTACTGCATTAGAAATCTGAAGTCTGTGCTTTTTGCTCTTTCTGCTCATATATAATATGTATAATTCCTAGCATTCCGGATCAAAAGATCAAGAAGCAAAAAAAAAAAAAAAAAAAAAAACTTCACTAAAAGGACACACTGTACTGCTATGGGTTAAAAAAAAA
>CM046837.1:33083382-33288382 GCA_025618425.1 Heliocidaris tuberculata | reverse complement strand
ATCAACTGACACTAGCGGATTCATGGACTACAGGTTTCGAACCCAGGGCTTCCCGATTACGAGACCAGAGATCTAGCACTCGGACATGCTTCACACCACCATGTGAAATATATTCATCAAACAGGCACTAGCGTATATGGACTAAGTTTCTAACCCAGGACCTCCCGTTTACAAGACCACCGCTCTACCACCAAGCCATGCATCACTCCCGCATCTAGGAGAAAGATATTCACCAAAAGGGCACTATAGCGCATCGATTAGGTTTCGAACCTGGGGCCTCCCGATTACGAGACCACCGCTGGCACTAAGCCATGCTTCACTCCGTCAGGGGAAAGGCATTCATAGCGTCGCAATTGATTCTAAAAAACAAAGTGATTTGCTTCCCCGACCCCCCCCCCCCCCCACCCTTGCCCATTGGAGAGGTGGGGGAGGGGGGCTCGAGCATCTCCATTTACTTTTAGCCAATGGATTGACGCTCAGTCATAGAGGGCACCGCGCACTCAGGCACTTTGCTCACTTTGAGCGCGACCTCTTCTATAATCTTTTCAGAGATGCTTGTGTGGATCTGTAAGATCAATGTAAGCTGTCCAGCTATTGTGATCTCAGTTGCCGGAAAGATGATTTATGAAAATTAGATTTGAAGAATGTTGAATATTGTTTGCGTTAAGTGAACAGAAAGCAGTAGGTCTATATTTTTTCATATACTGTATGAGGCTGGTGTAAACAAAACCTCGAAAATATCTAATTTTTTAAAATAAAAAAACCCTGTATTCTAATGCTTTAAGAAGACAAAAGGACCGACAACTCATCATGAGATCGAATATCAGAGGAGAAAATATCGGGTGAAACAGTTAGGGAATATTGGACTTATACTTTTATATATTTTCGAACTCCATGCTTTTGGAAGACAAATGCACCGGTAACTCACCATCAGATCGACTGTCAGAGGAGAAAATATCGGGTGAAAGACTTAATAGGGAATATTAGACAAAGAGAAACGAGCGTGTCGTCATCTCCTGATTATTAGTTTTGCAAGGAAATCTTCGTCATGATATACATGTAGGTCGAGTACTTGGATAGCAAACCTCAAACCAAAACCTGATACAATGACAACCTTGTGGCCAAACTTGAAAGTAATCCGTTCGCAGTGGACATCTCTTTCACTGCTCCCCTACTCTCTCTCTCTCTCTCTCTCTCTCTCTCTCTCTCTCTCTCTCTCTCTCTCTCTCTCTCTCTCTCTCTCTCCTTCCCTCCCTCCCTCCCTCTCACTTAATATTGTCCATCTCTCCCCGGCCGTCGACTGACTCTGAAATGTACTCTCGTACTATAAATGACTGGCTGTAATCCATTGTTTTTCGTGCGTAAATTCTTTTTAATATGTCTAATGTTCCCGCTGTAAACACTGCGAGCTTATAAGTGTGCATATTAATGAGATTATTTTATGATATCGATATCACTTTGTATACGACACGCCACGCATTATGTCATTGACCTGTCGTCTGCCGACGGATCGCATTGGCGAAACGATCGGTTCTTCGGAGAGAGCAGGCGATCGTTTTCAACTTTTACCAACACCGCTTCGTCGTGGTATGACTCTGCAGCCTCTCCAGTACGTCGCGACCAGGCCGAGGTCATCGATCTCCAAACGGGCATCGTCTATGCTCACGAAGAGGTACGGGCCTCCTTTGCAGGGCGTTATGGCGGTCGTTGGGCGATCGCCGTTGTCGAAAGAGTTGATGGCAACCTACAAGCACACGAAACGGGTCGGACCCTATCTCCTCGGCCCGACTATCGGGGAGGGGAGCTTTGCGAAAGTGAAAGAGGCGATGCACGTTCTAGTTGGCGAAAAGGTGAGTTTCTAATCTTTTAATTAATTTGCAAAGAATTTTTAATGGAATGGAAATTTAGTGTTAATGATGTTAAGGTTTAATCATTTAGAAACAACAGAGAAAATCAGATAGGTTTCACAGAAAGAAAGCGCATATAAGTTGTTTGTGAACTAACTTTCTCATATTTCCCTTCGCTTTGGCACCGGCTTTAGAGTTTAAAATATAAATGTTTTTTTCAGTTTATTGCTCCAGATTTAACGTGAACATAATTATGCAGGACGAGGTTGAAACTATATCAGCTTCCATGATCGTGAAATCGAGAAGTTGGCGTATAAAAGGCCTACCGGTACTCTTGATTACCGAAAAAATGAAATATAAGTAGGGCCTAAATTTGAAAGTGCTAGTTCAGTTTTACGAGAAAAGGCCTGCCGCTCCGAAAATTCCCACTCGAATTTTAGTCCCAGTCCGCCCTGGGTGTGTCGAATACTCTAATGACAATGTAATGTGTATACTGGATAATAGTATATATCATGACATAGGATGGAGAACATTCATTTTTTAAATTTTTTTTATGGAAAGTGGAGTTTTCGGACGGGCTAAGGGAGCAAACATCCATCAAAAACAACTGAATTGATATAAACCTCTATACATGTATAGGATGAACAGCCATTACATTAATGGGACAGAATAAAGCAATCCAGCCGTCATTTTGGGGGGTAATTCTTGATAAATATATTTGTGTACATTTATATGTATGTATTCGATTTTGTATACGAAAAATCAAATCAAACCAAAGAAAAGTGAAGTGAAGTATGTGACTACTATAAAGTAGCTCTTTAAAAAAAAAAAATCAGAAAATAAATTTTGAAGGGATCATATAACATTAAGGAGCAAGATCAGGGAGAAAATTATATCATGAGAAAGCCTTCTCAGCGATATCCTATTTCCATGTATGTTGGAGTTGTGCAAGATTCATGTAGCAATTTCGTTTCGGAACATTAAGTCACAAAGAAAAGAAATCGACAATTTGCAGGTACAAACCGCATCGCCTGCAGATGTGTTTGAAAATTACAGTAACCTTTTCGATCCGTCATAATTTCTACTGGCAATACAATGACACATTTACACTGTTGGAATATAGATATTGTTGAATGTTTCTTTTGTGATTGCATGATATCTAATTGAATTCAGAATGGAATGCACTTCATTTTGTTACTTATATTGTGTCACAGATATATTTTACATGTGTACCGACAAGTAAATCCCTCTGACAATTATAGACGTACAAAAGAAATGAACGACAGACTTCACAAATTGAAGACTATCTCACTCAATTTGATAATAATGAATGCAAATTTGTGTCCCCCCAACCCCCCCCCCCCCAAACAACAACAAAAGAATGTAGTCAAAGTTTCACTATTTCGCCTAATTTTGTGAATTTTGTAGGTCCATATTTTGTTTTAATCCAACTTTATAATTTTTAATTGCAATAATTATTCCCTTTATATTATAGTTTGGTCTGCCTCTGTTAAATACGTTTGACTCAACCTATTCTTGGCCTGGGTGACCGTTTGCTAAAAACAATATTCACTGACCAGGGGTGCCGTACTTAGAGGCGATTGTTCACGGTCATTTAGATTAGAACAAAATGGAGAAACCGACGGACTTTGGACAAAGGTGCATAATTATGTAAAACAAGTCATTCGTATCGGTCAGTTGGGACTAAATTGGGACAGAAGTGACCACTTTCGTCTTCTATTTCCAGATCCAATTTCTTGGGACTATACTCGTCACTGAGAGGAGGGTGGGAGAGAGAATGAGCGGGGAAACTACATGGAAGCATTTTATTTTAGAATGCCTCTCTGTGTGGGCCTTTATCTGTTTTATATATGCATGCTTATGAATAATTCTACTTATTTGTGATCTCGTTCTCATATTCGAGTCAAGATTAAAGAACCCTATTAAATATCATTGCATTATATCTCGTTTCTTGTTCGAACATATGTTTTAAGCCGTAGATAAAGTCTATCTGGCTAATTACTCAAACCAAACGAAAACACTTAAATGTGATTTGGAACAATCTTATACCTCGAAATTTTTATAAAAGCTTGGAATTATCGGGATCCAAAAAGCGGTTATATCTGGATTTCAAAGTGATATGAAGGGTCGCTCCCCACGGGAAATAGAATAGATGTTGATAAATTTACACACTTCTACTTCTTCTTACTTTCAACTTGACTCTCCTCTCACAGTTAATAATAATAATTAATAATTATGAGTATTTATATTGCGCCATATGTCTGTCAAAAATGACACTCCTGGCGCAGTTAAGAGAGAGAGAGAGAGAAGAGAAGAGAAGAAAAAGAAGGAGAGAGTTACATTTGGATTTTTTTCTTCATTTACTCATGGAACCTTCACATAGAGATTGATGGGCATGTCATACAGAAAAAAAATTGTATGATTTAGAGATTTGAAATGCAAATTATGTAATTATAAATTAATTTGAAAAAAATGGTTTAAATTACTACATACTGGGGCTCTTCGTCAGCAAAATTTGTTCAGCGGCAGCGGCATGCATTTGCGTCAACGGGAGCTTGACAGTCATCATCATCATCATCGTCGTCACTATCATCACCACTGTCATTAGCATCATCGTCATTCTCATCATCACCACCATCACCAATCATCATCACCGCCATTATCATCATCATCATCATCATTATCATCACCACCATCATAATCATAATCATTATCATCACCACCACGACCACCATCATCATCATCATAATCATCATCATCATTATCATCACCACCATCATAATCATAATCATAATCATCATCATCACCACCACCAGCACCATCATCATCATCATAATCATCATCATCATCATCATCATCATCACCATCATCATTATCATCATCATCATCATCATCATCATCAATATCATAGCCTTCGTTTTCACTTCTCTCACTGTCTGGTTACCAGGTTGCCATCAAGATAATTGACAAGAGAGATGCGAGGGAAGATGCCTATCTCCACAAGACCCTCCGTAGGGAGGCGGGGCTGCTCCAACTCCTAGGCCACACCCACATCGTACGCCTTCTCGAAGTCATGGAAACGGACAACAATCTGTACTTGGTGCTGGAGCTCTGCGGGGGCGGGCCTTTGCTGGATAGAGTGTGTGAGAAGGGCGGGCTGGAAGAAGGCGTGGCCAGACGGTATATCAAACAGGTGGCGTCGGCTGTGTACCATATGCATCAAACGGGCGTGGTGCACAGGTAAGATGACTTCTAAAAGAAATTCACGTCCATATTTATGTTGAATAAAGTACCTGTCAAAATGGACCCATGATATTTGAAAAATAGTTTAGTAAAATGTGAGTTATTTTGCACTGAAATGTAAATTTCCAAGGAACCCTCAACCCATATTTGAAGTTAAAAATACGCTTTAATTCGCTACTGCAAAACAGGCCCTATATGTTACTTGTGATTTGAAGGATTTATATTGTTCTCACTGGATGACTACACCAAACTAATTATACATCCAACAAATATTAGTTCACTATCATGACTATAGAGTTAAACTGAGAATTAGTTTAAATATTATTACGCTGATTAAATAATAAAAATGATAAAAACGCAAATACGATTTCTTCCTCATTAAAAAGGCAAACTAGTCATTTTCGTTCCCAATTTTGTACTGATATTTTAATACAAGACATAATCATTGCAAATGCTATTCCCTGGCGTTTGCATTTTCTTTGTGTTGATGGTCTGCGTAATTATTCATAAACATATTGCTCGTATTCTATTTCCTAACTTTCTCCACAGAGATCTTAAAGTCGAGAATCTTCTCCTTGACGACAACGACAAAATTCGAATAATAGGTAGGTTAAACTTTAAATGATACTTTTGGTGGAGACTGGCATTGTTGTTTTATCTTTGTTTTACCCTTAATCAGGTGGTTCTGACTTCGTATTTCCGCTTGATTCTTAAGTCATAAAAATGAAACAAATTAAGTTAACATACATTTAGAAGAATATAAAAAGGGCTCTATGATACCTTTTTTTTAACCATCTATTATCTTTGTCTCTGTCCGTAAACTTATTTCATCTCTAATTTCTAATCTCAATAGGTTTTTGACAGTAATTTCACCAGGCGACTCTAGTCAAGATTATAAATCTTAGATAGTAAGACGGGCTGTATTATCGTTTTCTCTCTCTCTCACAGCTCCTTTAGAAATATTTCTTAAAGCTCTTAAGGCCTATCTATATCCTTTCATTGATTTCTTATATTTTTAAAAATAGATTTTGGACTAAGTAATTTCATCGGGAACCTCGAACGAGAAACAGACATCAGGGATGCTAAGAAGCGGGAACGGGAATTCTCGAGCCGCAAACAGGCGGACGTCCGAGCTACCCGGAGACAGAGCCGTACCGTCGGTCCAGGAAAAAATGGCGTCACAGGTGATAGTGACGGTAGAGGAAGACCAGCTGAGCCCCGGGGCGTGGTCAGGGCACGGCTTCCTTCAGATGATGGGGCTAAACGACGGACCAGAGGCCCTTCCCTTCGCGAGGACAACGGCCAAGAAACGTGGCGTGAAAGAGCGGGACTGCAACGGAAAACCAGCAAGGAACACCCGAATATGTACAGGTCCAATCCGAAACAAAATGGCGCCCGAGTTCATGGCGGGAACGTTCAATTTCCAGGACAATCCATACATCGTCGGAAAGCCGCCCAGGAACAGAATTCTCCAGAGAAAAGACGGAATGTGTTGAAGAATAGAATATTGGATGTATTCGGGACAAGGAATTTTGCGGGAACGCTTTGTGGGAGTCCCGCCTATGCAGCTCCTGAGATTATTGCACGGAAGCGATATGGGCCAAAGGTGGATGTATGGAGCATGTAAGAAAACTTCTCATTTTCTTCTTAAACACAATTTTTTTTTTCTGCGATGAAACAAAAGTGTAGTGTTACATAATTTTTTTGTTACAGTTTCATACTAAACAATAATGCACTTTTTGTTTGCCTGTTCCTTTCTTTACTAATTTTGTGTGAAATTGATTGGTATATAAAAGGGAAAATATTTTACCTATGAATGTGCCTAAATAGGTTTTGTATTATAAGAAATATATGCATAGATACAATTACTGGCATACAGGTGGGGGGCTTGGGGGGGGAGGCTGCAGCCCCCAAAAGTTCCACGACAAAAAAAAAAAAAAGGAAAAAAAAAAAAGGAGGAAAAAGAAAAAAAGAGAAAAAAGGGGACAGTTTGAAATTACCTACCTAATATAGGTCTAGATCTGTAACAAAATTACATTTTCATTTAAAAAAGGTCAATTTTTTGGCTCGCTCTCTTCGCTCGCTCGCAAGTATTCAGAAATTGTGTCGCAAATGCCATGTTCAGCCCCCTCAAATGTTTGGGCTCATTACCCCACTGGATACAATATTAGAAGCAACAATATCTTACTCTTTGAAGTAAATATGAAATAGTAAGATCTTGTTGTGCTTTAATCACATACATATTTATTAGCATATTGCTCCATTTTTTAAAGCTACATATTTTGGATCAGCAGCATTTGTATAAAATTTAGGTACCTGTCACTTTGACTTCAAGTGGCCTATACGTCCGTTTATCATAGATTTATATACGAACGACTGTAAAAACGCAAGTTCAAATATAGCTATGATAACATTCTGTAAAATTCCCTTGAGAACCTCCTTGCGTTCAATATTCCTTTGTTCGTCGTACCAAATATATATTTTTTTATTTACATGGAAAAGCAAATATATCGTCTGTTATTATACCACAACCCATATGTTTTTCACATTCTATTGTTCAAGGCGTCGAACAGCCAATACACAATCGATCTGGGCTAACACCTCTCACAAAACATAAGATCTGTAATTGGGTCATGATTGTTTATGCAGGACACACACTCTCATAAAAATAGCGAAAATACAATGATCACAATAATTGCCGACGCAAGGCTAGTGAGTTTGTGGACAAAGATCGCAATTTTTGGCCATTTATGACTATGCCAATGTCCAATTTATATGCGTTTATCTACCATCCTAATATGGCTTAATTACTGCAAATTATGACAACTGTATAGTAGAGTAAATCTTGTCAGGCAATTAGGCTATTATAATGGACATAAATTGACCCCAGTGGTGGTATTTCTTCTGTATGCATAAGAGTAATTTAGATATCAAACTGACGCGATGAATTAATTATCAAGTCGTTGGTCAAAATCAAAGTTACTGTATTATGTTGACATTGCTTTTTATTATATAGCTGTCCATTTAAAAGATTAAAGGGATGTTTATAAATATTTATACAGGAATTTTTTGTTTTTTATAATCGCAATCTGTATGTAATATTGAACTTTGTGATACATGTAGTTATGCAACACAGAAGAGGTATTGTATAAGGTATAATTGACTCTGTATACATTATATGAACATGATGAATGTTCATGTCTAAAAGACTGTGCTGCTTCATTATGTCATTGATTTATGAGTACTATTTATGAGTAAATTTTAATCATTCTTCACATTCCTTTAATTTTGTGTATATAAAAAGATTACTCATTTCAAATATGAAAATAACATTTTCTTTAAATGAGGTGTACCTTTATTTCCTCCACACTTTAATGACAATTTAATTATTTAAATTTCAATATAAATAAGAGGTGTTGTGGTCTAGTGGATAAGTCTTCGCACCGACCACAGGGTACGGGGTTGGAATCCCTGCCGCAGCACTAACGGGGGGGGGGGGGGGGGGGGGGGGGGGGGGGGGGGGGTGGTGACAATTTTTTTTTCTCCAGCCCTCAAAAAGTAGCTCAGTGGGGGGGGGGGGGGGGGGTTATCAGACGTTTTGCTCCATGATTCTCTGACAAGCAAAAAAAAAAAAAAAAAAAAAAGTAAAAAAAAAAGAAATTCTGTCAAAAGTTGTCAGGGGGGGGGGGCACTCTGCCCCCTGCCCCCCCTTGGGTACGCTAGTGCATTAATTAACGTCACTATTTCCTATATCACTTTCTTTCTGTATTTTTTATTTTTTCTTTCCTCTTTATCGGAATATCTCTCCCTGCCTCTTTACATCTACCCTCTCGTGTATCTTACTTTCGCTTCATCGTCCCCCTCCCATTCCCCCTCTCTTTTTCTTCCTCCCTCTCTCTCCCTCTCTCTCTCTCTCCCACACCACACACGCATGCACACACATGCACGCCAACCGTACACTATCAATAATATACGTCTCGCTGTCGCTTTCTCTTTTATCCCCGCTCTCTCTCTCTCTCCTCCCCTCTCTCTCTCTTTCTCTCTCTTTAAATCCTCACCATATTCTGTATTTATTTCTTCAATACGGCGATCTTTTCTAACTTTTCGTTGCAGTGGAGTCAACGCGTATGCCCTACTGACTGGGACGCTTCCCTTCATCGTGGAGCCTTTCAACCTCCGTCAGCTCCTGTCCAAGATACAGAAAGGAGAGATGGGTTCCCTGCCTTCTGGTCTCTCATCAGGTACTGTAAAAGCTACCAAAAGAATCGACTCAAACAGAAATTCATTACAGGCTAATATGATTTATTTTAATTCATTCTATTTTATTCGTGAGATGTTTTCTATGTCACGAAATTTTAAACATCAAAAGGACATAGCTTGACGGGATAATCCATGAAAGCTGACTTTCCAGTAAGCTAAAATGACGAGAGGTTGTAGCCAGCTCCTCCCATACTTTGCCTGAGCTAGCTCGGCAACTCGTATATGCAACTCGTAGAGAAATGAGAATAGTTCGGCGCAATTTGTCGAGAACTCAGAATAGCTCGGCACAACTTGTAGAATCCAAATTGCTCTGCAAGTATTTTGAAGCTGGGGTATTAATATCCCAAACTCTTTGGAAGCGCATAGGGATGTGGAATATCATTATCGAAATACCTGAACATGTTGAAGTATCTCGCCAAGCCGAGCAACCCGACAACCCGAGAGAAGCTAGATCATTGGAAAGATCGGCACCCATTTAACCAAAAGATATACAAAAGGGAAAGGTTCGGAGGGAGAGTAGGTAAAGGACAATGAAACGTTTTTTTTCTCTCTTTTAATGCTTTAATGAATACGAATAAACAATAGTTTATAAAGAAGCAAAGCGCCCTATAAAAGCTTTCCTTTTGTCCAAAGGGTTAACCCAGTAGTTATCTGGGCTCTACCACACAGTGGTAACAGTTTCGCCCTCGCGTAAACATTAACCGAAGCAAGACCTTCGCTCTTGGAAAGCTTTCCTTTCTTTGTAAAATCAGGATCAAGTTCATAGCGAGTCTTGGTCAGCTGCCTACGTAAACCTTCTCACATTGCAAGGTTTAGAAAACAGACGTCAGCGTTGCGATGAAAGTTAGACGATTTACAGAAGCGAGACTATGTTGGCAACCTTGTACCCAGGTGTAGCGTTTCTCATGATAATAAACATGCTCATAATAGCAAGGAAAACAGCTATGTTTCACAATTTGAAGAGAAGGATTTTATGAACGAAAGTAGAGACAGGATCATTCAGTACACGTTTATCGAGGTGTCATGATAATCGTGCCTAAGAATTAGAAAGAGGTATTTGAATAGTTTACACGCGATTGATAAGTCAAGTGCAGAACTGTATCATCGATACTAAATAACTTACGAGACATTTTTATTCTTATTTTTAAAGCTGAAAAGAATGTAGGATCAAGTGGCAGTAATAAAGGCCACCTTCTCGGCCCTTACGAGAACGCTCTTAGTTCACAAAACTTTCGTCTTTACAGGTTCCAAATTTTGGAACAGTAGCTGCACAGTTTTAAAAAAAGAACTGAAATCTCTTTTGCTGAACCCATATCATACATTATTTAATAACTCTCTCTCTGTCCATATTAATACTCTGTAAAACGTCTTTGTTTTCTCATCACAGAATGCTGCATGGTTGCTGATCTCTCTCTCTCTCTCTCTCTCTCTCTCTCTCCCTCTCCCTCTCTACAATCATGTAGTCTGTTCATGTTCTGTTCAGTTTTCATTTGCTGATTTCCATGCTTTCTGTTTCTTCTCATCTTGATCTCACCAGTTCTACTTTCCAGCAACTTTTCTTTGCTAAATGGGGACCTAACTCGACAAGCCCAGCTTTTAATAGATCCCTCCACATTTGTATATACTGTATGCGTTTACTACTGGAAAACATTTACTATACTGAGCTGTTATTATACATGTATTAATCTTTGTATTATGTCATTTGATTTATATGCTTATATGTTGCTTCTCATTTTTATACATTATGTAAACTGAACGCGGGAAACAAAATAAAATCAAACTAAAATCAAAACATTGACTGATTTCCACGATGATTAACAATCTAAATTTGATTATTTGAAAACCCCCCCCCCCCCCCCCCGCCCAATATGAATAAATTAATTTTACTGTCAGGACAGAGTGTAAAAGGGAAGAAAACATGGCGATGTTGAGATTAGTTGTTGCCAAAATTGTCACGGGTCATAAATGTTTTGTTTTATGACTGAAACGGAAGGTCCTATTACAAATTACACTTGGTTATTTTAACAACGCTTTTGAATAGACAAGCCGAAGTTGATGACTCTATGTCAACCAAAAAGTGCACCATTTTGTTATCCTTAATCATTATGTGCGTTCTTTTATTCCAGACTGCAAGAGTTTTATACGCTATCTCCTCGAACCGAACCCCGAGAAACGACCGACAATCTATGATGTCCTATGTCACCCGTGGTTGGCAGGGGTCTATGAGCCACTCCGCTCCCTGAGTCCTACAGGCGCCAGCTACGCCCTCACCCCTACGCCTCCTTCAACACCGTCCTCTGGACGGAGAGTAAGCCGCATGCTGCTCGATCATGATATCGTCAGCTACATCCGGGAGACGCTGGGGATCAAGTCGACCCACGTCAGCGAGTCCGTGCTCGCAGGGCGCGCCGATGAATACTCGGCGATCTACCATCTCTTGGCCAAGCAACGGGAGCGGGACGAAGTGCCCAAGATTGCGCAGAGGCTGCAGGAGAACTGGGAAACCTTTCGGGCGTGTTCCCGCCAGGATGATGACGAGGATGTCGATCTTGACAATGAAGGTGATGGAGATATTAAAGAGCAAATTGCAGCAGGTGATGCGACAAAGAAATTGGAAGGGTCTCCAAGGCAGCGGAGGCTGGTGGGTGATGACGACGATGATGACGAAGAAAAGATGACGGTTGCCGCAGAGGTGAGGGACAAAAAGAAACGTATTGATAAAGAAAGGTTTATCAGAATGAATTCTTGAAGACATCTTGGTTAATTCTGTTAAAAATAAGACATGGGGTATTCAAAATAGGATGGAGCCGTTGTATAAGGCCCCCCTCCCCGAAAAGAAAATAAATACAGCGGGTCTACGGCACGCAGAGCTGCAAAGCTGATGAGGTACACCACCTTATCAAGGTATGGATATGCCACCGGAATACTATGATTTTGACATTTTGAATCATAATACTTGAGAAACATGCCTTCCTTGATATATCATGAACATGACAAAGTGATGAAAGAATGTAATCGAGCGAGTAGTGAAATTGTTTCACCCTTAAACAGCCCGGGGCGGGTTAAGTTGAATATGTAGTATGTATATAACTGTGTCATATTTGTGTGTCATATTTAATTTTGGATCGTTGTCAATCTTTTTCAATTTTTACAGACTGCTCTTCAGATCGCTGGTAAGAAGAACGGGAGCTTCCATTTCAAGATGGCGATGGTGATTGAAGAGGATGCAGAAAGAGCTGCGAGATCAACAACTAACGTCTCGCTGAACTCTAAAGCGACAGAAACAAGCGCCATCTACCGAGAGGTTCTCGGTGAAGTCCATTCGGAACGCGCATCGTCATCATTATCATCGCCCACTAAGTCCACATCTTCTAAAGACGGACAACGCGCGGGAACACCGTTCAGTCAGTCACAGCGCCACGGGCAAGGAAATCTAGGCTACATGAACGATAGTCGCGCTAGTGCAGCTAGCGGCAACCCGTGGCTCATTATGCTTGGGCGAGAAAGAACAACGAGTACCATTCGGTCAGGCATCAGCGGTCCTGATACACGCATGGAAAACAAAAATGTGCATCAACCTGGAGTGACGACATCCTGCTTTCAAGGAGAGAACGTGAAGAAGAAAGCTGAGAAGAGCCAACCTAGGACTGATAGGTTTGAAACTTCAAGGAGAGATGCAGAATCTTCTGCGAAACAAGGCAGCGCGAATGGACGGGTTTCCCTATCTAGCGGCAGGGCCGTTAATCTAACCTTCCAGCAATCGACTGATCCTACCGTGACGACATTCGCCAATCACTTCCGACATGACCAACTACCTGATCGATTGATAAGACGATCAAACCTGAAGAATCCTTTCATTTTAGACAGAACTCCTGGGAGTCAAGGTGGACGTTTGGATCCACCAAAGTCCGTGACATTTCGAAGAAATAGATTCCATCTCGAGGCTGACGAAAAAGTGCGCGAAGCGGTGAAAGAGAGAACTGTCGCAAACACGATCGGTGTGCTGTCGCAGACAGCGACGAAAGTGGGAAACATCAATAGCATTCGCGATAGAAAACAGGAAGAAGCCGTCAGAGTTTACCGTTCAACCCGCAAAACAAGCGCGGTTCCACGTGAGTTCTCGGTTATTCGTAGGCAACGTCGCCCTTCGAACCCAGTTAAACGTAAACCAATCGGGAAACCCGCAGTGACGTTGTCCCGGAAGCCTTCTAAAGCCGCTAAAGGGAAAGCAAATCCACAAAAGCCTGAACAATCCGTGGCAAAAACTACCGCTACCATATCCGGACGTCCAAGCACTGCCAGCCTACAGGACGAACAGAACAGTATAGAACAGGCGGCAGTAAAAATCAGCGGTAATTGCTCACGGACACAAGGCAATCGAACCGACACCGGTTCGGAAAACAATGGCGGTGACTTGACGAACTTGCCAAGGCGGTTCTCGACGAGCGACGAAGGATACGATACCACTCACTCCATCGAGGGCGACTCCAACTCCAGCAAGAAATTACCCGACATAGCTCCGCCAATTGTAAGTCTTTCCCCAAGACGCTTGTCAGAAGCTGAGAAGACCACTGTATCGAAAACAATGAAAGCTCTTAAACTGGAAAATACGAATGAATCTTGAATGTACTGATTGCCAAGCCTCATTTCTGAAAACATTATTCTGTTCAAAATCAGATAATAATGTCCTTCTGCACATTGACTCTAGAGTTATTGTATCAAAGTGTACATTAATCTACATTGCCACTTTTACCCAGGAGATAATGGGTACATGTTAGGATTGCCGAAAGTCATTGTGACTGTTTTTGCCATTGCCCTACATTGCATGCATGCATGTGAACAGTGCAAAATGGTAGGAATGTTCCCTAAGGAGTGGAGATGGTGCACATTTGTGTGCGGGCTTGAAATCCAATGACCAGGGGTAATAATGAATAACATTGTAAAACGAATTGAAGTATTCACATAATGCGCTATATAAATGTATTATATTATGAATATTATTACACAAATATTTCATTAAATCGTAAAGATTTGATAATGCCAGGGCCCAGTGGTATAGATTATAATTATCTATTCTTCCTTCCTCTTATAGTTCCATATAGGTAAGCGGGTTCCTCTTGATAAAAATATAGCCTACCGAGAGGCTATACGCAATCGTGTTGCAGAAAGCTTTCAATTGTGAGTAAAATCTAGAATATCGGCAAGGCGGGAAGACAAGTGGGCGAGGTCCGGTACCTCAGTCATATTTTTGTCTCTTTCTCCTCTTCCACCTCCTCCTCCTTCTTCTTCTTTCTTCTTCTTCTTCTTTTTCTTCCTCTTCCTTCACCTCTTCCTCTTCCTCCTTTTTCTTTCTCCTCTTCTTCCTCCTCCTCCTCTTCTTATTTTTCTTCTTCTTCTTCTTCCTCTTCCTTCACCTCTTCCTCTTCCTTCACCTCTTCCTCTTCCTTTTTCTTTCTCCTCTTCTTCCTCCTCGTTCTCTTCTTCCTCCTCTTCGTCTTCCTCTTCCACCACCTCTTCTTTCTCTTCTTCCTCCTCCTCCTCTTCCTCTTCTTCTTCCTCTTTCTCTTCCTCCTCCTGCTCATCTTCCTCTTCTTTTCTCCTCCTCATCCTCCTCTTTTTTCCACTTCCTCTTCTTCTTCTTCTTGTTATTGTTATTCTTGTTCTTGTTCTTCTTCCAGAAAGCCGAATTGGTATGATTTATGATTTTGTTTCCCTGTCTTCTATTCTCATCAAGAGAAGATCGACAAGAAAATGGTGTTATTTGTCTTTTGTGAAGTTCCGTCCTATCCTGTATGTATTAGTGACAGTTGAAAATTGTATAATTGGGTTTTTACAACCGTGTATCAATCAGATAAAATGATTATTTACGTCTAGGGACCAACCTTTAACGTCACCTTCCAAAAGACGTTACTCGGTTCCGATGGAGAAGAAATGAAGTAGGCCTAACACTATATTGAAGGTTGAAGAGCGCCATCTCTTGAAATCGAATCAATGTCAATGGAATGGCTGAGCCAATGCTTTTCACAAGTAAATTGGTATTTTATTCTCTTCATTTTCTTGATTGTATAGTAAGGAAAATTGTTATTTTCGTCATCAAATGCATAAACATCTTTTATTTCTCATTCCCATCGTCATTCGAAACATCAATATAATTTCTTCATTTATCATTTCCACCACCACCACCACCCAACATCCTTTATCATCATCATCATCACCAAGATTATCATCATCAAGATTATCATCATTGTTATTATTTCATTTACAATGGAATCATTATTATCCGAATGAACTCTTTCATCACATATCTCCATAGATATTTTTCTAGCATTACTTAGTACTTACAACAATGTCGCCATCATCATCTGGTGAACACTTCATTCTCATTCATTACAATCATCTCATCAGATGCTCTGACGTATGCCTCGGCGACAACTGCTCCGGGATTTAGATCGTAAAAGATGTAGGGTTAGGGTTAAGCCCACCGCACACTATACGATCGGTCTACGATCCGATTTTGGAAATAAATCGCAATATCATTAAATATAGGTAGTTTAACAAGTGAAAGCTACCTGATTCAGGTCCTGAACAATAATATGAATACTCAACATAGGAATTTGGTGCGATGTCAGCCTTATATCTGGAATAAAGGCCAAATGAGTTTCAAATCGTAGACAATCGCAGGACTGCTCTGACGTCACTACGATTCAGAGCCGATTTGGCATTTCCTCAGACTAGAAGGCTCGTAGTAGGCCGTCATTTCGATTTTACTATCTATGTTACTATTCAGAACCTCAATCAAACATATTTTATCTGTTTATCTGTTTATATCTAAGGCTATAACATTTTCTTTCAAAATCGGATCGTAGGCCGATCGTATAGTGTGCGTTGGGCTTTAGGGTTGCAATTAGGTTTTAGGTTTGGGGTTGAGGATTAGTGTTTAGGTATTTTGTTTGGTCCAGGGTTGAAGTGGGCAGTTCTGTTTAGTGTACGGAATTGACATTATCAACTTCACCCTCATCATCTTCCTCCTCTTTGTTATCATGGTCTTTTAACCCTTTCGGGACAGGAATTATTTAAAGGCTGAATTGATCCCATTTTGTTCTTCAAATTGGCAACAATTATACTTTTCTTTTAGTGCTACATGGTTCTTATAAGGTGTAAAGTCTCTGAAAACAATATACGTGGTTAGGAATTTTGTTGAAAAGTTGAGAAAATTACCAATTTTGCTAGAAAGCAATGATTTTGAACCTCTCAATGTGTTGCCAATTTAAGGATTTTAAAGCTTATTCTCATTTTTAAAATTCCTGGCATCAAATGCAATATGGTAATGCAACAAAAATGGACATAGTGTGTGTGGAAATTTTTGCTCTTTCTACTTATGTATCTGGTATATTTTTTAGAGCTCTGAATCAAAGGTTATTGAGCCAAACCACAAAATGTGGTCAATTATCTCAAAGGGTTAACTGGGTCATCAAAAGGTCATATTTATATTTATCCAAATTCAAAATCACTCTCAACCAGTTCTTAAGGCTACAACAGCATGTCTTGTTATCCAAACTTCAAAACAGTTACAAAAAAAGTGTACACGAGATTCTTCAGTATTCCAATATCATATGTAAATATATAAAATTTTATTTTCAAATTGTACAAAAGGAAAAAATAATCAAGCTATAGTTCACATTTTACATAAGAAGCACTTCATCCACAATTATCTGACAAATACTATATATGCAACTTCACATTATTATACCTAAATGTAGCAATGATTACTGTTTATATTTCCTCTACCGGTACTTTATCAGAAACATGCTGCTTGGCATGACATACTGTGGAAGTGTAATAAACTGCTGGAAAAGTATATGTGTGATCAATTATTACAAGTTGATGTATACATCTTATGTGTCACATAATTATGTATTATTTGTACATACAATAAATGCTTGTGGAATGAAAGAACTGCATTAGCTTGTATGTTTCATAACATTTTTATACATATGATCCCTCAGATTTTAGAATAATAACTTCATGCATTTTCAGTGATTGTACCTGTAAATAAGGATATACTTAATCAGAAGTGAACTGAATTATGAAAAGAAAGAAAATATCTGTACATGTGCACAGTTACTTCTGTACAAGGTTATATGTGAGGTCAACTTAAATGCCGTAGTGAATTACAAAAAAAAGAGACCAAGTACCTTTAAAGAGAAGTTACCCTGTATAAATACATTCAGACAGCCTAAAATATGACACCCATCATACATCCAAACAATACTACAGCCTAAAAACTTATCTTCAAGTATGTACATCACCATGTAGATAAAAGATAAAAAGCATGAGCTCTGGCATGTATTTGTATTTGTGATTTTTCATTACTCAGTTGGGGGAAGGATTGGATTAAAAAAATAAAAAATGCATTCTCTATTGCAACAGCTCTTGGGTCTTCAAGTTGATTTTTACTGTCTCAAAATCCTTCTGCAAAACTTTTCACAGAGAGCAAGTTAAACACAAAGTTTAAGTACTTAACAAAAAAAAAAAAAAAAAAAAAAAAAAGAAGAAGATGCAAAATACCGCATAAACTTCTTGTCATCAAAATTTGGCTATCTCAAATATGTTCCAAAATAGTTTGAATGTATATCAGACAACTAACAAAGGGGTTGCATATATATCACACACAAAATGAACCTTTAATTGATGACATGATGCACGTTCTACAATTTTCTACAATAATGAGTGTGTACATAAAAGTGATCACTGATCAGTACAACTGTGAGCAACAATGATTTTGTCCTTCTCAATGTGTTGCCAATTTTAGGATTTTAAAGCTTATTCTAGTTTTTAAAATTCCTGGCATCAAATGCAATATGGTCATGCAACAAAAATGGACATACTGTGTGCAGAAAATTTTGCTCTTTCTACTCATGCATCAGGTATATTTTTTAGAGCTCTGAATCAAAAGTTATTGAGCCAAACCACAAAATCTGGTCAAATGTCTTGAACGGGTTAAAGTAGACTGGTGCAATTGTAAATATACTGTATATACTTCAAGTTCTGGATTGGATATTGAGAGTAATATACTGCTAATCTAAAAGCACTGCAATGCACCCCGACACCAGCAATGCACCCCGACACCAGCAATTTTTACAACAATATGAGCAAACAAACAAAGATATACAAAAAATAATCCTATTAAACATTCTTCTGAGAATCCCAATGATCCCTCCTACTTATATAAAGGCCTAAAGTATTTATGTATGATCTAAAATGGTGACAGGCAGGAATGGTACATGTAAAAAACTGAAATAACTGTCCTCCTTTTTTATCTTATTTCAAATTGTCTAAAGAAGTAATTTAATTTACATGATTTGGTATGAAGTAATTCATAATACAAAGATAATACGCAAAGATAATAGGCAAGAGATTACACAAAGAGATGGCATTTTCAACATGATGGGTGGATGTCTAATATCTGGTCTTTATGGCACATTAGCAAATATTAAAGAACACAGATGACAAGTATTTAAAAAGGGTGATTTGGTCTATATGCCACTTCATTAAATAATGAATAATAGGTATGGTATGAGCCTCACAAAAGTCATAGCTGATTTCTGGTCTGCAATGAGGGCTCAAAACATCGCAGGGTTACAGTACAGGTGGATCCCAAAAAGTCTCATTCTGGATTCCCCAACATGTCAAAATGGAACCGGGGCACAGTGTACTAGGGCCCGCAATAGCTGGCTCCAGATCCTCGGCAAAAAGGGTTAGTAGGATGCACTGAAGCCCCTGTCTACATGCACATGTACATATGCCATCTCACGAATACAAATGTATTTCATGTAAGAAAAAAAAAGTAAGCTATTTACCTTGCCTGGATAATCAAGACATGTAAATTCTGGTTCTTAACGCATACATGTAGCAGTTCAGAGTTTTTGTAAGGTCTGAATAAATCATCTTTTCTTCCTCAAATTGGCATCAATTATTTTCACTTTCCACTCCTACATAGTTGAAAAGAATAAAATGTATATGAAATGAACCAATGTGATTTTAAATTACTAAATTCAACGAAAATTGCCAATTTGTTCATGAAAATAGTGGTTTTTCAATTTAACACTGCTGCTTTGCCAATTTAGAGACTTTAATGATCAGTTACATCTAAATCGCTCTTATTCATGAACCGCACAACGTACAGCATTGAAAATGAAGAATAAAACATTACTGTGATTTTTGCTCTTTCTGCTCATGTATTATGTGGAATTCTTAGCATTCTGGATCAAAAGATAATCCAAAAACATCTCTAAAAGGACACACTGAACTGCTAAGGATGAATAGACAACATAAACATTTGTTTAAAGTACAGGAAAAAGCCTTCCATTAGCATTATGTCCTGTATGTTTCTATGCTTTGTGCGGAATGACTTAAAAGAAAGAGCTCTGGGGGACCGAGAAATGTTGCATATTTGACTGGATCATAATAATAATGTCCATGTTCACAAGAAATAAAAGTCAGATAGCAGCTCAACATACATCAACCTCTGAATAATACAAAATTGAGTTTTCAGAAATCTATTGTACTTGGAGAGACACACTAGTTACTGCCCTCTCCCCTCTCTCTCTCTCCAAAAAAAAAAAAAAAAAAAAAAAAAGGTCTGGAAATGATGGCTTATTGTCCTCAATAAATAAAGCATGTGTCCATAGATGGAGAATAGGGAACACAATCTTTTTAACCTATTGAATACCAACATCAAGAAAATTTGAAATAAAAATGATTAGAAAAACAGGTTACATGAACATAAATTTATCTCCAAAGGCTTAATCGACGCAGCTCACTATTAAATGCACCCAAAAGAAAAGAGGCTCAATTCCCATCCTTCAATATAACAGCTTCGGAGTTCATTCCATGTATATTTGACAACAGCATTCTTTCACACGTTATGCAAATTCTGGAAGGTTAATATTTTCATCCTCTCAAATTCAAGCTGATTGATAGGCACAGAATACCATCCACATGTAGACAGGGCACAGCGTAGATGGTGGGAATGAAAACTTCCAATCTTCAGTCCCACAGGTAGAGAATGCTGTATTGGAGGGTAGGGTGGAATAGACAAATCTCCCTGATATAAAGCTCTGTAGTTGATAACCTTTGTGTATTATCTCTTCTTCTCCTTCAGATGGTACTTTCCATTTAGCAACTTGATTGTTTTCTCTTCGGCACTGATGTGGATTGAAAATAAAATGAAGAAAATATTGAGAAAGAAAATAAGCCATTTGTAGCATATGATATGCAAAATAAAGCTCTGATGACAAATGTAGTGATAAATAACATTTTTAAAAGAAAAGAAAAAAGAAAAGAAATAGAAAAAGAAAACAAAGAAAGGAGGAAGGAATCTAATAAATCTAGTGGCAATATGATGTGAAGCAGAAAACAGTCTACCTTAAAAAATAATTCTCTTTCAGAACACCACCTAAAAGAAGGAAACGAGGAGATGAAATAACAGCAAAAGATTTAATGTTCAGGAGTCAAATTGCTCCACGAAAATTGAAATCATAAGATAGAGGGACGCATATACAGAAGGCTAAAAATATATGACATCCCTGGCATAACCTTTTGGTTGGAGAGGAACAAGAATTATCCAGGAGGATATGAACAGAATATACGAGTACTTATCAATATCAATTAATTCAAGATAAAAAGGTCAATAGAGATAAAAAAGAGAAAAGATGAGGGTAAAAATAAGAACTAACAATTAGTAGTGGTTCCCATTGCAACAAAAATTTATAGTGGCTATCCCTCCTGGGGCCCATTGCACAAAACTTGAGTTTAAACGCAAATCAGGAAAATCAAACGCAACTTTATCTTCAACCAATCGGAAATGCACATTAAGGACTTGCGTTTGATTTTTTAGGAGGTGCGATTAAACGCAAGTTTTGTGCAACGGGCCCCAGGAGTATTGCTGGTTATCCCTCACGCCTCACGGGTGCGTCCTCATTATAATTATGTTGTAGTACATGTACAAAAATTGTATAGTGTATACATGTATAAAATTGTCCTCTTCCAAAAAATTTGTTGTGACATGGATGCACTGTTCACATGTATATGTTTTTGTAACTACCACAACGTTTTGTTCATTGAATTAGATGACACTGCATTTTTTGTCTTGTTGTTGATATTATTTCTATTATTCCTGTTATTATCTTTTTTATGTTCCTTATGTGCTTTGTAATTGTTTCTTAATTTGCATGGTTTGTAATCATGAAATCAATAAAACATATGAATTAAAAAAAAAGAAGAACTAAGTAGAACTAATTAGTAGGTCAGAATTCCCAGCATTTCATGAAAACAAAATTCCATGATTTTTCCTTGATTTTTTCCCAGATGGAGGATAAGGATAAGAGGCTGACTACTTCTCTTTGATTTGAGTGTTTTTTCGCAAATTCTGTGACTGGGAAAAAAGTGAAATATCTTAATTTTCACCTTCCTGGTCTGATGATAGTGAATCTACCCATGACTGACAGGTCAACAACGGTAGAACCTTGTCTGGACTCCTCCGAATCACTCAGTACACCCCCATCAAACACCAAGTCAATCTTACTCCATAAGTCTTCAAACTCCTGTATCATGAAAAGAAAAGAAAAGAATATGGCTAGTCAAATAAAAAGTATCTTGGTATTCTAAGCATACTTGCTGAAAAAAGAACCTCAGGTTTTCAAAAACTAAGACCTAACAACTGTACAAACTAGTTGATATAAAACATACCAAAGCAAAAGGAATGCCTTTGAATGCGACAGACAACACTAGTTCTGATGTCCACAAGTAATTTGATATTTGTGATTGGAGTGTTCTGAAAATAGGCCTATAAACATTGTAATCATGCTTCAATGTTGCCATACTTTATTGTAAAATAGCTTCTTCAGTTATAAATATAATTCAGATTTAAAAATAACGTTGTTGAATACATTTTTCCCCTTTGAAACATGTGAAGAGTGTAGAAAGGCATAACAGATATCTCTTCTGAACTCAATGAATCATCTTTGTGCTTAAAACTTTCAAAATGATTTCCTAGCAAATCATCTGCTTACAGGAAGAAAGGCATTAACCCATATAGTTTTACAAACAGTTAATGCCCTTTTGGCTCTCAACATATGAGATGACTGTGAACAGAACTGACCTTGACAGAGAGAGTACTCCTTTGAGCTGTGGGATTGGCACTTGTCAGGGCTATGGGTTCTCCTACTGCTGCAGCTAGCTGCTGGATGAAGGGGTACTTGGGGATACGGAGGCCGATGAGCTCGGCGGAAGGGTTGAACTCGGGGTTGAGCTCAGATCTTCTCCTGAAGAGAACTGTTACAGGTCCAGGAAGGAGGTCTCTAAGGATATCATCAGAGACAGTAACGTAGCCCCATCTGATGGTCAAAAGGATAAACAAAAAGTCCTAAAAATTTAGTTTCTATTCATGTATCAGGCCAATGGAGTATTGACAAATTAAAAAATAAGCACTTCTTAGGAAACTCTACTATAATGATGAATAAAGTCAAAGAAAAATTCCTGGGAAAACCCAAAAATATTTTTGAGTGGAAAGTCTGTTATGATACATATGCTCTTCTCTAGGTCTTGTGTATGCAATATTCCTTTGTCATGAAGTGTGTGATTCCAGAAAAAAGTCTATTTTGATGTCAAATTCATTTCCTATGATTCTATCACCCTTATAATGGAAGTTGTAAAAAAAAAAATTGTCATTTTTAACACAGTATGTGATGCCATGTTGTAAAAGACCCTCCCAGTGTTGAGTGTACCAAAAATACAGAAAGAATTACCGGTATTTAAAATGTATGCAATAAGATAACAATTTTTGTTTCTCATATTGCTGGCAATTCTGTATTAGAAATCCAGTAACTCTTACTCATAAAATAGGACACTTTTTTTTTTTCTCTCATAACCCAGACTTTAATACCTGTGTATGTCTTCAATGCAGCTGACACAGATGGCAATGGGCTTGTTTCCATTTCTGCCCTTGACCTCGTACAGCTTCTCCACTGCTTCTGCACTCTGAGCCAAGGCAGCCAAGCCATAGATAGTGTCCGTGGGAACTGAGATTACATTCCCACTCGTCAAACTGTTTGCTGCCAGTGCTACGGCACCCCCTAGGCAATCTGGATTGCCACCTGAAAGACAGAAAAATAAATAGTAATCAGTCATAGTAAAGATGGTGTCTCTCCTTCTTTTTCTTCCTCCTCCTTGTTCTTCTTCCTCTTCCTCTTCCTGTTCTTCTTCCTCCTCCTCCTCCTTCTTCTTCCTGACGAGCGACTGAAATCAACTAGCTGATTATTCTATCACTTAGGAAGGAGGTCTGCATTGCAGGTTAGGTTTTTCATTGAACCAATGGGATATTTTTAGTCTCTAGTCCCACTGATCCAAATTCCTGTATTATGGTTAGGTTTAGGGTAAGTATATTATCACGCGTGTGAATTATGGGTATCAGTACTCACAACTGGCACAACTGCGCAACAATGAAGTCTAGTTTCCAAAAAATTTGAAGTTACCGACAAGGGTCTAGAACTACTCATTTTGAGAGAAGATGTCATCAAACTTGTAAGTAAAACATGATACAAGATGATTGTATGATATTTTGCCTTGCATATGATGCAATTTTCTTACCTCTGATGGATTGCTAATTGCTATGTTGGATAAATTAGATGTAAACTCTCGTGCGCGAAGTTTGGTCTCACTGTTTTTATGACTTTTTTCAGTTCCATGCGCATTGCGATCCGACATCAAATTTTGAGATCGCGATATCTCTGAAGTTCTTTGTCGATCAATCTTCTTCTCATACATGTCAAACTCATACTGCATTGTAAATTGTAGTTCAAAACTTCTCTTTCCGTTTGGTATAAATTGATTTAAATAAATTAATGTAGAATATGAGAAATTATGGATCAAATGTCACATTCCTAACAATTTTAAAATGTGCGTGAAATATGATCACCCCATCATACTCGGAAATGTATTTCATCGCGTCGTCGATTGCAGTAAACTGAACAAAGCGATTGCACAATTTACTAACGTTAGTGCAATTGCACTCATAGGCCCTTGCCTATGTGGGACTGTGTCCAATATTCACTGTTGCAGCAGTCAAAAACAGACATCAAAATTGCTCTAAGCAAGATTTAATTTTTTAAAATTTGCTGGATCACCAGATTCAGACACTCTTAAACTCTTACTGTGCCACAAATAAGGGGATTCAGAATTGAAAGTGAAATTTTAAATAATTATTTTCCTCGCATGTATGAATGATCTAGACTGGAAAAAGGCCTGCTGATACACACAAAAGCTATTGAAGCCTATTCACCCGTAAAAGCTAGTCTGGCCCACACCACGTAATACTATAGTGGTCATATTGACCACTACGCGGGACGAATGCAAAAATACTAGTCATTTTCTATCGCATGTACTTAAGGTATGGGGGGAAAAGTAAGATAAATGTTTAAAATACTTCCTTTCAAATTCAGCGCTTTAAAATCTCTTTCCTACCTTAACTGGCCGTTAGGAAGAACTTCTGATATTTCCAGCAAAATCCAAAGTCAAAATCATGTCCAAAACCTAAGAAATCCCCGCCAATTTTTTTCGCGATCGCATGTTGTTTTCCTGCTGCCGATGTTTTTAGACTAAATCTGCCAATAAAATTTTGTCCACAAGAAAACTCGGTATCGCGTGCACATCGATCTCTACGATCGCACACACGGAAAATCAGGACTTACGTATACGCGATAGAAACCGAACTTTTAACGACCAAATTTTTTTAGCGGGAGATGTCAGCGCTCGTGGCGATCAGGAAATGTACACCATGACTTGCGATACCCCGTTTCGCCAGAAGTGACAGTAAATTACGGATTTCATTTTTGGAATTATCTTTTCCAACATCGGTGAGTTGAATATATTGTATTGCATGAATATGTTGGTATCGTTTTTTGTAAATTAAATGCCGATTATGAGTGAATGTTGGTGAATTTTGTGCAGTGGTGTTTTGAAAGTGTCGAGGTGGATGACTGCCTAGAGTCTTACACACGAAGTATAGTAAAGTCGCTATGAGTGGTCTGGCCCACTCATAGCGACTTTACTATACTTCGTGTGTCTAAAAACATCGGCACCATGAAAACAACATGCGATCGCAAAAAAAATTGGCGGGAATTTCTTAGGTTTTGGACATGATTTTGACTTTTGATTTTGCTGGAAATATCAGAAGTTCTTCCTAACGGCCATTTAAGGTATGAAAGAGATTTTAAAGCGCTGAATTTGAAAGGAAGTATTTTAAACATTTATCTTACTTTTCCCCCCATACCTTAAGTACATGCGATAGAAAATGACTAGTATTTTTGCATTCGTCCCGCGTAGTGGTCAGTATGACCACTATAGTATTCCGTGGTGTGGTCTGGCCTGGAGGACAAGGTTATCTTCAGATAAGCTTGTACATGTATCACTCATGGGCCCTTGCCTATATGTGGGACTGTGTCCAACATTCACTGTTGCAGCAGTCAAAAACAGGCAACAAAATTGCTCTAAGCAAGATTTAATTTTCTTAAATTTGCTAATTACCTGATTCATGGACTCTTCAACTCTTACTCTGCCACAAATAAGGGGATTCAGAATTGAAAGTGAAATTTTAAATAATTATTTTCCTCTCCTGTATGAATGATCTACCCTGGAAAAAGGCCGGCTGATACACACAAAAGCTACTGAAGCCTATTCACCCATAAAAGCTAGTCTGGAGTACAAGGTTATCTTGAGATAAGCTTGTACATGTATAAGTGTACATGTATAAGTGGTGCAACTGCAAGATTGCCAGGCCATGAACATGATGAATATGAATCCATCATCATGATGTCAATTGTCATTAACATCATCATTACCATCATAACCATCATCATCAACAACAACAACAGCAACAATATCATCACCATAATGATTTGAACAGTTGAAATTCACTTGAATGATAGTAGTTCAACTTCAACTTCAAGTTCATGTCATAAACATAATGCACAAAAATACCACACACAAATATCTACGGCTGGGACTACAATATCTCACCTAATTGAACAACATTTGCCATGTTTTTCCAGATTTCGGTAACGTTTCCACTGAACGACCGACACAATGAATTGAAAATTCTACAGGAGATCATGCATCGAATATTTGTTGATTCTGGGTGAGTGTAATTTGTCTGTTCCAACGCAAAACGAGTTGCAATGCTGTTCTTTCAAGGGACTTGCGTCATCTAAAGAAATGCTGTGCACGCGGCCATCTTGGATTGAATATTCATAAATGAGTCATTAGCTCTGCATTCCATTCACACTTTGGACCAATTGGATACGTTCAAAGTACTTGACATCATGTTTATATGCATACGTAATATGAGGTTTGGGGCCACGCCTACATTTACAGATGGCTGTTGATGAGAATGACAGAAAATGGCTAAACTTTGGAAAACGCATCAATTCCACATCTGTTTTTTCGCTTTTGGAACAATTTTATTGACGGTTACTAACGGAAACCTTGTGTCGGAATGTAACGAAAGATGTTCAAGTCTAGTGGTAAGTGTCATTTGGGTTAATTGTTTCAATTTTCGCGATTATTTTAGTCAGTGATGTCGATTCGTTTTTGGTGAGGGGCTCAGTGCTTGTTAGGGGAGCGGATCCACTACCTGTGCTTCCGCCCAAGGTTTCGGCAGGAAGGAAGGGCGGAGCGCTGAACGTGTGTGGTTCTTGCGCGTGGTTCAGGCGTTCAGCTGCTCAGAAATGTCATTGAGGTTGACAGCTAATATGTATAGAAAAGACTTAATGTACTTGCTCACATGCCACAGACGCCTCTACAGTGTAATGTAACATGTTTTAAGATGTTTCAGTTATTGTGTATTTGTTGTAATGATTTAAGGAGTAATTGGCAATGAGTTTGGGAATATTACATTCCGGCAAGAGCTGAAAAGTCTGAATGAATGGGCATGCCAAGGAAGGTCTCACAATATCTGTGTCTCTTTTTTAATTTTAATATATCTATCATTATTAGCTGTTCATCATCTTTGAATTTGTTATTTTTGTTCCTGTGACTGTAAAAAAGTTGTGACTGGCTCTTTCATCTCCATACTATGGTGGTTGATCCAGTGTCCGAACACTTTTCAGAAAATCAACGATAGCAAATAAAATATGAAACGAATATATGTCAAACTATACATATTGAATGCTCAAAGTCCTACAAAAAAAGAAGTTGATGGAATTTTAAAAAGACAACGTAGATTTAATACGATATTCCCTTCCGAGTGAACCCCTTCCCAACGACGCGGCGTTTTGGTCCCTTGAAAAAGGTACCGTAATTCCGAACGTGTGAAACCTATGGGAAAAAGACACAACCTTGGTATCAGTAGTGTGGTTTTCATACGCGTAATCCCACGCGTATGAAAACCCATTTTAGGCGCTTAACTTTACACGTTCGGTAATACAATCTGTTCGTAATTACAATACTTGACTATACATGTTTTTTGTATGTCTCAACTCTGAATAGATCTAGTACTTATACTTGTCTTTGAGTTTGATTAATAAAAGGAAATTCAACCTTAACCTTAATGGCAAGTAGTTCGAAAAGAAAGCAGAAAAATCTGAGAAGCAGATCAATTGGTCAATTATGAATTTTTGAAAGTTGTTATCACTAGACTATGTGGGAATTTAAAACTGGTTGAATCGATACTGTCACTCTGATACATGTACATGTATAGTCAAGGATTGTAATTCCGAACAGATTGTATTACCGAACGTGTACAGTTAAGCGCCTAAAATGGGTTTTCATACGCTTGGGATTACGCGTATGAAAACCACACTATTGAAACAAAGGTGTGTCCTTTTCCCATAGGTTTCACACGTTCGGAATTACGGTACCTTTTTCAAGGGACCAAAACGCCGCGTCGTTGGGAGGGGTTCACTCGGAAGGGAATATCGTATTAAATCTAGGTTGTCTTTTTAAAATTCCATCAACTTCTTTTTCTGTAGGACTTTGAGCATTCATTATGTAAGTTTGACAGATATTCGTTTGATATTTAATTTTCTATCGTTGATTTTCTGAAAAGTGTTCGGACACTGGATCAACCACCATACTGTAGTGGTGGACAACTTCCCCCTTTGCTCCAAAATGCAAAGAGACAAAAATGTCAATTTTTCAGATTGTTCAGTAGGGTCTTTTTCTTTTTGGAGGACTTACATGTACATGTATAACAATATGCCATGTATGTACAACATATCTTGAATTTGAGTAGAGAGAAAAGGCGCTGAGGAGAAATAAGGAAATTAATGATACTTTACTTTTTAGTGTATGACAAACAGGAGAGTTGACAGGAATATTTCATAATTGATTCCCCAAATTGCCATTTTTGATATTCACATAGATTTAGTGATCTAATTTTCAAACATTCTTTAACTTTCTTATTCTTAGACCAATTTCTCTTTAACTTTCACCATCCCGTTTCTTTTATTTTTCTGCTTTCACACAATCAAATTATTACCAAGGTTGTATTGCCCTTTAACATGAAGAACAGAACAAGTGTCATGTACTCTAAAGAGATATAAATGATTTTGTATTTCTGAAGTACATGTAATAAAACTGTCTACATGTACATGTATGTTGGTATATGAATTTAATATACATACATGTACATGTAAGGAAGATAAATAATTTTCTATATGTACATGTACATGATACATCTACATGTACCATAGTAACCGTACAGAGAGATATTAAAATGGTGGATACGAATTAACCCTTAATGAAGAATAATGTTAAAGATAAAGTTGAGTTCTGATCATGAAATTACATTGAGAAAGAAACTGTCTCAAAGCATTAGAGAAAGGTTGATCATGTCTAAATAAGAATTGGTGTATACTGTCAGGTTTTAGAATCATCAAAATGATAAGAAATTGACAAAATCTCGTAGACAAGCACAAGCATTGCACATGGGACTGCACGCACATGTGGCATGAATGTTTGGCCCGAACATTTCAGCTATTTTTTGTCATATTTTGAGTATGTGGGCAATTCAGGAGCAATCCCTTTCAGGGGACATTTCTACTATGATGTTCTTCCAAAATACAGTACTGTAATAGGAATGAGAAAGTTCACAAATTAATTTTTCACCTTTATCAGGGGAGCGTTTCATCAAGTGTTTTGTCAGTGATTTTTACCGACAAATTTGCTCTCAGCCAATCAGATGCAAGGATTTCAGTAGCTTATAACAGTTGTCGGATAAAAATCACTGACAAAACGCTTGATGAAACGCTCCCCTGAACTCAACCTTCTCTTTAAGATGCCTTGACTTTGAGATGAAGAAGGTCATCCTCCAACCATATTTTGTTTCTATTGCAGCTGTTATTTTTCTGTGACTCAGTTTATCTTCCATCATTTTCCTTTGCACTGATCTGAGTGGGATGCATTACCGTGCAATACCACAAATTCATATCTTTTTCAAAAGGATGATGATATTTTTCACATCCTGCTTAATGAATTCATGGCCTCCAAACCTAGGAATCACTTTCATTTTATCTTTAGATTTGCAGATACAGTAATAAGTCAGAAAATATGTTTTTTCAACTTAACTTGATTATGGTTGAAAGGTACATTATATATTTTCTTCATTAAAATGAAGCTGACAGAATTATTTTGTGTCTTGATTGTTTGGTCAAGAAAAGTTGTAATTCTGGGGGAACAAAAACGTGTTATTTACATGTAATTATAGTCAGGTGGTCACTAAACCAATTTTCACTGTGCTACATGTACATGTATAAACCCTGAAACTTTTGCAAATCATTATAAGGAAATCCAACCATAATGGCAAGTTGCTCTGAAAGAAGGGGGGGGGGGGGGAGGCAGATTGGTGAATGTTTTGAAGGAAATCAGACATGAAAGTCATGAAAGTTGTAATCACTATATGGAAATTTAAAATTGGCTGAAATAAGTAATGTCACTGTGATGTAGTGGCGGAAAACTCCCCCATTCGCTCCAACACACGAAATGACTAAACTGTCATTTTTTTCAAAATGTATTATTTAGTACGATCTGTTTCTTTAATGAGGACCTGTACATGCTATTTCCAATATATTTTGAGTACTATCCCTCGGGTAAAGGCGCTTCGGAGAAAACCGTAAATGAATAATATTTTTGTGTACGACAAATGGGAGAGTTGTCCACAAGTACATTACATGCATGTCACAATCGACTCACCAAACTGCCAATTTGAGATTCACATGGATGTAGTGATCTCATTTTTCAAACATCCATAACTTTCATATTCCCTGTCCAATTTCTTTCAGGCTTTCACCATCCTGTTTTTCTTATTTTTCTACATGTTCTTTCACACAAATCATCTTATTACCAAGGTTGGATTGGTTGTTTTCATAGCAAGAAACTTTTATGAATCACAAAGATGATTTTTTTTTTGGTCAAAGTGTACAGTACATACAATGTATTTTACATTATGAAAATTTTCTGAATCTGAAAAAAAGTATTTGTGTTGGTTTTACAGCATGGTAGAATAAATCTGCATGTACATGTACAATGTACAGACAGTTGTTTATGCATGAGTTGCATGAATGGCTTTGAAGGTCTTGCAACATAAGCCTCCCTTTAATAGTAAATAACTTCCTACCTCACCCCCCCCCCCCAAAAAAAAAAAAAAAAAAAGAAAAGAAGAAGAAAGAAAGAAAGGAAGAAAAAACTTTCTCTGTGGTTGAAAAGTATCATTTGATTGGAATGCACACTTACATGTATGCCCATAATGTAAAGCCTTGGTTTTGTTTACAGCTTAGAATACTGACCTTACCCACAGGGGTCAACAGTGGGGGGGGGGGGGGGGGGGGGTCATACTGAGGAAAGTTCAGGAGTAATAAATCTACCAAAAGCCTCAAGTAGTGATATCCATCAAAAGCCACAGTATATTTCCTGCTAAGATTTTTTTTTCTCCTCCTCATTTTGGATATGTGAATAAAAGAAAATTACTGTAGATTTATATTAATATGATATTTCAGAGTCATTGATATTTCCTCTGAGTTCTGATAAACACGTGGATGGGAAGTTGCAATAGCAACTAGTCACCTGAGTGACCGATAATTTTGCTTTGAGAATAAAGTATTACAGTCACGTACACCGTATTGCCTGAAGTACAGTACATGTACATGTATTTACATGTACCTCAATATTGTTAATAAATCTAAACCAGTGCTAAAATCAAGGTCATACTCATATAACACTATATGTAAAAGGATAGTTGGTACAAATTTGAGACCTTAGCATGTACATATATTTAGTCCACTGCCTGGACTGTCTATGTATCGCGCGATCACGATCTGATATTACACCTTCAACGCTAACACAATAACCGTCCTTTACCCCACCGATCTCCACCCTTTTCGATGGGTGAAATTTTGGGGATCGCGTGATGAGTGGAGGGTCGCCCTCTGTGTGGGATATGCTTGTAGGGAATGAGCAGCATAGGGGAATAACACAAATATATAAAAAAAATACGGATAGAATCTAGACTAACATATATTCAGTACACTTAACCCTTTCAGGACAGGAATTATTTAAGGCCTAAATTGATCACAATTTGTTCTTCAAATTGGCAACAATAATATTTTTCTTTTAGTGCTACATGGTTCTAATAAGGTGTAATGTGTTCTAAAATAAACATGGTTAAGAGTTTTGTCGAAAAGTTGAAAAAATTGCCAATTTTGATGAAAAACAATGATTTTGAACCTCTCAATGTGTTGCCAATTTAAGGATCTCAAAGTTTATTCTCGTTTTTAAAATTCCTGGCATCAAATGCAATATGGTTATGCAATAAAAATGGACATAGTGTGTGTAGAAAATTTTGCTCTTTCTACTCATGCATCTGGTATATTTTTTAGAGCTCTTAATTAAAAGTTATTAAGCCAAACCACACAATGTGGTCAATTGTCTTGAAAGGGTTAATGAGTGACCAATACAGAAAGCTATCCAGTTTGCTTATAATCATATTCATACTGGAGGATTGGACCCCCTATGATGAGGTAATGGAGAGGGCTAGATCTGGTAATAGTACTTGGCTCCTGACCATACATGTAGGCCTATGATAACCTAGAGCTCTTGCAAGAAACTATTCCTTTGTTCAAGTTTACATGTATTCTATTGAAATGCATGATGAGAAGTTAATGCAGTTTTCAATGGAGTTTCTGCAAATTATGATGGGTTCTTGCATTGGACTGCAATGGTTTCAAGGCAGAGTAACATTACCCTTCTATTTCTTTTCAGTGAAGTCTCTTTCTTAATTTGAGAGGAGAGAAAGAGAGTTCGTTATCGAGAGGCTTATTATCTCAGTCTCAGCTTGAAAGCCCTTTTCTTCATTTGAGAGGAGAGAAAGAGAGTCTGCTATCCAGTGGAAAAAAAAAATGGGAGCGGTGAGCGATTGAACTCTGGAAAGCTCCAAAAGATCTCTGGGCCCTGTTTCATAAAACTTGTCATCAATGACAAGTTGCAATAACTGTTATAAGCTACTGAAATCCTTGCATCTGATTGGCTGAGAGCAAATTTGTTGGTAAAAATCACTGACAAGACACTTGACGAAATGCCCCCTGATGAAAATACAATTTAATAAAACATAAAAATCGCTGTGATAAAATGGCACTTTTAATATTCATTGAAACCCCCAAAAAGCTCCCGTGAGCAAAAAAGGATTTTTTTACACTGCTGTAGTGACCTGCATATACATGTACATGTAGTCTATTCATTCTGATAATAAGCCTCTGCTTACATGTATCACTACCTTTTAGTATCAAGTTTATGGTCATTATGAAATGCATTCCAACTTCCAGAAGGATACAGAGTGAAAAGATGTCAGAAGCACTCTTGTTGCCACAGTAACTAGAGCATGAACGTCAGTGTCATGCTAACAGCCACCTCACTAAATTCACCGAGTTGACCTAAACAAATTGTGTCATATGAACAGGGTCCCTCTTCTTGGAGTCTTTTCACCTTGATCGGGGTAGTAACAGATTTATGCGAAATCTCAAGTATTTTGGGAATTTCCAATTATGGTGTGGACTGACTGGGTGGATGGATGATTCAGAGATTTTTATGAGCACATAAATAAAAAGTTCACTTTTAATGCACTCTAGAGATTAAGTACCAAGAAGTTGGTCAAATTTTCAGAAAGTTCATGAATAAGTGTAATGAAGTCTACATTTTGTGTACTTTACTATGATGGCAAATGATTAGTTAGTGATCTGGTATTGATATTTTGAACCATTTCAAGAAGATGTATACAAATAAAGTGAATGCAAGAGATACATGTACATGTATCTGTTGGCCTTGAGTACATGTAGATGAAATAAGGTACATGTAGCAAGTGGTGGGGAAAATGTGGGAGGGGATTTTACATGAAGTATCTTTAAAAAAAAGTCATTTCATCCTATTCCTTTCTATGTCTCTGTTTTCCCTCGTTTTCCCTCATTTGCCATTTGGGGGGGGGGGGGGGGGAGGAGGAGGGGGCACATGACCTTCCTTAGCTAAGCAACTGCTTATGGGTATACACTAACAAAAAAATTGTATCTTCTCATTGAAGTCATTGAACAAGCAAGCTTTGTTGGAGGTTCGGACTCCCATTCAGACAACAACTGTACAAAGTTGTTCAACTATTACATTTTGTAAAAGTAAAACTGCGCGATAATGTCATTTTTCTAGTGTTGTTGGATGAGAACCCCCCCCCCCCAAAAAAAAACAAAAAAAAACAACAACACAGGATTGCTGTCATCTTGTGAACATCGTATATTATGGGCATTATACAGAGCTACATGTACATGTATGCTTTTCTCCCCTGAACATTTTCTTTTCACAACTTGTCATGTACATGTACATGTATTTCATTTTGCAAATTTTATCAAACTATTTTTTTTTTATGTCATGTACCTCTTTTACTACAGGGTCATCATTTTCATGTGTTTCTATATAAATATATCTATATAAATACAAAGTTCCGATATAGGAGTTGTCCTGTTGTGTTAAAAAGCTGTAAGAGTGTATCTCTACCCAGCAGATTATGACAAGTTGAAGAAGGCCTTGTCTCTCTCCTAATGGTGCAGTTGACACACCTTTTGGTATTCCCTAATCTCTGATGTCACTCAGAGCCTGGTAAAGTTCAGCGCCCTTGTGCGCTAGAGGGGGAACTAAGGAGACTAATGGTCTGTTTACGTTATGGGGAGATTAATCAATGTCATCTGTCGTCTAGGAATGTTCAGTGTGTTTAAAATGGGAAAAATGAGTCAGATCATGTGGTTTTAGAGGAAACAGTTGAAAAATAAAGGAGAATGTGAAACTAGATTTACTCATGTTTGGTGAACAATGTACAATGTATTTGAATTGGGTTAATTTCATTAAAAAAAAATGCAACTTGTCTGAAAGAGATCGATCCACTTTTTGAAATTTTGAAATTTTGATTTGGTTCAAATTCCAATATATCATTCTTCAACTGTCATTTTGTTAATCACACATGTATGTGCATGTAAGGCCTAGAAAAATACTCATTAGATACACATTATATTGTTAATCTGTTTATTCTGTTCTTTAAATTTGCTTTTAAATTGTAACCATAATAACAACATACAAACTAAATATCAAACAGCATGATAAATAATGAACAACTAAAAAAAAAGACTTGATTAGCCAGCCAAAACAACTGAAAAGGGGAGAATTAAATAATTTCAATCTCCAGTCCGCTTTCGTAGTAAATCACTCAATTATACATTCTATTCTTATTCAGTATCTGGGGCCCCATTCCGGGGGAAATTTACATGTTGCGCTAGACTATATCTTTTTTTCTGAAAGAGTAAACCACTTGTTTTATAAACTTGTTTGAAGCTTCATTGTTTCATGACTTTTAGTGTACAATTTGAAAATTATTAAAAATGGGTTCATTTATTCTTCTCCCTGCTACATCAAGATGCCCAAATCTTTCAGAGGTTTAAGTGTAGACCTACAGTGTATGAAGGCCTTTGCAAACACATGTACATGTACTACCGGTATTCAATCAAAGCATTCAGGGAAAACTACTTATGACATGCCCAACACACATGTGCGTCATTATCAAGATAATTTGAGATAAAATGTTGAGCCTATAAAAACCCAAAGTTAGTTTCACATTAGTGACATTCCTGAGCCCTGTTGGTTGCTAGGCAACAGTGACCCAAGGCCTACAAGGGGGTCTTGACCTCAGGTGGGTTCAGATAGATAGAAGAAAAGGACACCAGTGAAGTATTTTATCATCTATAGGCGCTTTCACACCTACCCGATCAGGAAAAATACCCGTAAATTACGAGAACTTGTTCAGGCCCCAAAATACCCGATAATTATTTCGCGCTTTCACACCTCCCCGAACCAGAGCTCTTCGAGGAAAGTTCTCGAAGTTATGAGCATGCGCAGTACAGTTTATTTTGCAGACGAGGCGCGCGCTTTCAAATTCACTGCTTCTGCAGCGGCGGAAGTGCGATGCGAGAGATGGCCATAATAGCTAGTTCTCGTAATTTGCTTTCACACTGCAAATATCCCCGCGACCTTGGAGAAAGTACGCGTAGTTTTGAGAAAGTACCTACTAAATTCCAGGTATTTTCTTGCGGGGATATTACAAGTACTTTCGTTTCACACTGGCAAAATACCTGGTATTTTCTGATCGGGGGACAATACCCGATCAGAAAATACCAGGTATTTTTCCTGATCGGGTAGGTGTGAAAGCGCCTTCTGAGTACATGTAGATAATCATACACATCTAGCTTTTAGCAGGGATTCTTCAGCCCACAGTGCAGTGAATAAAGCATTATATGAAATCTGTATTTTGTTTGCAGATCAATGCACGGCAGATGTTTTTGCTAGTAACAAGCCATTTGATCATGATATTTTTTGTCAACTATTTAGATACCAACCAAAGATTGATACAAGTATACCTGTGTAATTTTGTTTTTGACTGATTAAGTCAAATTTTGTGGAAAGGTTATAGTTGTGCTCAGAGATTGATTTGTTTTGGCGGTATAATGTATGGGTCCGCTCGCTATTCATAAGAACCGCTATTCATAGAAAACCGCTATTCATTTAACACGTGTTATGAATAGTTATGAATAGTGGTCCTTATGAATGGAAGTCCTTATGAATAACGAGGTAATTTGTCCATGGTTTACATGCTATTTAGAAGGACCGCTATTCATACAAAACTGCTATTCATTTAGTCACGCATTATGGATAGCAGTCCTTATGAGTAAGTGGTCCTTATGAATAGCGGTCCTTATGACTAGCGAGGTTACCCCATAATGTACATGTAGGTGTCCTTTTGACAGTTTGCCATTAATTAGCTACACTACACATGTAGGCGAATAGAAGGGTGGTCAAAGTAAACCCATGGATGATAATATTAATCAGTGCCTGTATATATCGGCCACAAATTGCTTTAGTTAACTGCTAATTGATCATAACCTTTTAGAGTACATGGATATGGGAAGGAATTGATTATAAATTGTTGGCCTGTTTATACATGTACAATGTAGGTCTATATCTACATGTATAGGGTCATGTGATATTTTTTTCAAAAAACAATACAAAAATAAAAACAAAAAAACTTGAGATAGGGAAGATGTGGCATAGTTCATTTATTATTAAATGATTTCAAGAACTTACAAGACATAAAGAAAACACTGAAATGTTTGAGTATAGACATGTATGCATTTCAATTTCACACAAAGTAGGCCTGCATGTATCAGGCCTACTTCCTATGGGTTTAATTTTAATTACCATAACATTGGGCTTATCTTCAACAGGTTAAGTCATTGTGCACTAGCTAATAGAAAATAAGGAAGATTAGATTACGCTCATTTTGTACCCTACAGAAATTAGCATGAATGTATAAAATGAACTGGAAAACTTTGCATTGTAGTACTACATGTATACATGTACATGTACATGTGCTTGTACTTTTTACCGGTCTTTTTAAACATGCGCAATATACATTGTACCTACACAAAATATACAGGCCAATACTTTCTTTATGAATGGGAAGCTAGAAGCCTGTGTCTGCTTGAATCACACGATTGGTTCAGTGGAATGTGCCCTAGTAATAAACAAACAGGTCAAAGGGTGTAGATTCAGCTTTATATATTTATGATACTGGGTACCTACATGGATCTACATATAGAATTTTTTTTTTGTACTGAGCAAATGGGAGAGGAGCTCGCAAGATACGTGTTGCAGAGTTGCCTCTTTGTGTTTGATTGATTACAACTTCTAAAATTCACGTCTGACTATTCCTTATCTGATTTTGCTCAAACTTTCACTAATTGATATGTTTCTCTCATTTTCTGCTTTTATTCAAATCAACTATATAGCAAGGTAGACTTTCCCTTTAAACATACATGTAGTTTATGGTGCACATTTAGGCCTATACATGTACGTACATACATGTACAAGACAGCAGCACTAAAAGCCTTCGGGCCTTCTGTACGTGTAGGCCTGTATTGCATGGAAATGTCCTTACATACATGTACATGTATTTTATCATTTCTAGTAGGGGACGAGTGGCTGTGTCAAAGATGATCATATTACAACATAATATTTGCTGCTTTGTTGTTTCTTCTTTTCCATTGATCCTGTACTATATCAACTACCAATTACCATAGGCTGGAGGCTTACAGAATTATAGAAATGTGTAGGCCCATGAAATTAAAGCTGCCAATATTTGCTTAGTTCTCATACTCATGTCCACAGTATTCAAGACATATTCAAGACAAAGTCTGAAAGATCAGACTTTTCTCTTATCCTGTTGAAGATCTTTTTACAGAGCTAATCGCATTATCATTCTTGATACCATTACGAGATTAGCCAAGCATTTCCTGATATGCATCCCAATCTTTCAAGTCTCTTGGATTATCTTGTATTTATTTAGGGAGAGATATTCACTGGTCAAAAGACCTTAAGAAGTCTAGATTGCATAACAGAGAAACATATGTACAGGGGATACATGTATATGTATATCTTCATATTGAGCTTTGTTTTTGATTTAGAGTGACACTGTTCACTGTACACACACTAAGAAAAAAACTACCTGTAGGTTAGTACTTTGGCAGATTGGGGGGGGGGGGGGAAGAGGGGTTACAAGTGGCTAGTGCCCCCCATTGGAGACTCCAGTGACATATTTTAACCCATTGCCTATAGGAACTGGTTGGCCTCTGTATTAACCCTTTCAAGACAATTGACCACATTTTGTGGTTTGGCCAAATAACTTTTGATTTAGAGCCTTAAAGGTTCCCTTTTATGAAATTCTAATTCTTGTTATTTTGTACATGATACTCGTCTAAATTGAAAAATGACATCCGTTTGCAATGAATACGTATCTGAATATTTTTAAAATAATATTTTCCCCACGTATTCAGGCCTAAACGAGTCTGCTAAGCTCCGCCCCCTTTTAAACCCCGATTTCTCGTTCTTCGAGCATGATTGACGTGTGACGTCACAAACCGACATCGCCGGTGCTTGTTTACAATATCTTGCATATATCACGCGTGCAAACTAACTTGCAGTTATATACCACCTCGAAAACCACCTCTAAATCGAAGTATGCCGCAACGCTGTGTCTTTGCAGGTTGCAGCAACATCACAAAGGAGGGTGTAAGTCTACATTTATTCCTCAAAGACCCAAATATTAGAAGAAAATGGACCTCAAAAGTGAAACTAACTCGCGTCAATTGGAAGGGGCCGAGTGACCGCAGTGTCCGTGTGTTCCGAGCACATTTGTGCGGAGGACTTCCTCGATAGTACGGGGCTGCATGCGGCGTTTGGCATCAAGAAGAGGCCGTCCCTGAAGCAAGATGCCATCCCCAAAATCAAACTTGATCTACGGTATCTATTGATCATATATCTATTGATCAACTATCACTGTACCTACACTAACTTAGTCTACCGGTACTTATTATTCATAGCAGCACAATGAAAACATGCAAAAGTGCAAGGTAACAGGAGAGCTAAGGGTTTTCTGGATATCAATGTTAGAATTTACTAGAAACAAAACGCTTCCACCCCATGCACCAGTAAAACCCTACCCAAGCCCAGGCCAGGCAGGGTCAGCAGGCGAACGACCGAACGGCACGGCGTGTACACCTGCGCACGTTGAGCTCACTGCCTCGATCAGCTATCAGCTCAGCCTCATCAGGACTGGGGCATTTTGCAAGCGCAAACAAGATTCATAATTGGTGGATATGCGTAAATTAAAATTTAATCGGCAATCTAATTATCAAAAGGAATTACTAGTTATAATTCCCAAGTCTCCCGTCGATATCTTCTCCGTTATTGAAATCAGGGACGTCTCTGTCATATAATCAGAATCCGACATGTCTGGTTCAAACAAATACGGCCGTGCCCCTAATTCCTCTTTTATTTCTTCTGTCTGAAGAAGATGTTATCGTTCGTTGATATAGGATTAAAATAAAACTAAAATGAAGGGCTGTAATGGCACGAAGTCGAAGCTAGGATCTACACGAAGTTCAATAGCCTACACACACACTTTCAGCTTGCGTGGAGTCAAGCATTCTGAGTGTGACGTCACATGACGTCATCGATCGCTGGACCGATTTTCCAAAATTTTTAGGGGCGTTCCCAATTAATTTTTTATTTTCAAGTTTACAGATTAATGAATGGAATTCAGGTAAAATGGTTGACAGATCTGGATTCACAGTAGAAAAGTCTACTAATTGAAGTTCCTTTGTAATTCCATAAAAGGGAACCTTTAAAAAATATACCAGATGCATGAGTAGAAAGAGCAAAAAATTTTGCACATATTGTGTCCATTTTTGTTGCATAATCATATTGTGTTTGATGCCAGGAATTTTAAAAAGATTGAACATCCTTAAATTGGCAACACATTGAGAGGTTCAAAATCATTGTTTTTTTGTCCAAATTGGCAACTTTTTCAACTTTTCAACAAAGTTCCTAACCATGCATATTATTTTCAAGACATTACATCTTATTAGAACCATGTAGCACCAAAAGAAAAATATTATTGTTGCCAATTTGCAGAACAAAATGTGATCAATTGAGCTCTTAAATAATTCCTGTCCTGAAAGGGTTAAGCCTCGATGGGAATGTGAGAATGCAGTAGTCAATGGGTTGCATTAAGTTCACAACCTAAAAATGTGCCCCTTTTCCTAATTTTCAACCTAATAGGTACCTGAAAAAATGAACCTTATTTGTTTTGCCTATCAGCGAATTTGGAGTATAAAGGCACAAAAAAATCCTGCCCCAGGATTAATAGGGCTACATGTATGTACATGAACGTTGTACATAAACGTTGTACATGAGTCTCTAAATGTACATGTACATACATTGTACAGTTTGTATCTCCATTTAATTTTCAAAAGAAATACTGGTAATATTCAGAACCTGATTTGAAATCATTGTGATTGTGGACATACACTGTACATGTACTACAGTGTAATGTTCTAGTTTCTTCTACAAACTGTCACACATTGAAAAAAGTACTTGGACATATTTCTAATAATATTTGGCAACTATGTTTATATTAAAAGGCTGTTACTATGGTATATACATGTATGCATGTACATACTATGTCCCAAATGACTGTAAAAGATACTTGTGCAGATTTCTAAGTAACATTTGATGACTATATGCATAATAAAAGGCTATTCATACGGTATACATGTACATGTAGCATTACTACTGAGCAAAATACATGTAGCAACTATTAAACCTTCTAGTACTCCGATCAAGTGACTCAAACAAACAACACATGGGTGTGTAACTGTTCAAATAGAAAACATTCCATTGAATCGATAAATTATATTTGCATGTTTCTTCTCAGTTAATATTAGCTCTATAAAGTAGGCAGTGAAAATAATAAGCAGGGGCTAGGGGCGATTAGCCCCCAAAACTCTTGAAAAAGCCAACGTAAATGAAAAAAGAGCCACCGTCAAATAATATTTTTGCCCATGGGTCGTAGTGCATTAAAATTTTTGAACACAATAGGTGGAATTCAAAGTAGCCCTTGTGAAAGAAATTTTAATTTTTACACTGGCCTACGTACATGTACATGTAGATCTACATTTTTATGTAGATTTATCTGTTGTCATTTATGATGCATCAAGTTTGAAAAGAGACCAAAAGTCCTATTGACACATACGTACATTGTGAAAAAAGTGCTCAATACATGTCGATTTGAACCGTCATGCAAAAAAAACAACAACAACAACATGGGAGTGATGAGTGATTCACCTCTGGAAAGCTCCAAAGAGCTCTGCTAAAAAATAAAAGACATAACAATCGCTGCAACACCAAATGCAAATATACATGTAGCTCCTGTAAACAAAGAAGTACAGTGCAAGTCAGAAAAATGTCACACTTTTTAAAATGCTTACATGTATATTACAAATATGATAGCATATATCTTATTTCTTGTATCACAGTTAGACAGATTAACTCTTTCCCCTTTTATTTGATACCACATTTGTGGAGAACCAGTACTTAAAGGAGAATGAAACCTGGAGAAAAATCAATTTTAAGGAAAAGAGTGGATAGAGAGAAGCAATTTAAAATGGTTATGAAAGTTTGAAAAGTCTTAATTTACTTTCTATGGTGATCCTCAAACTGGCAATGTTGCTTCAAAGTGACAATTTAGTAATACAACTCTCCATACGTTTTGTACACAAAATTTCATATTTTCCCCATTGTCTCTCAAGGTGCAGCTTGTCTACTCCTTAGCTCAAGATATATTATGGGAAAATATATTTGACACAACATACATGTATGTTGAGTTCACAAAAAGACAAGCAGCATCTTTAGAGATAATGGAGAAAATATGAAATTTTGTGTATAAAACATATTGAGAGTTGTACCACTAAACCTGCCATTTTGAAGCAACATTGCCAATTTGAGGATCAACATAGAAAGTACATGTAAATTGAGACTTTTCAAACTTTCATAACTTTTTCATTTCGTAACCGATTTTGATGGAACTTTTTTTGAATTGCTTCTCTCTATACTCTTTTTTTTCATTAAAATGGATATTTCCCCAGGGTTTCATTCTCCTTTAAGGACTTTACTGGATATGAGCCAATTCATGTGTACATGTACATGTATGGGTGAAAACCCGTTTGTGCCAACATCAACAGCTCCTTGCCGGATTTGGATTCACTGCACAATGAGCAAGGAAGCCTTTTGTAATGATATTTGCCTGATTTGGATTCACTATACAATGAGCAAAAAGCCTTTTGTAATGATAATTGAGTTGTTCCAAATCAGGCAGGGCACTGTTATCATACGACTTGATGGGTTTTGACTCTCTTTCAAACAATGGCTGTTGTGCGCTCAACTGTAACAGCAAAATTGAAACTGATTTTTACCAAGCAACAAAGGAATATATATATGCTCTATCCATATGCTAAAAACATTCTGCCAATTCCACATTTTTAAAACAAGTACTCAGTTTATAAAGTGTAACATTTTTTCTGACTCGCACTGAATATTTTACAAGTTGATGCACTGTACATGGACATGTACTGTAAGGTAATGTGCTAACTATTGTAGTGCATAATTCAATTTGATTTGATTTTATCTAGGGCTGGGACTAAAAACCGGGTACCCGAGTCCCGCCCGAGAGCCTCGGGACCCGGGTCAAAATATTAGATAACCGATACCCGAAAATGAGTATTTAATTATCACCTATGTATGTACACGACAAGGCGGTAGATGAACGTCGAACAGCCATTTACTATTTACATGTAAAAAAAATCCATGTAGCGCTCTAGCGCACCATTGCAGTGATGCGCTTTTGATTCGTTCAACTCACTGTGAAACATAACCTTACACATTCGTATACATAGAGAGCAAAGCTCACTGCCGCTATTCGGAGACTGCTCATTGGTTCATTGAACCCATGACATAATTTGCATTTAGTGCCCTTCCCCCTTCTTTGCAGTGAACGATAAGTCTATGAGCGATTAACGGGCGTAAAGTTTACAAACTCATGCATATTCAACAGTCGCTCCACACTCGCACGTGGCATCTCACAACTCGTACACTATTAAACAGGTATTTTTAACATCGACGATCACGATCTGACACTGTCACAATATCCTGAAACTTTAGCAAAGAAGTTACCAATTACTGAAATCAGATTAAGAGTACATGAACGATATATCCAAAATAATATCCTTAATTGTTCATGCGAAAGTGAAAAGCAAGGCTGTGAGAAGCAAAGGATGTCTACAGTGCGCGCGATTAACATTTTCATTCATAAAATTGGGCTTGTGACGTCATTTCATGAGCGGTCCGTTAATAACAAGTCATGACAAGTCATATGCCAGCCAGCCAATGAAGGTATGCGCCTTTTTTTTTTTCTTTTTTCTTTTTTCCTTTCATATACCGCGGCGGCATTGGGCGGAAAGGCGCTTTGTATAAACAGATCGAATTTCAAAAGGGAACCGCATGTGTGTGTTAAAGGATGAAGTTGCAGTCGGACAGAGAAGAAAATGTTGGCTTGATGATTTTTTTGATGAATGATGAGTTTGATGAATGATGATATTTGATGTCTGATGAAGATAATTGTTTTGATGATGTTATTATCTTGATAATGATGATATGATGATGATGTCTTTGATGATCATGATGATCGATGATGATATCAATGGTGCTACTGGCGAAGAGAGAGGACCCGGCATGTATTGATGATTTTATGTGTACTAGTAGTGGTACGTGTGTGTGAATTTCAATAATTGGCGGGTTGATCACACGTTGAGAATGAAACTGTCGGTGAGACGATGACCGCGTGCGTGAGGACTCGCAATGTGTATAATTAGAGTATGAGGAGTGTAGATACTACAGAAAGCTCGCCATTTTCGCCAGGCAAATCAATACTCCGTGTGAACAGTGAAGTTTGTGTACAAAGTGAGTAAGTGACTCGATCTCTACGATCACGATGTCAAAATTCCCAAGAGCTGCCCGTACAAAATTATTAAGAATCATCATGATCATCGTCTCAAACGAGTTTTTCTTCATAAGATTTCTTTGTATTCCCCTTCCTTTTTTATAAGTACATGTACATGTACATTCATGTATTTTGGATAAACATGTGCGAGGGACTGTTGACCGCGCGTGACTACCTAAGGCGCTGGCGCGCTGGCATGATTAGACAGTAGACAATTTCTACAGATTAGATTTAGGCGGCTTATGCCTATCCTGTCTTGCGCCCACGCGATTTCCTCCGCCTGTTTTGTTGTTGTTGTTGTTGTTTTTGTTTTTGTTTTTGTTTTTTCCTCGAATGGTTTATTTCAGTTGCCAAACACAAAGGAGTTTTCCCACAGTGTTTGTAGCTTCTTAGGGGTAAATATTGGCTTGTAATTCGTGTTATATCATTTTCGGGTAACCGGGAACCCGCCCGAAAAATAGTCGGGTTCCCGAATTGAAAAAATACCCGAAACTCCCACCCCTAATTTTATCATTTATTACCACTTCATGTAGTTCATCTGATATTTTGATAAACAATGAAAATATATTTTGGTAATATATGTAAATATATATTTATTTTTTAATCCTTTTATAAAGGAATCAAAACAGCAGCAAAGTGCTGATCAAGGTTAGTCCTATTAACTTCAACAAAATAATGATGATTTTAAGATTGAAGTGTATTTCGTTAAACATCCTTGTAAGCAACCAAATAAATATATGCTTCACTACATACAGTTTTTTGTTTGTTTGCTCAAAACTGATGACATTTATTCACCCACACACAATGTCAAGACACGTTCCGTCTCTGGTAAATTTGTGTTATTCAGGTCTACCCAAGCATTATACCGTGGGTGTTCTAATGACTGAAGCTGTTTACCAAAATCACTTTGGAATTTTTGAAGTATTCAAAAAGTACACTGTAATTGCATGGATTACAAGGTTCATAAACTCAATGAACTTAGTTTTCATTGAACTATGGTGCCATATTTTCTTTTATTTTACTATATATGTTTCTGAATAGAATTTAATTATTCATAAATTGTAGACTACATGTAGTTTGGATAGCCATTATCAAGTTACATATTATACATGCAACTAGACATGTACACTGCATGTGTAGCCGTACATGAAATCACAAATGTCTGAATATATTTACGTGAACTACGTTTGAAAGTATTAATATGTATGGATACAGTTCATGAGCAACTGCAACTTTTACTTTGAAGTCAGTTGAATTTTAAATCATTTTTCCCTGCAGGGTTTTCCACAATTGAAAATTTAAACATGTAAAAAAAAAAAAAAAAAAAAAAAACTTTCGCTGGGCCGGCTGTATGAATGAGCAGGTCTAATGCACACATTAACATTTTGTGGGATCAGCGAAACGATGGAGAGTATACATGTATAGATCCTACGTACATATACGCGAGCTCCGTATGTGCATATGGGCGGTTATGTTCTGCCGGGCTGGATCGGGGTAGCAAGCCAGTGGCGTTCCACTGTGCATTTGGCGGATGTATTTTGAATCAAGATGATTGTGGAGCAAATAAAATTTGTGTTTCATCAGTTCTACCTTTCATAGAATGACTGAAACCTCATTGTATGTATTGTTGTATGTTCAAAAGGTTTTAACAGTTGTTGATTGTGGGAATTTCCATGCCAGTCTCTGTTAAGGATCTGTTTCAATCATCAATGTCTTAAATTTGTTACCTGTCGCTCATGATTTTAAACATGTCGGCCCAAACGCAAAATGCAAATGCAAATGTTAAAAGCCGTCGTGGAAAACCCTGTTTCCCCGTAGTGAACTATTCAGTGTACAGGGTTCTACAAAAATAACAGGAATATCATACATGTACAGTAGCATAATGTCAATGAGAAGAAACTTGGATGTACACACGCATGATTCTCAAATCTGTTAAAGCTCATACATGTAGACAGTCTCGGTAGCAACTGGCAAGAAACTTATCTAACATAGTCACATACTATTCTCCTTTTATCATAAGACACATGTACGAGATTATTTAACATTCCATTCACGATTTCGAACAAATTTTAGTGTAAATATCTGTAAGAAACGCTTGGTAACGGCTTTTCACTGCCTCACGCTGAGACCATATCCACCCGAAGGTTCCCCACACAATAAACCCAGCGCTTCGCACTATGTGTAGCGTATTCTATAACACACAGCAATCCTCGTGTGAGTAATGTGTGTGGCCGTTGTTCGAATTTACATCCCCTCTTTTTTGGGCCAGGGATTTTTATTCTTTTCACCTCTAATTCGATAAATATTTCACTTGAGGAGGAAAAAACTTCACAGCATCTTAGTTATGTTAGTACCCTGCTATATATCAAGTAAAATCAAAGAAATCTCACGAACACGAAAAGTTTTTGAGGGCTTCCCAAAACTATCTAATACCTCATCTTAAGAGACAGAATTGGATGAACATGAAGTGAAATATTTTACCCTCACTTCTACTTAGTACTAGGGGTATTCCCACGATTATTTACATGTATTAGGGTGATTCTGTGTACAGTACCTACATGTATGTCATATAATGGTGTAGGAAAACATTTCTATCTTTAATACTGATGATACATGTACATGTACATGTACAGTGTACTTGATGAAAATTTTTTGTGTGATCTTTATAAAAAAAAGGAAATACCAGCAGGAAACATTACTCATAGATTGATCATATTTAGTGATTTTTCATGTTTTGATAATAAAGGTAAAATAAATATGTACTGACAGTATTGTATAGTACTGTTTCCTGGAATCCCCTGTTACCTATTTGCTGATTAGTTACCTTTTAATCATTATGAATGCAGGAAATAAAATTTGCATATTTTGTATGTTTGTAATCCTGTTTTGTTTGAACCCGAAGACTTTGTCCCCTGTCGTTTGTACATGTACATGTATGTACATGTATATATCCTCCTGGAATTCCCCAAATGCTCTTGGGCGTGCTTATGATTTGTTAATGGGGATTCTTTGGGACATGTCAAAAAATTGTGTCTTTCTGCGTATTATGAAATATTGAACTTTTCGCTTTCTTGATTGCTTTGTTCTTTGCATTGCCTAATTAGGATTTGACTCGGTGAAATTAGATGTGGTTTAATGCATGAATGGTTAATTAACAATAGCATTTGGTTAAAAAGGATTCTGTAATTTCCAAACAAAAGGAACGATGTCAAAATGTCAGTGACTTTTCTGGTGCATGTTATTTTTAACCCATTGCCTACCTGGGCACTGTTTCATAAAAACTTGTTATCAATAACAACTGCCTCATTTCTATGATGAATTTGCTCTCAGCCAATCAGATTCAAGGATTTCAGTAGCTTATAACAATTATTGTAACTTGTCATTGATAACAAGTTTTATGAAACAGGGATCAGGGCACTGTTTCATAAAACTTGTTATCAGTAACAACTGCCTCATTTCTGTGACAAATTTGCTCTCAGCCAATCAGATGCAAGGATTTCAGTAGCTTGTAACAATTATTGTAACTTGTTGTTGATAAAAAGTTTTATGAAACGGGGATCAGGGCACTGTTTCATAAAACTTGTTGTCAATAACAACTGCCTCATTTCTATGACAAATTTGCTCTCAGCCAATTAGATGCAAGCATTTCAGTAGCTTGTTATATTTATTCAGGGCTGTCAACTTTGGGGAACTGCTTGGAGGGAGATTCGTGATTTTTTTTCTCTCGCCTGCCCTCCAATTTTGGGGGTCTCTTTTGAAGTCAAAAAATCTCTGACAAGCAAAAAAAAACCCTGTCGTTGTTGATTGCTGGAGGAAATATTTATGTATTAAATGTATTGATTTCGAAATTTGAAACCCCACTTTGATTATTTACTATCGAGACCTAACATTTTATATGCCCTATGGTTCGTAAAATGCATGCATCCATGAAGAAGCTTATTCCATAGCCTACATGTACGTGTAGTATCAAAGTGTATGCACTAGCATAGCTGAGGGGGGGGGGGGGCAGGGGGGGGCAGAGTGCCCCCCTGACAACTTTTCCTCGATTTTTTTTGTTGCTTGTCAGAGAATTATGGAGGAAAACATCTGATAACTCCCCCCTCCCCCCACTGAGCGACTTTTTTGAGTTTTGGAGGGCTGGTGACAAGAAAAATATACGGGTCTCCCTTCAAGCAGAATTTGCACCCCTTGTAAAAAATCCTATCTACGCCACTGAGTATACACATGTATGTATAGCATACCCTACTCGTTTCAGTCAGCAAGAGTGTTGAGCCGTACTTTCCAAGACCATTACAAAAAAAAACATGATGTAGGATGGGGGGTTGTGTGTCCAGACACTTAACAAAAATTAGTCTGTCACTTTTGCCCTTGGATTTTTCAAAAAATATGTATCAGGTAACACTAAAATCAGTAAATATTAGCAATTCACATCATTTTCAACTTATCCTGTGAAAGATTTGTGACAATTTGCATGAAAATTGTTTAATTTACTGTTTAAAAATGACCTGTCCGGATTTACCAACTTGTCTGGACACACAATGTCTGGGTATATTATTTACTAATTATTATTTTCCTTATCTTATTCTGTAAAGAAAATTATTGCAATTCAAAATAAAGAATATGTGTACAAATTCAAACAACACAACCGTTGGAACCCCATGGAAAGAATTTAACCACTGTGGGCATATGCATGTACAATGTAGAACCTCTTTCTCCAATTCAAATGGATGGAGGCCTACTAAACATCATTAGCCACAGTTCATGTAATTGCAAACACATTAAATTTTATCCTGATGGTGTTTGCAATTTTATCCTGATGTAACCTTCCATTCATAACTTTAATCTTCATTTCAATGGTGTGGATGAGGAAGCTATAAATATGAATGAATGGACATTGTCCAATATTCTATTGGTCAGTTTTGTGGTCACTGCTTGTAGCTGTGGTCAGTTGGTGAAATTAGGTCACTCAGGTGTCCCATTGTGCCTGTCCAGTAGCGCAGGAATCCTATTGTTCCTTTTCTAAGGACATCCTCTGGTGTTGCTTTCATCTGGCTTTCGCTTTTTGTCAGGGTGTAACTTTTAGGGACATGAACAATGCTGTTTGGCTTCTAGGATTTGATTGTACATGTATAGATGGATCCATCATAACTTTACAAAGCCAGTGTACTTCTGTGGCGTACATGTATAATTGGACAAACCAAAGAAAGGTTTGAAAGAGTGGTAAGGTCAAACAATGGTTTGAAAGAATAATGGTAAAACCAAAACAACTTTGAAAGAATAATTTGTCAAACCAAATTTTTTGAAAAGAATGTACATGTACATGGAGGAGACATGTTCTGTCAGCAGAGACATGTACTGTTGGCAGAAATGTGCACCAATTTACACTTTAAATTTAGTCTCTATCTTCAATCTTCTTGACCCCTTTGGTTTTAAGGGGTATTCTGAATTCCCCTTAGGTGCATGCTGTAAAACATATTATTTGCATCATGTCAGGGTGTAACATATTTGTGGTCACTGCCTGTTGTAGCTCTGGTCAGTTGGTGGAATTAGGTCACTCAGGTGCCCCTATTGTGCCTGTCCAGTAGTGCAGAGATTCTATTGTTCCTATTCTAAGGACATCCTCTTTGATGGTGCTTTCATCTGGCTTTTGCTTTTTGTCCGGGTGTAACATTCAGGGACACCGACAATGCTGTTTGGCTTTCAGGATTTGAATAATCTTCAATTGTCATCAGGACCTCACAACTAAACGAAGCCAGTATACATCTATAGGATGTAATTGGTCAAGCCAGAGAAAGGTTTGAAAAGAATAATGGTCAAGCCAAAGAAAAATGTTTGAAAGAATAACTTGTCAAGCCAAAATGTTTTTGAAAGAATATACATGTACATGTACATGTGCATGGTCAAGCCATGCATGTACTGTTGGCAGAAATGTGCTCGGATGTCCACTTCCCTCCATCTTCAATCTTGTCGACTCCTCTTCTTTTAAGGGGTGTTCTAGGATAGTAAGCATGTTGTAAAATATATGATCATCGACATTCATCTGTGCTTCTGCATTAGGGTGTGCCATTCCTGGACACCAACAATGCTGTTTGACTTCTAGGATTTGATTAATCTGCATCACAACCTTGTGAAGCCAGAGTATTTATATACATTGTAGCATGTAATTGGTCACGCCAAAGAAATATTTGAAAGGGTATAATGGTATTAAAGCCATGAATGGTTTTGAAAGAATAATGGTAATGCCAAAGAAAAATTTGAAAGAATAATGGTGATGCCAAAAATTTGAAAGAATAATTTGTCAAATAATTTTTTTGTTCTTGAAAGAATAGTACTGGTGGCAGAAATGAGTATAAATTTGATGGCATTTTGGTTTTTGATGTCACTACTGTTAAAGTGGGAGAGAGAGAGAGAGAGAGAGAAAGTGAGAAAGAGACAGACAGAGAGTGAGAAAGAGACAGAAAGAGAATGAGAGTGAGAAAGAGGGAGACAGAGTGAGAAAGAGACAGAAAGAGAATGAGAGTGAGAAAGAGGGAGACAGAGAGTGAGAAAGAGACAGAAAGAGAATGAGAGTGAGAAAGAGGGAGACAGAGAGTGAGAAAGAGACAGAAAGAGAATGAGAGTGAGAAAGAGGGAGACAGAGAGTGAGAAAGAGACAGAGAATGAGAGTGAGAAAGAGGGAGACAGAGAGTGAGAAAGAAACAAAGAGAATGAGTGAGGAAGAGAGATATGGACAGTGAGAGAAAGAGGGTGATTCAGATGAAATAGGAGAAAGACATTACAACAAGACGATGCATACTGTAGCAAAATAGCTAGGACATGCAGTGAAGAAGAAAGGGATTAAAGAAAGACAAATATAAGGGGAGAGATACATGTATGTAAGTAAACAAAGGAGATGTAATATAGTACCTTTTTTAGTTTAATTTGGCTTTCAAAGAAACTAATATTTAGAACTGAGCGTAATGGGATATTCTGTGTCGAGGTGAAAGCACTTTGAAGATACTTTTGGGAACAACTACAAATATTTTGAAACTTGTGTGTTTAGTTGACAAAACATTCCTAAGTTGTTGCTAACACATTGCCATCACTTTTTCTCTTAACACTATTTCCCCTCTTAACTACTCACTGTCAGTATGTTGCTCTCCTGTCTGCTTTTTTTTTCTCTGTTTAAAAAAAAATCATGTACATGTAATTGTTATTTCTGTTTTGCCATGTCTTTAATAGTCACTCTCATTTTATTCTCAATTTATTTTTATTTTCTTAAGTGTTCTCTCTTCACCTTTTCATCTTCTCTCCATATTTAATCTTTATTGTCCCCGCCGAACGAAGTTCGCGAGGGGACTATGAAACGGGCTCCGTTCGTGCGTGCGTGCGTGTGTGTGTGTGTGTGTGTGTCCGTCCGTCTGTCCGTGTGTGCTCAAATGTTAGAAAATGCTACTTCTCCGTCATTTCTTGGCCGATTTTGATTCCGATTGTTTTATCTGATAGGGCTGGGTGGGGGCTTCCAAACTTCTACACAGAATTTTGAAATTCATTAATTATGCAAATTTATGCAAATTTATTCAAAATTGACGAAAAATGCTACTTCTCCTCTATTTCACATCGGATTTTGATTCCGATTGTTTTATCTGATAGGGCTGGGTGGGGGCTTCCAAACTTCTACACAGAATTTTGAAATTCATTATTCATGCAAATTTATGCAAATTTATTCAAAATGACTGAAGGTTCATAATGTTTTCATGTTTTATATTTCAGTTGTATACATGCATTGTTGGTATTCTCTTCTTTTGCATGCAGTAACATTATTATTTTATTCACTAAAGTTTTTCACTGAAGTTTTAAGGTTCAGGCTAGTTAATTTCCACAGATCTGCACTTCCGGCGGGGACATTTATTACGCATTGCGTAATTTACTCATTCACTTGTTTATTTTGAACCAAATGCTTTTCCATTTTCAATTTTACTAATTTCAGTTTTTTCTTTATTTTCGTGTTTTTTTAAACCCTCTTTTCCAAATAAAAGTTCAGTTATATAGATCTCATCACACTCTTTCTATATTTTTTCCTTTTCTCCTGTTCTCCCTTCTTTTTTTGTTTCTTAGGACTTAATGGGTTTTAAAAATCTCTCTCTGTATATTTCCCTTTTCTCCTCCCTTTTACTCTCTCTCTCTCTCTTTCCTTTTCACTTTTCTCTCTCTTTCCCATCCCCCTCCCCTTGCTCTCTCTCTTCCCCCTTCACAACTCTCTCACTTTCCTGCCCTCTCCCTCTCTCTTTCTTTCTAACATGCTATATTATGATTTTCCTTTCAAGATAAAATTATATATTATACATTGATTAGAATTTTCTGTTATTCATTTATTTTTTTACATACAAATGTATAATGTTGTATTTTTTTCTTCTTTCAATATAGGCAAGCACAAATTCAGACACCGGCCAATGTGATGCATCATGCAGAAACAGCTCGGTAAGTCACTGTTCAAGTATGTCACTGATTGAAATATATATGTGACCTACATGTATATTACATTCAATTTGTATCCACTTCACATTGAATGTGTTTGTAGATATATTTGGCATTGTGCGTCTTAAAAGTCCATCTGTTTAGGGACTCCCAGACTATTTTATTCTCCATTCAGTTATGTTGTTGTTGAATATTTCTTTCTAACTTTTTGTCAGAATGATTTGAAGGTACTTTATGGGATGTCACATACAATTAATTGCAGATCTACACATGTTGCTGAATTATAGTTTAGTGATAAATGACACATTTGTAGGTTACTTACAGGTTCATTGTAGTGTTAACAATAAAAATGTTTTTGAATTCTGGAATAGTACATTGTCTGCAGCCAGAAGGGTGTTAACTCATATGATTTAAACCCAGAGTTTAAGAATGTCCTTCTGGCTCTCAAGGAGGGTGTTGCTAGAAGGAGGGTGGGGGGGGGGGGGGAGGGTTGGGGGTGGGGGTAACATCTCCTATTCATAATTTTCTGTTGCCTGATTTGTCATTTAATAGTGTCGTCTGCAAAATTCAGCAAATCTCTGTTTGCAAGTTTGAAAATCAGGGGATCTTTCTTTCTGCTTGTTGGAAATTTGGTCCAACACCCGGGGTAACCTTGCTAGTCATAAGGACCACTATTCATAAGGACCACTTCATAAGGACCACTATCCCTAACGCGTGGCTAAATGAATAGCGGTTTTGTATGAATAGTGGTCCTTCTGCATAGCGAGCAAATCATAGACATATCACCTTGCTATTCATAAGAACTTGAACCGTTCACAAGGACCACTATTCATAACTATTCATAAGGACTGCTATTCATAATGCATGTTAAATGAATAGCGGTTTTCTATGAATAGCGGTCCTTATGAATTGCGAGTGGACCCCAACACCCCTATCCCCAATTAAAAATGGTCCGGTGATGCCCTTACTTTCAACATTGTTCATAGGTTCATTTCTTCCTGTTTTGTTTCTTCTTTTGTACTTTATTGTATATTTGAAATTTTCATGATTATCAAAACTTCAAAAATTCGTGTACATGTACTTTTTCCCCCCTCCTTGTTTTGCAGTGTTTGGCTGGGTGTTCATCGTGGGACAACTCAACACTGTCAGACTGCTACGCAGTGTGTGTAAGTATACACTGCTCGTCTGCTCGGAGCCCGAAAGGCATCATTACTACTGTTTTAATTAGGGCTGTATCGAAACGGTTAAACGTTCGGAAAATGACCGTGAGGTCCCAAAATGGAATGGATTTCACGGTTTTCGGTTAGCCGAAAAGATGCTACATGATTGTGAATACATGGGAATGTCCAAAAGCAAAACATAAAACTTGCTATAAAAGCCTAATTTTCCTCCTTTTTATTCATAACAGTGCTAAAAAGTGTCAATTTACCCACAATGATTTGATTTTAGAATGTCTTATTTCTTGTTATTTTGTGGTTTGAAAATCAGTTCTAGCTTCAAATGCCGATAATTGTTCCGCAATCGGGCTGCCATCTTGGTATTCATGAATATGCAAAGCTTTATATAAATACGTGTAAAACCAGCTTTGTGTAAAGTTCTCTGGCCCCTCCCCTGATCAGATCTTGCATGCAGGGATTTGATAGACAATATGGCTGCCCCCATACTACGGAATCAACATTCTGAAGCTTAAACTCGCTTGGAAAACTACAAAGTATCAATGAATAAGACATTTTAAGCTCAAGTTTTGGTAGGTAAATGTGTGCTTTTTATCAGTATTACGGTTAGAAAGATGAAAATAATGGCTTTTGTAGCAAGTCTCTTTTTTGTTATGCCTACAGTCCCATGTGTTCAAAATCATATTGGATCCCCCAATTGTTATAACCTTGCATATGTGTGAGTGCGTTTAACCGAAAACCGTTCAGTTTTTAGCCCTCGTTAAACGGAAAATGAAATAACTGAGATAATACAGCACTAGTTTTGATTTATTATTTTAACATATTTATTCATTAAAAAGGTAACAATACAGTATCCTGTAAAAAGAGACAATTCCCGGTACACAATAATAAGAATTAGGAAAAGATAAATGTAGAAGGAGTGGGAGCAACAAGTGGGTCCGGGTGCACAAAAGTGAAATTCAACACTGTTGCCCTGTGCCCCCACACATCTGCTCCCAGTACATACATGTACATGTACATGCACAGGGGAACCACATGTAGATTTTACGAGGTCGTCGGGACCGAAAGGTTTTCCTCATTGTAGCTGTTATCTCGTCTCGATATGGAATGTCCTTTGAATGGGTACGGTCTTGTTGCGGTTGTTAGAGTGTAATTCTGAATCATTGTATGTTGTTTCCTCGTATTTGTGTGTTCAGCAAATTCATTCTCTAGCTGAATGATTTATGTCCATTTGAGGCGCAGTGAAATTTACTTACTCATTATAACAGGAATGATTGATTACCAATCATTTTCTTTGTTTTAGAGCTGTGAAATTTAGCTTGTTATAGCCAGTATCTTGTTATAGCCGACCTTGTTATGTCGAGTTTTCCCTCTAATAAAATCTATATATATACATGTGTAGACTTAAAATGCAAAGTTTACACCCTTAATGATAATAATAACAATTTCTTATAAAGCGATTTACCAGAAACAACTGACCAAAGTGCTTACGAATACTATTGTTACCCCGATCACTGGATTGAAATACTCTTCCACGCACTACAGTGCACAAACTTTACTCCCTGGGGAGCATTCCAGCGATTCCCCTTTTTACTCTTAAAGAACAGTATGAAGATAGAAAATAATTTCTCGATTTAAAGCTGATCTTGATTTGAGTTCTGGTATTGAAATAAAATCATATTTCTTGAGAAAACTAAATTCCTAATTGTTTATTTGGAGAGTAGATTATTTGGACCAGCAACATATAAACAAACTTATGAAAACTTGATGAGAGTCACATTCACTGAATGAAAAGCACAACTGGCATATCTGCAAAAATACTTGTGTATGGGACTATGTGTTACATAATTTGGTCCAAACTCCTGAACATGTGATGATGGTCCCTGTCAGCAGCTCATTGAAGCTACAGTGTATTTTGGGGTAGTAAATCCGTATGTTTCCATAAGTATTTGTAGTGGTTTGCAGAATATGAATTTAACTTCTCTGTGTTTTAATTTCAATTTTTTTTTTCTTTTGCAGAATGAAACATACTCAACAGAGGCATTTAGGGTAAGTGAATTATTTTCATTCAAAATATTTGCCATATTCAGTGATTGGATGCCTAAGTATTGTTTGCGGATATCTTATAGTCTTTGTGTCTGCATTACATAAAACAAACAAAAAACAAAACAAAAAAAACTCCCAACCAACCCCCCCCTACATTATATAACATACATTCTAAGATAAATCATGAGTGCATTGTACACATGTATGTGTTTAAAGTGTACCATTCACCTGAAAAAAATAATTTGTGTACAGCTAGAAAGTATAAAATCAACCTTAAAGAACTTTGTCTGGTATTTTATAGGTCAACAGTTAATGAGTATGAAAGAAATAAAGGATAACATGAAAATGCTCGTGCGGAACCAAACTCTGAGTTTGGTTCCGCGCGAGCCTTTACCTTGGCGAGCGTATACGGGTGCGTAGAGTAGTCTGTTCATGAGTCGCTTTTGGGCTTATAGAGAGTGTAATTAAAATTGCAATATCTCTTTATAGAATTAATATTTGAAGCCCATAGTTTGAATATAGTATAACGACATGCAACCTCTAACATACAGAGCAAAATTATTTTTGGTGATTGGTACCCTTTAAACTATGTGTCTTCATTGCTTACAATGTACATGTTTAATAATTAGCATTGGGAAGGGAATGAATGAAATCTACATGTTTTTCCATTTTCATGCAGATTATAAGACACATTTAAAAATATATATATATGGTTCATGTACCTATGTCGTATTTCTCCCATTTTTTTTATCATGCATGTACAGTAAATAACAAAATTATTCATACCCCCTGTAATTTTGAAGTCTTTTGTGTTTTTCTTCAGAATGAAAGGTGGACTAGTGGAATTTGGGCACTGGTTGAATACTTTTAATTGTTTATAGCTTGAGGTGAACAATAATTGTAGTTTCACCACATTTGCATAACAATGGAAATGCTAGTATATTAATTTCCTGGCATTTCTAGAAATATTCATGTCCTGGTCCAGGCATGGCATATTTTTATGAAAATGCACATGTGTCAGACATTCGTAAGATTATGTACATGTTTTGCAACTATTCAAGAAAGGGTATGAAAAGTTATGGACAAGCCATCTTTAAAAAAAAAGTGAATAAATTACCTCTGAACCATCAAAATTTGGTAAATTGTCTTGTGTTGTTATTTTAACAATTGATGTGTGGAATGTCCAAGTAACATAAATCATGACAAACCAATTTTTCACAAAACAAAATTGAAAAAATGTCAAAACTTGGTAAGGGTATGAATAATTGTGTTGTTAACTGTACATCCATGTCAGTTGGGTGTAATAAAATTAAATATGACCTGGTTCTGTATGACATATGTTTCAGACTTTCAGTTACATGTATATGCATGTATGAAGGGATAACAAACATTTTTACATGTATAAAATACATTTACTGCCTTTAGATTCACAACTTTAAACAGAGATGTGGTTGTAGTATGTACATAGCATTTTTCTTGAAGGGGGGGGGGGGGGGGTGGGATGGGTTGCGAGGAGAAATCAAACCATGAGGTAATAAGCAAGGGATCCAGCATTGCGTAGTAGGCCTACCAGTGTCACCCACATACATACTACCGGAAATATAAAAATGGTTATTGACATTGCACTGCATGATAGAATGGGCTTTGTAGAATAAAGTGAGTCTTTTGTTGTCCTGTAACATAGCAGCCAAGGTTACACAGCATTGTGTAGTGCCCACACCCGCACATACATGTAGTCATGGATTGTGTTACTGAACAGCATTGTATTACCAAACGCTAAGTGCCTAAAATGGCTTTCATACGCGTGGGACTACGCGTATGTTCTCCACACTATTTGACACAGAACACAGGGCAGAAGATCATAAAATGAGGCCCAAAAATATCTTATAACTTGCTCTCTCGTCACCCCCCCCCCCCCCCCCCAGTCTCCCCAAGTCGGGGTTTAGGTTGTATATCTTTTTCCCATTAGGGGGCACACGTTCGGTAATACATTACATTTTTCAAGGAACCAAAACGCCGCGTCATTGGGAAGGGGTTCGCTCGGAAGGGAATATCATATTAAATCTACGTTGTCTTTTTCAAATTCCACCGACTTCTTTTTCTGTAGGACTTTAAGCATTCAGCATGTAAGTTTGACAGATATTCATTGGATATTTTATTTGATATGGTTGGTTTTCTGAAAAGTGTTCGGTAATAGGATCCACTTCCGTACATACATTGTGGATTGTTCTGTTGGTATCAACTTTGAAATCCAAACCTGTTATTCCTGAAGTGCACCATTGACCTTGTGGCATAGATAAATCTTGGGACTAATCCCCCCGCCATCAATCATCTCCAACAGGTGCAATATTGCCAGTCAGGTTGCCTCTTTGCAGAAAATGAATATGCAGAAGCGGTGATGAGTAAGTTTCCATGACGATGTACTTTACATGTATTCGTGTTATTAGTTTAAGTTAATACATAATAGGTGTTAATGAATAAAGACATTTTCTTTCGATAAAGCACGTGTTAATCCTAACCCTTTTTCATTATACATTTAAACCTTTAATGGTTCGGTTCCATCATTTGTATTTCTGTGGCAATTTTTGAAATTCTGCTCTCAGTTTCTATGATGTTGTGACCTTAAGTTTTTCACACCATTTTAACCAAGTCTTTAGAATATTAGTAGATTACTGTGCAGTACATGGAGGCTTACTGTGTAGCATTAAACAAAAGTTTTTAAAAAATGGTGCTGTATATATCCACAATACTATTTCCTTATAAACACTGTATAATGGAGATTCCTGGGCATATTCAGATCAAGTTTCACATGTACATGCCAAAGTTCAGGATAGTTTGACTCCCCAGCCCAGGTCTCAAGGGTTTTGGGGGGGGGGGGGGGTGGATTATAATCACTTTTAACCCTTTCAGGACAGGAATTATTCAAGGGCTAAATTGATCACATTTCGTTCTTCAAATTGGCAACAGTAATATTTTTCTTTTAGTGCTGCATGGTTCTAATAAGGTAAAATGTCATTGAAAACAATATACCTGGTTAAGAATGTATTCGAAAAGTTGAAAAAATTGCCAATTTTGATAAAAAGCAATGATTTTGAACATCTCAATGTGTTGCCAATTTAAGGATTTTAAAGTTCATTCTTGATTTTGAAATTCCTGGCTTCAAATACTATATGGTCATGCAACAACAATGGACATAGTTTATGCAGAAATTTTTGTTCTTTTTTTCTCATACATCTGGTATATTTTTTACAGCTCTGAATAAAAAAATATTGACCCAAACCACAAAATGTGGTCAATTGTCTTGAAAGGGTTAAGTTCTATTCTCTTTAGGGGTATTAAAGTGTTTGTCTTCTCTATACTGGGGACTTATAAATCAAAATTGTAGTGGTCATGTATTTCTTCTGTTCATGCTTCTATATTTTTAGTTGTTTGAACTTTCTTTATGTAAATGATCAATTAAGAATTTTACTTTTTAATATTTTTTAGATGAAATAGGGCAGCCATCAGCCCCTCAGCCAAGTAACATAGGAACTACATCTCTCATGTTGTCATGGATGGCAGCCAGCAATGAAGATGTGAGGTATCTGGTGGAATGGAGATACGCAGAGGGAGGGGGCGGGGCATGGAACTATTATGGCTCAGGAGAGGTAAGTAGTTGATTGTTTTTTGGAGTTGTGTTTTTTAATGCATAATTTGTTAAGGGACAAGTAAAAAAAAAAAATCAATTTTTCTTTTCATGAAAAATAAGATGTGATCCATATTTTACAGAGCATTTTATTCTCAGATTTTTTTTCATATACGTTTTACTCTTATTTGTTAACCTCTTTTTTATGACATCTTCAGCCGATATCAGAAACCAGTCTGGACATTACCAGTCTGAACATTACCAGTCTGATTCCATACGCCATCTATCAGTTTCAAGTTGTCTGGGTGATCACTCCAAGACACACCCTCACATCACCGCCTACCAGCAGCGTGCAGACATTGCCCTCCGGGGGTAAGTAATATTAAAATTCATGGAAAAAATTTTATTCAAGTGTAGCGAGCTCCTTAAAAGTAAGAACATTTTTTGAAACTTGTGATGGAAAAATGAGTGATGAAGATTTTATTCCTCAACACCGTGTATGTGACAAAAGTGCATTTAGCTTCTTTATTCTTTAGGAAATGGTTAAACACATGATGAAGTTTTGTATGTTTAAATAAATGTACATGAATATTGTTACGATCCAAAATCTACAAAAGATAAGAACCGAACAAAAGATATTAACTTTAGATGATTTATGGTTTCTCTTTAATATTTACAAGCTTTTAATATGACATGATATAAAAGAATTACAAGTTTAGATTATAACTACATTACATATACTTAATCTAGCAAAGACTTACAATTTCTCAGCTGGGAAACTTGTAATCCACAGAATATGAATGCAAGGTACATGTATGAGTCCAGAATGTTCTTGAAGTGTAGAGTAATCCACAATTATAAATCCCAATAGTTAATCCAAATGGTATGGTGTCCAACTGGTAAAAGAAGATTCCAGATGATTCAGCTGAAGAATGTCCAAGATAATTCAGGAAGTCATCAATTCGACGACGATGTCGATGACGATGTTGAAGACGATGTCGATAATGATGTCGATAATAATGTTGACCACGATGTCAATAACGATGTTGACTGCGATGTCGTTAATGATGTCGAACACGATGTCCAATGCAATGTCAAGAATGATGTCCAAGATTAAGTCCAAGATAAGGTCCAAGACAATCTCCACAGGTTGATATCAATACAGCGTTGGAAATACACGGGGGCGACGGGCGATTTCGCCCTCGTCAGCCCCCATATCGCCCGAATAAATGCTGGAAAACCTGTATTTGGGGGCGACCGTTTTCATATGAGTCGCCCCCATCAATGATTCGAAAGAAAATCACTATTATGCTCAAAAAGCAGCTAAATTCAACCTTTTATCTCGTTGTTGACTCGGAGCTTAGTACATCGCGAATGTGTAGCATCGTGAGCGCTAGACCAAATGACAATTATAGCCAGATATCGCATATCGACAGGGAAACTGAAGATAGCGCTTTTTTCACGCATACAACAGCAACTACCCTCATTCTATATAAGGGTTGTATAAATTCATCGACAGCTTCATTTCACTTAGTCTTTGCGCGACACCTTTTGTGAAAATTTCCTTTCCGAAACGCAATATCACTGTTACAATGATAGGTCTAAAATTACCATCATCCGTGTAATGAGACTATCACTAGATCTACGACCGGATACACCACACAGAGAAATTGTCCCTTACCACATTAAGTCCGTAGTCACCTCAAAAAATCAATCTGTAAAGCCAAAGCCTGCCTAAGAAATGCGGAATTAGTGCCATTTTTTTCAAAGCACGCGGCACTTAAGTCGGGTTGTGAGAAACAGAGTCAACGAAAACGCTCTACAAATCAAGAAATCGGTGTATTTATGACGGGGCTTTTTACTTATCGCGCGCGAGAGCGATGCTCATCGAGTGAGATGGCATCCGCGAAAAACAAATTGGAAAAGAAAAATCGCCTGGAACTGTGTGCATTCACAGTGTATATGTACGTACGTAAGTCCAAGCGGATTTAGGAGTATTATGTGCGAGAGAAAAAAAAAAAAAAAAACCGAGCCCGCCTTTTCGCGTAAAATAAACATCTCCGCGGGAAATACGCCTAATGACAGCAAATTCGGGTGAAATTGACGTATTGTTGAATTGACCTATTGTTGATTTATTCCTTCAAATTAAAAAAAAAAAAAAAATCTGATGGGGGGGGGGTGAAGATAGAATTTTAAAAATCTATAGAAGGTCTATTTTAAAATTAAATTGGGCAGTATGATGTAATTAAAGTAAACCTGTGCATGAGGTACGATTAGTACCAATGTAACAGCAATCGCAATATCACAAAAAAAAACAAATTGATAACCACTCTGCACTTTCAATTCAAATGATAGCCCCAATAATATAAGAAATAGCCCCATAAAATTCAAAAGTAGCCCCAAGGCAAAAAAAAAAGTAGCCCCTAAAAAAAAAAAATTATTTCCTAGGCTGTATCAATATCATCAATATCAGATGGTGATAACTGAGAATTTACGCAATATATGCTCCATGATGTAGTCAGGGTATAAATTCTGAAATTTCTGTGGAAGCTCCCAGCTTATATACAATCTCAACTCTTAATTAGAATTTTCTACCTTCTACTACAACATTCATGAAGGTTTGGAACTTTCTTGTTAGTTCCACATACTTCTAGTTGTAACAAACAAAAGAAGGGGATTCCAATGAGCTATTTATAGACTCATTGCAATGTTTCACTCTTACTAAGAAGTTCATGCAAAGGTCAGGTACATGTAAACAACATGTTCTAGCATCTAATTGCATTGTTACTAGCATACAGTACATCAGACATAATGTAATGATCTAGAATGATCTTCCTCTACTGGATGTGCATTATTTAATCTGTAATTAATGATTCTTTCACTGTTACAGAGTACACTGACTTTTACATCTGAATAATGATTTCTCGTCTAGAATTTCTATGTTCATAAATACATAAAGAAAACTGAAAAATAATTTCCTTCCAGAAGATTCTTCAATTATGTAACAGTATGCAGATCTTTTTACTTGTAATACAAGGCCTGGTATCGTGGTCATTCTAGGGTTATGCTGGTACATGCAGGTAACATAAAGTTGGCGTAACACACTGTACTATTAAGAGTGATATCCTGGGAAAGGCAACCAACGACTGAACCTCCTCCCATATCTCCATCTGTTTAATAGAGATAGGGACAAAAAATGCAATTTTGAAAAAAAAACAACACCCCAAACATGTACATGTATAAGTGCTTAGATAGCATGTAGCAAAAGTATTGGCCATATTTGCTGTCCAAAATAAGAAAGATTGAATTCCCTTGCATGTGGCTGATTCAGTGTTGCAGATGAGACCTTGTCTTATTAAGAGTTGTGATTGATCCAAATAAATGGCAAGTCCTGTCATCAAATTTACAGACTCCTATCTGTTCTATCATTATGAAAACTGCAACTGTGTTTTTATTACTGTAAATGTATACTATTGCTGCCATTTTACCATTTTTAACATGTTTTTAAATAAGTGTCAATATGTGACCACCCAGCTCAAAACCCACAAAAAGCCGCAAGGCAAGATTCTCTGTAATAGGCCAAAATAGTCAGTTTGGGCTTTAAAAATCAAAATTTAGAAAATTGGCTTATTTGAAAGGGTAATTCTTCTTCTACCTACTGTCAAGATATGAAGTCGTGAAATTCAACCAAACTCGAGATATAGGCGTATTTTTAAGACCATTTTTTTTCGCACCACCGAGAGCTCTCTCGAGCTGAACAGCGATCGGAGCCGAGGCTCGTTGCTAAGTTCAAGCCGTAACCCAGATTCCCGCGAAAAAAAAATATAAAAACAATCTTTAAAGTCCTTTGTAAAATTTTCATGCTTAAAAATTATACTTTTTGTAATTTTGAAACAAAACTGGGGGCTTCGTGAAGCACTGGTCTTTATTCAAACTCCAGTCTTGGCTTCATCCCTGAATCTCCAGTCATAATACACTCTTGAAAACATTCAGGAAAATTATAATGGCGCCCATTGGCATCCTGTTAAAGATGAAAAAAAAAGCAGTTAATCCTGAGGGTTCTTGGTGAAGTTGATCAATGGAAAGGATGATGACACACACCTCCATACAATAGAAGTAGAGTCCCTTTATTGATTTTATTCCCTTCCCCCACTGTCAAGTTTCCCCTTGATAGAGTCCCTTTCTTCCCTTCACACAATGCCAAGTTTAGCCTTTCATAACTCTTGAACTGAGCTAGGTAGGTTAATGTAAATTTACATGATAAAAGGATAGAGTATCATTGTCTTCTGTGCCAAAAATCAATAAAATCCAACAACCCCTTCATACCGGTTGCTATGGACTTTTGATTTAGGTTTTCAGCGGATCTTGCGCACCTCATGCTTGAGTGAACCTCCAACTTCAAACCCTGTTTTCTCCTTATTCTGAGAATCTCTTCTTCAAATTCTTCTACATTGAATCAAATCGTTATATGGGTTATAGTTTATCAATTTTGACAAACTATATCTCATTTTAAAGCTTAATATCTGCTCTTTCAAACTATAGAAAACTCAAAATTCCTTTTTGCCGACTTTTTGTGGGTTTTGAGCTGGGCGGTCACATATGTATAATGATATTCGATTTTTATATTTGTTTTGCCAACTATTCGTGTAAACATGAAATATTCAGCCCTTGCTGCCCTTCATGTAAAATGTATTGTACATGAATTGCGAATACAAATAAACCATTATTGAATTGAATTGAATTGAATTGAATTGTTCAATATACAGGGCTGAAATTGATTTCAACCGCACATGAACTTGCTATTAATCGCAACTCTTTGTAAGATGGGACCCAGGAAGACAACTTCTCACTGTGTTCATTTCATATTCGGTCTTGGGGCCAAGATCAAAACCAAGACACAAATAATTTAAGAACGAGATTGGTCTTGGACCCATCACTGGCCTTACTTATTAACTTTTATTTTCTACATGTACCTTCAGTCCCTTCCACCGCCCCCACCATCACCAGCATCGTGAGTTCCAGCCCGACGACCATCTCCCTCACTTGGGATCCGCCCCCTTTCCCCAACGGACCAATCATAGGCTACATCATCGGTGTCCAGAACTTCCTCAACGAAGCGGGCATCGTGAGGGAGGTAGACGGGTCGACGACGGAGACTACCGTGGTAGACTCGTCACTGGGGGCGTCCACTCTGTACGCCGTGTCCGTGAGAGCGAGGAACATGGAAGGAGGCGGAGTAAGCGATTCCGTCAATATTACCACAGGAGCTGAGCCCGAAAGTGAGTTGAAAATCATTTCTTAAAGTCTTTGCATAGTTTGGGTAAACCTCAAAATCAAGAATGTCAGTTTAAGATTGTTTCATTTCAAATACACCTGTGCTGCATTCATGTTGTGCAAAAGGTAGTAAATGAGCAGAGGAATCGAATTTAATGCTGACATGTCATTTTCAAAACCATTATCATAGATGTACAATGTATAACACCTACGCAAAATCCACTAGGCAAATGATTTCAAATACAGTAACTGTCATTCCTTTTTTTTTCTCAAATATTTATTTAATTAAGCTTCATTACATGTGTATTCCACTTTTTTGTCAATTAGGAAATTTCACACTTGAAGAAGTCTGGAAAAAATTATATGAAGACACATTGTTTCATAATTTCATATGCAGATCTTGGTGTAGTCCCATACCTCGTCATTGGTGTCACAAGTTTGAGCTCTACTACATTGTCAGAGATTTCTTCAGTCTCACTGGTGGAATATGGGAAGTTAGGGAGTGCTGATTCTGTGCCAAGTGACATACACACAGTGGATAATGAAAACTCTACAATTAATGGTAAGCGTCAACGTTTGCCATAATGATATAGATTTTCATATAATTCAAAACTTTGAAACCTTTTTATACTGCAGATGGGAAACAGTTTTTCCAACTGTCTTTTGTTATTATCTCATGAACCCTAGAGGAATTATTTCAAAATACAATGTACAATGTAGGTGTAGGTATATGTTCTTGTATGCGTCATCTGCGTGAGATCACGTGATCAGACTTTTTTTTTGCTCATTATGTTAAAAAAAAAGAATAGAAAGGTGTTGTGGTTTAGTGGATACATTTACATCAGCGGACTGTGGATCACATGGTTCACTGTTTGTATCCTGCCACTGCACTAATGTTCTTTGGCAAGACATTAAAGGCATTGATTAACTTTGCCCAGGATTGAAAAAAAAAATCACTGTTCCAGCTAATGCTGTAATCATAATTGCAAACCTTTAGCTCAGACAGGAATTGCCTGAGTTTTATAAGCTGATCGGTCGTTTATATATCAAGATATTTACGATTGAACATTGATGTCGGGATAGAGTACCACCGAACCCTAAAGAACTCTTACGGTTGGCATACCTCGCTCTATCACAGAATACCGTACGGGCTGGAAACCCGCTCTGAAATCGCCAAGCGCTGGTGCTTGGTTTTTGTGACTGCAGTGCAGCGAAGAAGCCGAGCGACTTGCGCTAGCGATTGATCGCGATTTTCTCTTTTTTAGGATAGTAAACGGGTTCCATTTTCTCTCATACTTTCACATATCCTTAATTATACATGTATATGTAGTTAGAGGACTGCACACAATTCACTGGCATTTGAGCTGATTTTACAATTTTTCACAAAGTTAATCAATCACTTTAATCTACGCTTGCCACTCTCCACCCACTTGTAATCGGTATAGCCACAATCAGGGTGCAAAACCATTTGCACTTGGGGTCCAAAAATGAAGTATGCAGTGGAGTAGTTTCATCAACTCCAAATTGTTCATCTATACCCTAGGGTCAAGACCCTGCAATATCCTGAAGGAAACTATCTTGGTTATCATTTTATGAACAGCAACACAACAGGGTGGGGTAGGTGTTACGGACACTACACAAAGCTACAAAAATGGAATTTTCCAGCATTATTTACCTTAATACACAAATATTTTGCACTTCTTTTTTTAATTTAATGGCAATTTGTGAAAAATAAAACAATTCGCACTCACTTCAGTCCATAAAATAGATGCAGTATACACATCAGTGGCATCGAAAGGTCAAATCTCATAAATGCCAGTTATTTCAAAACCTGAAACTTTTTGAAAAGCCAACCAAACACTGGTAAATGAGACAAATTCCAAACTTTAGTCCCATCTGTATACAATTGAAAATAAGTGAACTTGCTAGGAAGGCTTGTTCACTATCATAAGCTGTCCCAAATAACTTATGTACAATTTCCAGTAGGGTGTTACGGACACTACATAGTATACATGTTATTCATTGGTGCAATATATAATTTATCCATTTGCTTTTTTTCTGTCATTATTGTTGTTGCTGCATATTTTGATGCCTAATTACAATTTTAAATCCAATAGAGAGTATCTTTTCAAATCTGTTCATTGCAATTTTTCAGTTTGAGGTACAAAAGCAGAAAAAACCCCAGTAAAATGCATCTTCAAATTGTTAAAAGTTGATAGTATTGGCCAATACTAACAAGTGAATGAGTAAATTACGCAATGCGTAATAAATGTCCCCGCCGGAAGTGCAGATCTGTGGAAATTAACTAGCCTGAAACTTAAAACTTTAGTGAATAAAATAATAATGTTACTGCATGCAAAAGAAGAGAATACCAACAATGCATGTATACAACTGAAATATAGAACATGAAAACATTATGAACCTTCAGCATTTTGAATAAATTTGCATAAATTTGCATGAATAATGAATTTCAAAATTCTGTGTAGAAGTTTGGAAGCCCCCACCCAGCCCTACCAGATAAAACAATCGGAATCAAAATCCGATGTGAAATAGAGGAGAAGTAGCATTTTTTGTCAATTTTGAATAAATTTGCATAAATTTGCATAATTAATGAATTTCAAAATTCTGTGTAGAAGTTTGGAAGCCCCCACCCAGCCCTATCAGATAAAACAATCGGAATCAAAATCCGATGTGAAATAGAGGAGAAGTAGCATTTTTCGTCAATTTTGAATAAATTTGCATAAATTTGCATAATTAATGAATTTCAAAATTCTGTGTAGAAGTTTGGAAGCCCCCACCCAGCCCTATCAGATAAAACAATCATAATCAAAATCCGATGTGAAATAGAGGAGAAGTAGCATTTTTCGTCAATTTTGAATAAATTTGCATAAATTTGCATAATTAATGAATTTCAAAATTCTGTGTAGACGTTTGGAAGCCCCCACCCAGCCCTATCAGATAAAACAATCGGAATCAAAATCGGCCAAGAAATGACGGAGAAGTAGCATTTTCTAACATTTGAGCACACACGGACGGACAGACGGACGGACGGACGGACGGACACACACACGCACACACGTACGGAGCCCGTTTCATAGTCCCCTCGCGAACTTCGTTCGGCGGGGACAATAAACTTTTTACCCAAAACATACTTTTACACTATGTCCATATAAAAAACACACACTCATTTTATTTTAGTGCATATCCTGTGCAATATGATGTCAAGATTAAGTACTTTACAATTTACTTTAGCCTGTTACGGACACTACATGTCGCTTTGTTTTTGACATATATTCATTTATCAAGTACCTTAAAGCGGGGTGAATAGGAACAAAAAGTGGAAAAAATTTTCTTGGTAATTTCATTTTCAAAGTTATAATGCAAACTCATTGAAATTATTTTAGTTATGTACAATGTAATGCATTCATTATGTACCTCTAGCTGACCAATAATGACTTACAAGATGGGAATTAATTAATATTTACCCCAGTGTGCAATATAAAATGATGTTCTGAAATATGTTTACAAATTTTTATCTTCAGACCTACATGTACTGAAGTGAATCATCAGATTTTGCAAGAAAACCTAACATATATGGTCTTGCATGTAATTCATGTGAAAGAAATTGATAGCAATAGGGTTTATATATTTTTTCTTCATTTTTCTTATTTAAAATGTTTTTCCTGAATAACTGGGGTGAATAGGAACAGACTAGCAAGCAATTATGATTCAGACTTCCTGATGCCAAAACATACCTTAAGCACCTAAATAGTACATATCACATGTACCATAGACATAGTAATCAAGATAATTTAGATGTAGATCGAGGTATGAAAAGCCTGAAAACTCAACTGCATTCTTACATGTAGAACAGTTATTTCCAGGCTCCTTAAGAACCCCAACACCCTATCTGCTATAGTTTGGAAAATATTACTTCACACACTAAGTTAAATTAAATAAATCTAAAGACAATCTACACATTCCAAATAGGATTATCCATCAAATACATCATGGGGCCATTATCTTGATGAAAAGTACGAAAATTCAAATACTAGTTTTCTGATTCCCCTTCGTCCCCCTCCAATTAACCAACAGCTATTGTTTATTGCCAATAATTTGCAATGCCTGTTTTCCTGTATCATTTCTGTAATCAAGCAGCTCTAAAGCCATGGTGCAAACCATATTTAAACAAGTTCCATTTTCACTAACACAAGGTACCGTTTATATGCGTGTAATGAAAATGTAATGTAACGTAATAAAAGATAGGCCTTTGTCTGTTGTCATTTAAATTTATGATAATGCGTTCTGATGTTTCTGAAAGCATTCTCTTTTCAAAATCCCATTTAGTACAAACCCCTTCCCCAATAAATTTAAAAGTATTCGTGTAAAAGTAGCAGTTTAAAGAACGTATATTTTATAATTTTCCATTCTGTTCCCATTCACCCCAACACCAGGGTGAATAGGAGAAATCACAAAATTCCATATAAAAATTAAATCTGATGTTGATGGAATTTCTTTTATATGTCAATAGAAAGGTAGAATGAATGGACATTTCATGGTGCCAAAACATTTGCCACTGGCGATGTAATGAATATGTTTTAAGGCAAAATGTGTCAAAACTGTTCCTATTCACCCCGTTTCATGGTTTGAAATGATAACCATGTGTTTTTCTTCTGCCAGCTTTGGTCTATGAACATTATTTGGTCTATTCCTGAAATAAGAACATTTGAGAGATAATTCCTATGATCAGTTTATATAGGAATTCTTGTAATCTAGGGTACAAAAGGCTAAAATTCCAATAAACCACAATCTCAAACTGATAACACTTCAAAGTGTCCGGTTATCAGTGAAAATTTTTCCACAAAAGACATACGTTAATACCAGCTGCATATAACAGCAAAATTAACTTATTTACAACTGTCCGTAGCTTGTTATGGATACTACAGCTCATACTCAGACAGGCACAATGGTCATTTACTCATTTGACAATGTGTTTTGTGCCAACTTCCATTTGGGGGCAGTGTTTCGGCAGTTCATGAAATAGGAAACTTCAAGAGATGTTTCTTTTGTGCAATATATTGTCCAGTGAGAACCAGAAGGGCATTAATGCCATAGACATTGTGCATTGTTATCACCCTTCTGGTTTTAAACAGTGAATCAATAATGCCCTTGTGGCTTTCACCAACTGTACATACATGTACATGTACATTATAGACTTTAATTGAAATAATATATTTTCTCATGCAAAAGACATGCATCATGCATATTTGATGTCATAGACAGCTTTTACATTCTTGAAATTTATTTCAGAACACTGTTATCCAGAAAAGGAAGTACAGTTTGGTTTGCAGACATAATACTATCCCTTCTGTAGTGTCCGTAACACAGATCTGTAGTGTCCGTAACACTGGCTTCTACTCTTTTCTACCCTTGATATTGAAACTAAAACACAATGATGCATTCTATTTGATACTTTACTACATCTAACTGATACTGTTGAAATAAAATAATAATATCAAATTAATCCTAAGCCAATTTTTGTTTTATTTTTTGAATTAAATTCATGGAAAATAGATTATTTGTTTGCGAAATATCATATCCGGGAGAAGACCTTCCAGGGAAAGAGAAAATTTTTAATTTATGTGGAGACAAATTAAGAAGAGCTACTGTAAAAAATCAAATATGAATTACAAGTGAGTAGTATTTAGTTATCAAGCTGTATTTTTAGACATTACACACTTGTGTTACGGACACTACATATGTTACGGACACTACAAATGCCATTTATTAAATTCCTTTAAAAAAAACTGTTATGCTTAGCTGAATATTATTATACCACAGCTAGTCCCCGGGGGTAGTTGCACAAAGCAAAGTATATAAGAACTTTGAAAACATTTTCATGTAGCAGGAATGACACCGTTACGGACACTACAGGAAATTCCGGACAAAATTTATGATCGCAATGGGGGCATATATTTTTGTAAAGTTTGTATCTATGTTTGATTTTTTGTTTCTGATGATAGGACAATATGTTACTAAGAAAATATAACCAATTACCAATTAATATAATGTTAAAATATATGAATTATAGAGGCAAAATTATGCACATAGCTGTTTTTCAAAAAAGTGTTACGCTTGTCTCTTTTCACAGAAATAACCACTGTATCGCAATTCTGGGGTCAATTCTCAAGCCGTAAAAAAATACTGAGTGGAGATAAAAAGGACTATAAGATGGCATGAACAGATGTGGCATATCTTGTGTAATTTCATGGTAACAACATATGAAAAAAGACAGTTTTTCAAAGTGCAAATGCGTAACAGCCAAAAAGTGGTATTTTTGGCCCTCTATTACCATCCTCACACACCCAACACACATGAAATTCAAACAAAAGTTGATGCGAGATGAAGAACTCATATGGTCCAACATTTCAGGCCACAAGTCATTTGATTAAATAACTTTGTGTTTCCAGGAGAGATGCGTAACACTTATAGGTAGAAAGTTGCACCCTGATTGTGGCTATACCGATTACATGTAAATGGGTACCTGGTAGGAAGTAATTCTTTGAATGCTTGTAGCACCTTACAATGTAGTTCAGCTTGGCTAAAGTGAGGGTAATACTGTAAAACCAGAAACGTTCGCAACATGAAACTCTGAACCACTTGCGAAATTGGCGAACATTAAGTGAATTTCTGGTTTTACAGCAGTAGTACTTGGTAGGCGGGGATCGAAAAAAGTTGACACCCCAAAGTGCTGTTGGCCTTTTTTTACAAAATTTTTTGCTTGACAGAAAATTTTCATAATATTGTGCTCCCTTCCTCATAAAATCCTGTATCAGCCACTGCTTTGAGTATCCCGTGGGATGGATATGTGTGCTATATAGCTGTAGCTTTTATTATTATTATTATTATTGTGTTGTTGCTTTTGTTATTATTATTATAAAAATACATTTCAGGCCATGGTGTGTATGTACCTTTATTACTGTACCATATATATATAAACCTTCTAAAGAGATTCAAGTGGGCTAGATGATATAAATATTTTTTAATACATGCATTACCATGTTTGACCTAAATTTGTTTCATAATTTCATTAGATGTTGCTGTGCACTATTGGAAGAACTTCATTTACATCAGTGATTCCGATGGGCGTATCCACCGCCGTATGATCGACACTGCAAACTTGACGCTTGCGCCTTCAGAAATCCTCTACACCAATGAGAGCACAGCTCCTACAAAGCTTGATGTTGATTGGCTGAATGAGCAGCTGTACTTTGTTCAAGGGACAGAGGTAGACTATTTTATCCTTGGTCATGAATATTTATATTTTTTGTGAGATTCAAACAGAGTATAAACTAATCTGCATGTATATAATGATAATAATTTGTGTTTGTATAGCTCATGTTTAAAGAGCGGGTTGCGTTCTGGGAAAGGTGAAAAATAGTTTGTGAGCTTTCTCATTTCTTTTACATGCATGTCAGTTTGGAAGAACATCATAGTAGAAATGTCCCCTGAAAATGATTTTTCCTCAAATTTCCTCACATTTGAAATATGACAATAGATATCAGAAATGTTTGGGCTGAACATTTATGCCACGTGTGTACTGTCCCATATATCCATTTCTGTGTGCAGTGCATGTGCTTCTCAGCAAGATTGGGTCAATTTCTTATAATTTTGACAATTCCAAAACCTCACAGTATGCACCTATGCATGTATAAACATGATCAACCTTTCCCAATATCTCATTGTGGTTTAGAAATTATTCCCCCAGTTTTAGCTCTTGCCTGCAGTTGGTGGCACATCAGTAGTGAATTACAAGAGAGAGAAAAAAAAACTACTCCATTGTAGGTAACCGTTTACTTTACCTGGGTCAAGAGAAAGTACGGTAGATTAAATGTCTGATCCAAGGACGAACCAGTCAAAGATTTTAACCCCAACCACACAGTTGCCAGTCAACCAAATGAACCAATATACCATGGTTCTCTCCTAGTCAGGATGCCAGATATATTGAAAGCCTGTTGTCTTTTTTCTTGTTGTATAGTCCACATATTGTCTACCGGGACATGTACATGTACATATAGGTGAATATTTCATTTGCTTTATCTCCCATAGATTTTGCACTGTGATCTGAATGTCTCTGATTGTTCCATTGCTGTAGCCAACATAGGATCTGTCCCTCTGGAGATGAAGGTCGATCCATTCAGCGGGTAAGACGGCAACTCCATTGGTTTAACTTTTACTACTCTTGGCAACACTTGTTGGCGTTCGATTTATCTAAAATATGAGGAAGAATTTTGCAAACAGTTACTAATTACTCTTGAAAAAGAATTTTCCACAGGGTACATGTGTACGTGTATACATGACATGTACATGACATGTATGTGGGGTCAAAAATATCATTAAGCATTAGAGTTGATGTTTCAAATTATTTTAGCTATAATGCATAATGCATTGCTTTGGGGTTTTTTTTGACAGAAAAGTGTTATATATATGTACACCGTTCTACCTGTAAGATTTGTTGGTTGGTTGACAAAGAATATCCATTGAAAATGCATTCTAAATGTCATTGAATTTTTGAAAACAAAGCATTATCTAATTGCTGAAAGTTCCTCTAATCTTTTTGTTGGTTGTAGTTATTTGTTCTGGAGTGAGGAAGATGTTGGAATCCGCCGCACATCTCTGAGTTCTTCCACCATCGAGGCTAGCAGTGCTGATGTCATCATCAGCCTCTCTGGAACATCTGCCTTCATGGTCCAGTCGGAATCCTTCCAAATACTCTACTCCAACTCGACTGGCAATTCCATGCATAGGGCTTCATTGGACGGGGACAACCAGCAAATGATGCATGTTGCTGAAGACACATCGGGTCATCAGTTCATCAATGTAACCAGCATCGTATACTTCAACAATTCCCTCACATGGACCTTTGCAAGAGAGAGTGGTATTCCCACGTCATGCTCTTTTACTGTCCCGGCTTATGATTATCGGGATAACGAGAAAATCTTTTTTGAAGGAAATCCAGGCCAGTTCTCAGAAGGGGACATATTTTTCTGTGCAGATGGCTACCACGGACTAGACGTCTTCTACCCGACCTACCAGCCGATACCTATCCCAGCATTCCCTCCTACAGACCTTCAGGTCCTCTTCACGGAAGGAACGGCAGATATTACCTGGACCAGACCACTCAGTATTCCAGGCAAAGGCAAGTCTTATTCCACTTATCTCTTTAGATATTATTGTTTAGGGTGTGCGGGACAGGGAACCATATAATACCAATTTTCAGACCATTCTGTTAATAATAATAATATTTTGGATTTATATAGCACCTAATACATCTACGATGTCTCTAAGTGCTTTCAAATCTGACATATTATTACCCCGCTCATGGGATTCATGGCTTGCCTGCACACAATGTATGCACTTTCTCCACTCCCTGGGGAGCATTCCAGCCAGGCACCTTTTGCAGACGGCTCACGATGCTGATCAATCCACAGTGACTTTCACATCCTACCGGGTACCCATTTAACACCTGGGTGGAGAGGAGCAATGTAGATAAAATGCCTTGCTCAAGGACATAAGTGCCATGCCGGGGATTGAACCCCCGACCTGTTGAAGTTGATGTGAGCCTGGAGCTGGCAGGCCATTTGTCTATCCTTTCATTTTCCCACCTCTTTCCATCTTCCCATTTAAATGAAAGTCTGTCTCGTCTTCCTCTTCTTGAACCCTTTCTCTTTACCTCTTCATCCATTAACAGGCTCATGTATCTCTCTCTTCAATACTTGTCACATTGACGGAACAAATTTAGTGCCTTGTGACATGTTGAAGGCATCTCATTGGTTGTTACATGTATTCATAAAATATTACTAACTTTAGTTAAAGTTTAAGTGCAATGATTTAGTCCAATGTTTTATGGATAGCCAATTTTCAGCCTCCTCATGCCATAAAAGTACCATAATTCCAGTTACTAAACAGACAAACAAAAATCATGTCATTGTGAAATCAATTTCTTGTTTTCATTTCATGAATGGATATATTTTGTTTATTCGTTTTAGTTTCAGAATTACTGTTTATGTACAGAGTATAAAGAACTTGACACTTGGCGATTTGTAACCCAATAGACTAATTTAAACTAGGTTTAACTCAGTCCTTCTTCATGAATACAACCCATTGTCTTTACTAGTAGGATACAATAGTGATGATGATTATCATAAAGCTACATATACATGTACATCCATATTACAGGTGAGGAGGCTTGGGAGGAGTGGCTGTACGAGATCCTTCTAACCAATCTTCAAATTGGCTACACAATCACCCTAACCGGTATCCAAGAAGATTCAGCTCTTGTTGACAATCTCAACGCAAGCACGGAGTACTCTGTTCAAGTCCGGGCCTATTCGATAGCTGGTCCTGGCCCCTTGTCCGAGACCTTCTCTGGATCTACTCTCCTTGACGGTATGTTTTAACTCGTTAACTACTGAATTCTCCCATTCCCATAGGCTTAAATATAGGGACCAACTGGTTCCCATATGAAATTGGTAATAGGGGGACTTATTCTCTTTGTTTTTCTTCCAGTGCTTGGCAATATTAGCAACAAAAAACTTCAGTCTTGTACAGCATATAAAACATATCCAAGTATTATGTTTCTATTACCATTACAGATTTGTAAAAGTGCTTCTTATTGTTTATCAAAGAATTCCAGAGAGGGAATTTTAATTCGTCTCCTTGTATGTGACATGGTATGATGGTTTTTTTTTTACCTGACTGCTATGAAACCAGGGGACTGACAGCTTTTAGTCCTCTCATTAGGGACTTGGTAATGAGGATTAATGCTTTACCAGAGAGCACTAGCACATCCACTTGGTTTTGAACCTGGGTCCTCTCAGTTACAAGACCACTGAGCCATTGCGCCTCCTCCAGGTTATAGTCTGAGAAGAATTCTATCTATCATGGTATCTTCTCCAGTTTGGAGGTTGAGTGCAACATTTTGCCGCATATCTCTGTTCTGTGCTATTCCAGTGCACTCTTGCAGTGTTTTTCCGCTACAGGTCTTAATGTACTCTTCCTAGTTGGTTGAAAAGAGTTAGGAAAATCATTCAAAGAGATACAATTTCTTTCTCCTCTTTAAAAAAAATGAATTTTGACAGTGGACGTGGAGCCATACCTGTTACTGGCTAATGCTACAGCTATCTGGAGAAGTCAGCTAGACGGCAATGCAGAATCTCAGCTCATATCACCCCAGGCAGCCATCAAAGGTAGGGGGAATCATGTAGCAGTTGATATCATTATTAAGGAATGTACTTACCCTGAGAACAATTAAAGTGTACTAATCACCAAAAAGTTATTTTGCTCTGTATGTTAGGGGTTCCATGTAGGCATACTATATTCAGAGTATGAGATCAAAAGTTTAATTGAAAAGAGATATTGCAAGTTGATATACACTCTAAATAAACATTCCGCCCGAGGGGTTTTATGTTTTCCTTTATTTTCTTCATACTCTTTAATTGTTAACCTACAGAATGCCAGATAAAGTGTTTTTAGGTTAACTCTCTACGTTCTAGCTGTACACAAATTATTTTTTTAGGTGACTGCTTTCGGTGTTAACCACGAGCTCGCTTATCGTTCTAAAACTACATGTACAAGTAAACTTAAAGTTTCGCAACTACGAGTCCGTTCATACGGTCTGAAACCACAAGATACAGTGTAACTACAAGTTAACTTTAAAGTTTTGAAACTACAAGCGAAACTTAAAGTTTAGCTCCCTTTGTGTGAAGCTGACTATTGTTTTGTCTGGTCAACTGTATCTTCAAGGGTGGAGTCAATGCCCCTCTGGCCTTAAAGAGAAAGTTGAGTTCTGGGAGAGGTGAGAAATAATTTGTGAGCTTTCTCATTCTTTTTATGTAAGTTTGGAAGAATATCATAGTAGAAATGTCCCCTGAAAAGGAAAGCTCTTCAAATGCCCTCATATTTGAAATATGACGAGAAATAGCTGAAATATTTGAGCTGAACATTCATTCAACTTGTGTGTGCAGTCCCATATACCCATTTCTGTGCGCAGTACATGTGCTTTTCAGCAAGATTGGGTAAATTTCTTATCATTTTGATAATTCCAAAACCTCACAGTATAATAATATTCTTATGTAGACATGATCACCCTTTCCCCATTGCTTGGAGACAGTTTCTTTCACAATGTAATTAGTGACCTGAATTCTACTTCATCTTTAAGCACATGGTACTAAAATTTCTTGACAGAAAGGTACACCATGGGTGTTGTAGACAAATGGAAATTGACTTTGCCTGTTTTCAAGCACTCCTTACTTTTATAAGCAACCTGTATGCATTATTCATGTAGACAGAGTGTAAAGTGAAATTTGCAATTAATATTCATTGCCGTTGGAAAAAGAAGCTTTCAAAATGATATTCATGGAGCCTGTCATTGTGTTCAAGTTTTAATGACAAAAGATGGAGGAGGAGGTGAGGGGGTATTGTAATTGTTTTAAATGTCTTTTTGATAGGTAGATAGGTAATACAGCCTTTTCACACGAGGGTAAAATTCATCGTATGGAAAGCTTATTAGTTTAAAGCTAATTAACTAATCAGCCCTAGAGCAAATTTTCCCTGTGTGAACATCGAACTATACAATGTTCGTACAGATACGGACTCGCGATCTAAAGATGGGTCAGAGCAGCCTACAGATACGAAGTTCGTATGGAGGAGGCAAGAGATTTTGTCTATGAATGGATATACGTCCCTAACTGGGCGGAGCAAAGTCCGGGCGCGTGCTTTGATTGACATGACCTGCTATTATTATGGATAATGGCCCTACTACGTATTTAATCAGCAGTGAATCTTGAACGATTGCACCAAAATTTTTTCTGTGTGAATGACATTGTATGTAAAGCTGATTAGTTAAAAGCTCTTTAAACTAATCAGCTTAACAGAAATTTACCCCTTGTGAAAGCGGGGATAGATACATGTACATGTATAGATTGTTTCATTTTCTTTTAACAGTGACAACGCTGAAGATGAATATTGTTATGGTAGATGTGAACGAATAGGCTATCAAAACCTTTCACTTTATTTTTCTCTTTCCAGATATTGACTGGTATCAAGGATACTACATTTGGAGTTCGACCATGGGTGATCTGTACCGGTCAGCAGAGGGCACCCTAACAGATGAGCAGTTGACCTTTGACCCTCCAGGGATCAGTAGTTCAGTGGATGCGATAGCCGTAGACTGGCTCAGTGAATTCATCTACTGGGCTGACCCTGACCAAAATCAGGTATGGAATACACAATAGAGTTTTGGGCCCTGTTTCATAAAACTTGTCATCAATGGCAAGTTGCAATAACTGTTATAAGCTACTGAAACCCTTGAATCTGATTGGCTGAGAGAAAATTTGTCAGTTAAAATCACAGACAAGACACTTGATGAAATGCCCCCCAGATACAACTGTTACTCCTATACATGAAGATGTTAAGGAATGGATTGAGGCTCCATGTCTTCAGGAATCTGACAATCTGTTGTGCTTATTTGTAATGAATTGATAGTTTATTGGCTTATTTTGCAGTTAAAATCTGTTTTATTGTAGGAACGGGCCACAATTTACGTTATCAAAAAACAACAAGAACAAAATAACAAAACAAAACACACAAAAAGCCCTCATAACCCCATTTTGTTTTGAAGACTTTTGTTATGAAAATATATGTATGCCTTATCTGCTGTTACTATGTATTTTTAAAAGGGAAAGTTTTGATGGAAGAGAACAAAAGCAAGCGTCTGGAAAAGGAAAAAGGAAAGAAACAAAAAATGCATGAATATTCCCTGCTGGGTCTTGTGTTGCTAATTGATTTTAAAAAATCATGTGTTCGTACTTCGTATTTTTGAAATACAAATGTAATTGAGAATGACCTCCTCTTTGTAGATTATCCGAGGGAGATTATCTAATATGTCTGCTGCTGTGGCCTCCCCAACTGCCATTAATGCCTTCGCCAACGATGTCCAGGACATGGCTATCGACTCTGTCCAGGCTTACATCTACTGGACGTCGTCCTCAACCGTTGAGGGCTCGCGACTGAATGGAGAGAGCCCTCTGGTGTTCTACGAGATTAATGACCTCTCGCTGGATGTCGTCGCGGGATTGACCCTTGACCTGGATGGGGGATATGTCTATTGGTTTGTGGTTTCTCGGCAGAGCTCAACAGAGGAGCTGAAGCTATTTCGGGCCCAACTGGCAGGAACTAGGTATTTATTACTGAGTGTAACAGGGACGAGAGGAAGAGGTGAAGAGATGGAAAGAGGGAAAGATAGAGGATAGAAAGAAGGATAAAATAGAAAAAAGGAGAAATGGGAGAAGAGGGAAGAGGAGGAGAAGTAGAAAAAGAAATGAAGCAAAAAAAGAAGTGGGAGAATATGAGGTGGAGGAAGAAAAAGAAAAGGTAGCAGAAGGAAAGAGGAGAGGAAGGAGGAGGAGGATGATGAGGAAGAGGAAGTGGAGAAGAAAGAGAAAGAGGTGGAGGAAGAGGAAGAGGAGGAGGAAGAGAAAGAGGAAGAGGAGGAGGAAGAGGAAGAGGAGGAGGAAGAGGAGGAGGAGGAGGAGGAGGAGGAGGAGGAGGAAGAGGAAGAGAAGGAGGAAGAGGAAGAGGTGGAGGAAGAGGAAGAGGTGGAGGGAGAGGTGGAGGAAGAGGAAGAGGTGGAGGAAGAGGAAAAAGAAGAGGTGGAGGAAGAGGAAGAGGAGGAGAAAGAGGAAAAAGAAGAGGTGGAGGAAGAGGAGGAGAAAGAGAAAGGAAGATGGAGAGGAAGAAGAAGAAGAGAAGGAGAAGGAGGAGAAAAAAAAGAAAGAAAGTCAATGAAGGAAATGATAATAAAGAAGTATTGGTTATGAGAATAAGTAAAACGTAAGCATTACAAGCTGAAATGGAAAATGAGGAAGAAATTAATTTTTAATACAAGAGATTTTCCCCAGAATCAGATTGATCCAAAAGGAGTTAGATGTGAATGTAAAATGGCATATACATGTATATGTAGCTAGTCATACATATGAATATGCTGGAAAAAAAACACATTATGCGAAATGATATGATACTTATATACATTGTATAATGTTCATTATTGTAAATCATATTTACAGCCTGTTGTTCATTTTTTACTCCCTCTTTGCCTATCCTTATTTACCTTCTCTACAACTTTAATTCATTTTGTTTATCGCTGATTCCTGTTATGTTTTACATAGACCAAAGTCTGATCTCTACACTATACCCGTATAACATTCTTCCATGCATGCTTATATCCTTTCAATTTCATATTTTGAGTTTATTTTAAGTTTTTACATCTACCTCCATTTCCCTCCTGTTTGTATCTGTTTCCTTGGTTACCCCTTCCCATGATCCTTCAGTTCTGATCCGGTGTCGACAACAGAGGAGATTGGAGTAGTGTTGTCCGAGACAACGTAAGTAGTTTTTTTGCTACCATGCTTTTTTTTTTTTTTTTACATATACTGTAGTTATGAGTTCAACCAAATACATGTATCTATTATACATTGAAGGAAATGAATCTCCCTGAAACAAATTTTTATATCATCAGAAGACTTGAAATCACATATATACAAAGAAAAAATAAACTATGTGAGAAATTCCATTGGTGTAGGATCAAATGAGGGGCAGATATATTTGTTTTCATGTTAAGACCTGCATGAAAATTCATTTGGTGTTTTCTCTCACGCATGTACATAGTATGTGTTGATTTATGTGTTAGAGTTTAATTTTTTTTGAATAGTTGATAATTTTGATAATTGCAATTTCTCATTATAGAACCCAATGCCCCAAAATACTCTTTCTGAACCTTTACTACATGTATCATAATTGTCCCCGCCGAACGAAGTTCGCGAGGGGACTATGAAACGGGCTCCGTACGTGTGTGCGTGTGTGTGTGTGTGTGTGTGTGTGTCCGTCCGTCCGTCCGTCCGTCTGTCCGTGTGTGCTCAAATGTTAGAAAATGCTACTTCTCCGTCATTTCTTGGCCGATTTTGATTCCGATTGTTTTATCTGATAGGGCTGGGTGGGGGCTTCCAAACTTCTACACAGAATTTTGAAATTCATTAATTATGCAAATTTATGCAAGTTTATTCAAAATCGACGAAAAATGCTACTTCTCCTCTATTTCACATCGGATTTTGATTCCGATTGTTTTATCTGATAGGGCTGGGTGGGGGCTTCCAAACTTCTACACAGAATTTTGAAATTCATTAATTATGCAAATTTATGCAAGTTTATTCAAAATCGACGAAAAATGCTACTTCTCCTCTATTTCACATCGGATTTTGATTCCGATTGTTTTATCTGATAGGGCTGGGTGGGGGCTTCCAAACTTCTACACAGAATTTTGAAATTCATTAATTATGCAAATTTATGCAAATTTATTCAAAATTGACGAAAAATGCTACTTCTCCTCTATTTCACATCGGATTTTGATTCCGATTGTTTTATCTGATAGGGCTGGGTGGGGGCTTCCAAACTTCTACACAGAATTTTGTAATTCATTAATTATGCAAATTTATGCAAATTTATTCAAAATTGACGAAAAATGCTACTTCTCCTCTATTTCACATCGGATTTTGATTCCGATTGTTTTATCTGATAGGGCTGGGTGGGGGCTTCCAAACTTCTACATAGAATTTTGAAATTCATTAATTATGCAATTTATGCAAATTTATTCAAAATTGACGAAAAATGCTACTTCTCCTCTATTTCACATCGGATTTTTATTCCGATTGTTTTATCTGATACGGCTGGGTGGGGGCTTCCAAACTTCTACACAGAATATTGAAATTCATTATTCATGCAAATTTATGCAAATTTATTCAAAATGGCTGAAGGTTCATAATGTTTTCATGTTTTATATTTCAGTTGTATACATGCATTGTTGGTATTCTCTTCTTTTGCATGCAGTAACATTATTATTTTATTCACTAAAGTTTTTCACTGAAGTTTTAAGGTTCAGGCTAGTTAATTTCCACAGATCTGCACTTCCGGCGGGGACATTTATTACGCATTGCGTAATTTACTCATTCACTTGTTTTAATATGAAATGAAGGGCTGTACTACATGTACATGTATCTCCAAGTACTTGTACCTGTATTTAATAATAATAATAATAATAATAATAATGATAAAAGCTGTTTCTTATATAGCGCCTTACCAGTTACAATGTAACCGACCAAAGCGCTTACAGCATTATTACTCTGGTCACTGGATTCAATTGCGATTCTTCACATTACAGTGCACATTCTCCACTCCTCTGGGGAGCATTCCAGCCAGTCGCCTGTTTCCAAGCGCGTACATGCTAATTCAACCCCAATGACGTTTGCATCCTACTGGGTACCCATTTAACCCATTTGTACCCATTTGTACCCATCTGTACATGTACAAAAATGTACATGATAGGGTCACCAAACATATTTTGCTCTGTATGTTCATACATGTGGAGGTTTCATGTTGCTATAATATATTCAAAGTATGAGCTCCAATATTATTCCTATATTAGTTGCAAGTTTTAGTACACTCTCAATTTACATAAAAGTGCCTTGTGAGTTGACTAGCTGATGCACTCACATAGAATAGGGTGCGCATGGAATCGAAGTCTGACTTGGGTTCCGTGCACTTGATTTATTGTCTTCATACTCCTTAACTGTTACTGGTAATCCAATAGAATGCCAGATAAACATTTTTTTTAAAAGGTTGATTTTATACGTACTAGCTGTAATTATTTTTTGAGGTGCATTTTAAGATGAGACCATTTTATCAAGAACATTTGTATAAACTGTTTTTTCTTGAGATCATTACTTACCTGTATCTCACCATGACTTTGATATTAGGAGCCTGGCGCTGCATTTCTACAGCTCCAAACTCTTCTGGATCAACAGCGACTCGATGGTAGAGGTCAGTGATGACCGTGGCCAGAGACAAGCCATGCTACCGGCCACTGATGTCCAGGCCTTGACCATTGTTCAGGAGACACTCAAGCCCTTGCCTGGTGAGAGAAGTGGAATTAGAATTAGTGAAGTCTCTATGATGCTTGTCTTAATCCCATTTTGTTTTCAATGTATACAGAACCGTCACCTGTATGCCAATTGATTCCAGCTAATTACAGGCCTGTGAAATCTCCACTTTTTAACGGAAATCCGCTTTTTTTATTATTCTCGCCGATTTCAGTGTCCGCCTTTTTCCCATGTGCTACTCCTGCTATTTTATCTGCAACCATTATTTCAATGGTTGTAAACGGCTGGAAAAGTAGTCTAGCTAAATAGCTGCGAGTGCAAGCGCAGAGTCTAGCTCTCTTGCAACCAAATATGGAAAACAACGTACCGTCGTATACATGTATGAACTGTACCGTATGTGTTTTGCCTTCGCGCGTGAAGTGAAGTTCATGCTGCTTGCATTCGTATACCGGAGAACTGTGGACCGTGCCGCCGCATGTGTCGGGCAGGCTGCCGGTGGGCGGCCGTTTAATCTGCATTACATCAGATATGAAGCGGAAGACAAGTAAATAGATCAGGTAAACTAGTTTCGGCTTTTTTCCACTCTTTTTTTTAAACCCCACTCAAAGGCCTGTAATTAAAATTGGCAGACAGGAGAATACCCCATGAAAAGGGCCTCATGTCTATAAAGGTTACTGTGCTTGTGTTACACGGATCATGTTTTTCATGCGCAGGTTTACAACATGTTTGTGAGTGCACAGTCATGACAACTCTTTGATTTTCCTTATATAATTCACAGAGGGATACAGCCAGCTCCCAACTGTAGTGGCCCAAGAAATCCCATCCTCCTCCATCCAGGTCACAGGTACATGGGATGACTTCAACATTACATGGCAGGCCAGCACAGAGGTCAACTACGGGATTGTGTTTTACACCGTAGCTGTGACAACCCCTGGACAAACTTATGAAGAGACTGTAGAGGTGATTTCATTTTACTTTGTTTCATAAATCTTGTTCTCCTTAACCTCTTGAATGCTAAGCTTTGGATGTCTTTGGCTTGGTTCTCTTTTAAAGGTGTGGTATTCCTAAATAGAATTGTTTTCAAATGTATAGTAGGGGTTAAAGATAAATTACATTGTGAAAGAAACTGTCTCAGAGGAATTGGGAAAGGTTGACCATGTCTACATAAGAACTGCTTTATACTGTGTTGTTTTGGAATCATCAAAATAGATAAGAAATTGACCCAATCTCGCTGAAAAGCACATGTACTGCACACAGAAATGGGTATATGGGACTACACAGACAAGTGGCATGAATGTTCGGCCCGAACATTTCAGCTATTTCTAGTCATATTTTGATTATGAGTGCATTTGAAGAGCAGTCCTTTTCAGGGGATTTTTCTACAATGATGTTCCCCCAAACTGACATAAAATGAATGAAAAAACCACAAATTATTTTTCACCTTTCCCAGAACTCAAGATTCCCTTTAATTCATTTGGTTGTCACAGGTCAAAGGGTTCATTTTGCTGTATGAGCACATTTAACCCTAAGCTGAAGACATGACTTTAATCAAGGTGAAGTATTTCATCTGGTCAAATAGTGTACCATCACTTTAATCAGTTTGCTTGGCATTCTGTTGGTGTCTTTAGAACCAAAATGGACATTACATGTATGCATTATTTATTCAGAAGAATTTCCCTTTGAAAAAATTTAACACTGACATTAATCTTGCTTCTTAAAAGTGTACCAATCACCAAAAATATTTTGCTCTGTATACTTCGGGTTCCATGTCGCTATACAACATTTAAAATATGAGCTACAATTGTTGATTCTATTAAGAGATATTGCAAGTTGAAATACAGTCCCAATACACAAAACAGCGACTTGTGAATAATGGCCCTTGCAGAACCAAACTTGGAGTTGGGTTCCGCGAGAGGGGAGTTTATGTTTCATTCATTTTCTTCATACTCCTTAACTGTTAACCAACAGGAGGCTAGGTAAAGTGTTTTGAGCTTGATTTTATACATTCTAGTTGGACACAAATTATTTTTTTAGGTAATGGGTACACTTTAACTCATTCTCGGTGATGTGCATTTATCTTATTTCAGAGTGCTTTCTTCAACATCAAAGATCTGACACCATTCCAAACCCTTGACATCACAATCAGTCCATACACCTACTGGGCCACAACACTGGATACGGCTTCTCAAATGATGTCTCCTATGTCAGGTTTGTCAAATAGCTTTTAAACTTATAACCATCATTCTTTCTTGTACTGCAGAAAAGTAATAGGTTTATTGTTGATTCATATGGATATGCACCTTAAGTTAAAAAAAGTAGAACTTGAATGGAGATTGAAATGCATCAAAAATTATGCTTAAGAAATTTGAAAAAGCACATATTTCAGTGTTGTACTTGATGTCTGGACTGTGAATATGAAGGTGTAGTTATCTGTTCCTGGAATTGCAATGGGCACTTGTACATTCACTGTGAAGCCAGTTCCCTTCCCAGATACGTTATACTTAACCTTTCATTTGCCGTCATTTAATCTTAAAATCTGTCTGCAGTTCCCTCAGTTCCTCTCAATCCAAGAGCCTTTGCCTTGGAGTCCACCGACATCATGACAGGAGCCACAGTGTATTCAGCTGAGTTTCGCTGGTCCCGGCCAGCTGAGATCAATGGCATTTTTGAAGGATATAATGTGTCATGGGGTACGGATGTGGAGCAGCTCACGGTGTTTAATGTCAGCAAAGATGAAGATGTGTTCACTTTCTCCAACCTCACAGCCAACACCACATATTTCTTTCAGGTGAGAAGACATAGGGCTACGTATGCTTTTGAGTGAAAGATGTGTTAACTCCGCTTTAGTCTGTTACTGAATGCTTTGGATATGTTATTATGAACTGTAATTTGAATGTCTCAGTGTTCATTAAATGTTCATAAGCTTACTGGAATGGGAATGTATGACGATTATGATAACAATAACAAAATGCATTTGTTAATTTGATAGTTGATTTGAATCTGGCAAGATCCAGAGACATTGAATTGATACTGTATGATGTTGAATGACACATTTTATGGGTTTTTTTTTTTACTGAGTTAAATGGATCTGGGCCCCGTTGCATAAAACTTACCATTAATGGTAACTCTGCTATCAATGGTAACTACCATGGTAACATCACTCAACAGCCAATCAAAATCAAGGTTTCCATGGGAGTTACCATTGATGGCAGAGTTACCGTTAATGGTAAGTTTTATGCAACGGGGCCCTGGGCCCTGTTTCATAAGACTTGTTATCAACAACAAGTCATGATAATTGTTATAAGCTACTGAAATAAACTACTGAAATCATTGAATTTGATTGGCTTAGAGCAAAATTATTATAGTTCTGTAGCAGTTGTTATGAATAACAAGTTTTATGAGACAGGTCCCAGGTTCACGCATCAATAAGATGAAAAGTTGTTCAGAACAAAAACATATTACATTTCCAAACAGGAAATTAACGATGTCAAGATCAAAATACCTGTATTCCATGTGGCATATGATACGGATCATAATGTAAAACTGAGCTTAAAAAACATCTATATCATGATTTCTGTGGTGGCCATTGAATCTTGGAAAACAGTGTTTTATAGAGTGGAAGACATGGACCTCTATCAAATATTTCTCTCTCCTGTTCTCCTGTTAAGGTGGAAGGCTTTACATCTGTAGGCAGTGGACCGGCTACAGACCCAGTCAGTATCACCACTGGAGGTAAAGTATTTGTCTTCTCTCTCTTGAACAAGTAAATTAATGTACATTTGAACAAAAGGCACTCCTGATTTTTATTTTCATTTTCTCTTCCTTATTCATCTAGTATGGATTGAATGATCATGACAATTTTGGCAAAATTTAATTCCAATTTAACTACTTCCACTGTGTGGAGCACATTTAGTGGCTTCTGATGGAGGGCCACAGAATATAACATACCAATTTGTATTTAAGATACAATTTTTGTTTTCCAAAACTAGTTTCAATACTGAATTGTATTGTGATTTCAGTCCAATTCAATTCCATTTTCATTCATTTTTGTGCTGATATTCAAGTTTCATTATAATTTCATTCCTGTTTCATTCCAATTTCATTCCAATGTGACTTCAATTTGATTACATGTATATTCATTTCAATTTTATTCCAAATATCATTCGAGTTTCTTTCAAGTTTCATTTTAATTTTATTCCAATTCTATTCCATTTTCATTTCAATTCTATTCCATTTTCATTTCAATTCTATTCCAATTTCATTAGAATGCTATTCCAGTTTTATTCCTATTCTATTCTAATTTCATTCCAAATTTTATTCCAATTTCATTCCGATTTAATTCCAAATTTATTCCAGTTCCAATGTCATTGCAATTTTTTTGTGATTTCAATTTCATTTCAATTCTATTCCAGTCCCATTCCAATTCTATTCCGATTTCATTCCAAATTTATTCAAGTTAATGTATGTTTCATTTTCATTTCAATATTTTTTACTTTTCTAGTATCTCCTCCCCCACCTATCATCTTGGTGAGCAGAGGAAATGATGGAGTGACTTTGACAGATACAGACACCAATGAGCAGACCTCTCTGCTTGGAGGTATAGTCGTCTCAGTGGTTGCCTTTGTTGCTAGCGAGGATAAAGTCTTCTTTGTAGAGAGTACAGGGGATCGAGAGATCTACAAGAGCAAACTGGATGGGTCTGAACGTGTGGAGGTGAGAAGATTTATTTGGAATATTGAGTTCATTTGTATTCTAAAAGCTTATTTCTATATTGAAATAAAAGAAGAGAAAAATGCTTGGCAAAGTAAAATGAATTGAGCAAAAGGCATTACTGACCTGTATACAAACAAACAGATCCTTGAGTATGTATATGCATGTACAGACCCCTACCCTGCAAAAACAAATAATTCTATGTTGTTTCCAGTGTTTTCTTGTACTACTGGCTCATGTGGCAGTGAAATTAGACAATATTTTTTAAGTGTCAGAACTATCAGTTCTTTGGAACGAAATAAACCCCTGTAAACAGATAATCTGTACTGTTTTTAGATTAGCAATGACAATTAACAAACTCTCTGTAATATAAACAATAACACAGTTTTCAGAATATCATCCCTAGTCAAATTTCATTTTACTAATCAAATTCCGTTTTAAAAGAAATTCAAATTTTTGTTTCCATAATATTATATTTCATTTTATAAATTTAGCTTCTTGAGCTGGACAATCAGCAACCTTACCAGGCGGGTTTCGCCATCGACTGGGTTTCTCAGAAGCTGTACTGGAGTGACAACACTGCTATCTATAGCTTTGATACCACCGTTTCCATGGCAACAATGGAGACGGTGTACACACCGCCCCAGGGGAACATGATCCAGGGAATTAGCGTGAATCCACATGGAAGGTGAGATGTTATTTATTTTTCTTATTATTGATTATTATTCTTATACATAGGATTTTAGAGATAAATTATACATACATACATGTATAAAGGTTATTTTGTTAATAAAGACTTTTCATATGCATGTAGATTTACCTTGACCCACTTTAAAAGTTTTTTGAACCTGACAGACAAATCACCCGCATAAGTCCCAATGTTTTGAATATTGGGCAAGTACATGTAGCTCTGTGTGTTTGTGAAGACAACTCCTTCAAACGCTCAAGTCTAAACAATGGATACGCAAGTCAAGATGCGTGCTGCAAATATTTGTTGTTGTTGACATAGAATGAACTTTTCTCCAGGTCCTTTATGTGTGTGTCCCCAATTAATGATTTTTTTTTTTGGGGGGGGGGAGGGTTGCCCATTTGTAATCTATCATAAATTTAACTCTCACTTTTTTATGAACATGATACAAATTTTTGCAGAACTTGAAAATAATAAAATGCCAAATATCCAAACTTTAAAATTGTGCTAAGTTTGCACATAAGATCACGAAAAAATATCTAATTTGGAATGTGAAAAAATGATTTAGCATTAGAATATTTTTATATTGACAGGTTTGGATGATTTAGAGTTTTGATCGGAACTGTTTGATGCATGACTGGTAATGAATGTTCCTTTGATTTTTCTATAATGCATTAGCACTCTGATCTGGACTGAGAGCATCCAGTCTACTTCAGTTCTGATGACCTCTGACCTCAATGAGTGGGTTCCCACCCCGCTGTTTGGCTCCACCAACAGCCAACGGAGGAGAAGAGCTACAGAGAACTGCACATGTTCTGACAGTTTGACCCCTGGGTCAGCTGTGTACATCGACAGCTCCAACCTGGATGCCCAGACCCTCTTCTTTGTTGATTCGACCTCCAATAACCTTTGGACCTCTGACCTTGACGGATGCCAGTGTGATCAGCTCTTTGAGGCTGCATCACAAGCCCAGTCAGGTATGGTAAAATGGACTTCCACTTCTCCTTCATTTATTCTTTCTTTGATTATTTTAGTTGTTCATACTAACTTTCTATGAAAGAAGGGGTTGAAAAGCAAAATGAATTTTTTCCATGGAAAAGTAACTTTGATAATTTGATAAAATTATAAATTGTACCTGTAACAAAGGGGAAATAATTAATTTTGGACATGTGTTATTCATACTTCATGAATAGAGATTTGTTGTGTTCTTTTGTTTGTCTTTTTTTTTTTCGTTGTGGATGAAATACTGTAATTTGTGGGTGATTCCTTTTAACAATATTGTGTTCCCTCGTAAAATATTGGTGGTGTACTTACACTGTGGTTCCTCTTGTAGAGCATTCCTGAACAGCCTGTTGTAGCAATACTGTTAAACAGCCTCACACTGTGTTGAAAAGGAAACAAATTCTCAGCCTTGTGTGTGGCTTGTCTAATAGGAAAGATGTACACAAGATGAAACATGAAGAGAAAAGGGGTATTACATTACCTTTGCGGTACTGGGAGGTGTTTCACAAAGACTTAGTTTGACTTTAAGTCGCACTTAAATTACTAGTTGCTTGCAGTATATGACACATCAACACATTGGTCAGATCATGCTCAGGGGATGCGCGCTGTTGGGTAATCTACCAATGAGATTACGCTTATAATACCGTATGCGCATTGGCACTTACGCATGACTTTACGTCAAACTTAACTCTTTGTGAAACACCCCCTGTTGTTTCAGACCTGGGGGGTGTTTCATAAAGCTGTTCGTAAAGTTATGCATGACTTTATGAACGACTTGAAGATGAAGTGCCAGATAGGATGCCCAAAGATTTTCCTGATGTTTTAACAAAGTGTGACTGTATTTCCAATAGCCTCGATTAAATTATGGCAAAAAATAAAAATATAAAAATGTTTGTTATAATAAGAATCTTATGTTAATCTACATCTGCACAGTTCAACTTTAGTTGATGCAGTTAAAAATGATTGAGCATCCTGTTTGGCTTGTCATATTTAAGTCATTGGTAAAGTCATGCGTAACTTTACGAACAGCTTTATGAAACACCCCCCAGGGCAGAAATGCAAAGGTACATGTATGGAAGACATAAAAGACAAAGGAGACAGAATTCTCAGCCTAGCAAGAAACTTCCCACATCTATGCCTGCTAAAGTATGTCTATGTTCAACGCTACATGTATTCTTCGATTTTTTGTAGTACAAATCATCTCTTTTGTTATCTAGAAGAGATTCAGGCCGTGAGGACCCCTAAAACCTCTGTTCTCATTCTCTCCTGTATACCGTACATGTGCATGTAGGTCTCCCACCAGACTCTCTTTCTGTGGACAGCAGCCGAGTGTACTGGTCCAACGCAGCCCAGGGTGTCGTGGCCAGTGTGGACAAGCAGACTGGTGCAGACTTTCAGGGCCAGACTGACCAGACAGACGTGAATTTTGTGCTGACATATGGTACCACTCTTCAACCTTATCCAGGTATGTACAAGTAGTTGAAAGTATTGTGTTAAAAGTACATATACATGTACATGTACATGTAGCATGTCTTGATAAAGAGATACTGAAATGGAAGGAAACACAATGCGTAATGCCAGTGCTTTTACATTGTCAAATCCTTAGCTGTTTAATTTTGATTCCTGAAGTATTGATTTCTCTGTTCACCCATTGCCTATGGGAACCGTTTGTTCCTGTTTTAGGCCTATGGGAATAAGATAATTCAGTAGTCAACAGGCAATTTGGATGATGTACAGACTGAATTATGTTGCATAGAAGTAGTCACAGAATGGCCAAAACTTTGGAATGCATTAAAAAAAAAAAAAGAATTATGTCAGTTGCCTGCACATCCATTTATGTTCTTTTGCCGGGCACACAACGAAGTATATAAAGTTCAGTTAGTTTCATACATACATTGTAGTCAATGAATAATTGCTACAAGTGTCCCATGACAATCAACAGCACTCTTCCAGGCTAAATTCTAGTTCTGAAAATAGTGAACAAACTGCTCCCTAAGTGTACAACAATGGATTGTTTGTGAGGTACAATTATGAAACAATCCTTCATTCCCTTTATGAATCATGTAATATTTATATGGTATTCATTTGGAATATAAACTTTGAAATAAGAAATTTGAAAGCAGGGTATTAATTTGTTGTTGCAAGATACAGTAAGTCTTCTCTTTCATCCTCCCTACAATTTTGCAGCTCCCGAGTGCCTTGCACCACCGGACTACACTGACCCGGCAGAGCTGTCTGCGGCCGAAAGTGAGAGTTTAACCGTGACCTTTGACCCAGTATCAGAATGCGAGGGAGTAAGCACGGCAACGGCCATCTATACTGTTAACTATGCCATGGTGGAAAGCGAGAGCTCTGATCTGAACTGCACCACCAGCAACCTCACATGCATGGCAAAGGTAAAGGAATTAAATGTATATTGTAGTTGTGTTAAAGTACATTACCCATTTTTGTTTTACTTGTACTGTTCATATGCCATACATCAGGGTGGTTCCACAAGGGGTTTTAACATGTAACAGCGACAGGTTTGAATTTTCAAACTACAGGTTTGAAAATCAGTGACAGGTTAAGATTTCTTAAAATAAATAATCATTTTCAAACCAAATAATATATGAAATGTTAGTCATAAAAGTTGTTTCAAAATGCTACAAAATATGCCTGATATTGCACCAGAAAGCCTCAGAGAACCACAGAACTTCCAGGGTCATCAAGCAGGCTCTGGACTCCGGCAGCAAGGGACTTTGTGCTTCACATACATAAGATTATACTTCTTCCCAGTTGTGATGTTACATGTTTGAATTTTTGTTTGTGAACCACCTTGTCATACATTTCCAATTAATCAAGGTTATGACCCTGTTGTGGGTAGCAAGAAAATTGAAACGTTCCTCATAATTTAAATTTGTGAACACACGAAGTTTCTCTGTCACACTGAGTGGTTATCAGTTTCCTTTATATTTATAAGCATTTCAAGATAGATTAATGCAAAGTTCTGCTTCTTTCATTTTGTTTTGAAAATATTGCCATAAACCTTCTGAATGTAACTTTTTCTAGAGAGCGTGGATGATTGATTTTGCCTTGAATACATGTATGTACAGTTGTACATGTATATCCTTACTTTACAATGTGTCTTCTTGATTTATGTAGACATACATTTTTGAGCAGAGGTTTAAGAAGAAAAAAAAACATTGAACTACTTTATATTTCTTTGTGAAATCAAAACTGTCACAGGTACATACATGTACAGGTATAGATACCTTTTGAATGTATCATAGAACTTATCTGTAAAGATTTAAACCATCCGGATGAACTTTTTAAAGGATCAATAAATAAACTATGGTACGCCGACATACATGTATGCTCCGTGCTTTATTTCGTCAAAGATATAGGGTTAGGGTAGCAATAGGGTTGTAGGTTAGGTTCAGTGTTAGGGTTAGGGCTAGGTATAGTGTACGGTCTGGGGTTGAAGTTTAGAATTATGTTAACCCTTTCAGGACAGGAATTATTCAAGGGCTAAATTGATCACATTTTGTTCTTCAAATTGGCAACAATAACTTTTTTTTTTTTACTTCTACATGGTTCTAATAAGGTGTAATGTCTTGAAAAAAATATACATGGTTAGGAATTTTGTCAAAAAATTGACAAAATTGCCAATTTTGATAAAAAACAATTTTTAACCTCTCAGTTTGTTGCCAATTTAAGGATTTTAAAGCTTAATCTTGTCTTTAAAAATTCCTGACATCAAATGCAATATGGTTGTGCAACAAAAATGGACATAGTGTGTGGAGAAATTTTTGCTCTTTCTACTCATGCATCTGGTATATTTTTTAGAGCTCTGAATCAAAAGTTTTTGAGCCAAACCACAAAAAGTGGTCAATTGCCTCGAAAGGGTCAATGTACAAAAATACTGCTGTGTCCATGTAATTGTCGCCGGAGCTTGTGTCATTCCACCTTACACTACATTTACCTCACTTACTATTTGTACCCCACCTTCACACAGGAGACCACAGCGAATGAGGTTGCACTGGGTCCCTTGGAACCCTACACATTCTACCTGACTCAGGTGTCTGTAAGGAACCTCTACTCTGTTGGAACACCTGTGCTTGGTCCTGTGGCTATCCATAGGACAAGTCCAGGAGGTAAATATGACTTTTAAAATTATGATGCTTTCCAAGGCAAAATAAATTAGCTTTTCTTTGATACTGCTTGACTTTTCATGATTCTGAAATGAAAAGATATGAACAGAAGTGATGTAGAAATATAAATACACATATGTATGATTGTTTTGGTCTAGTGGGTATGTCACAGGACTTTGAATCAGACGGTTCATGGTTCGAGTCCCATCCATGACACTAATGTTTTTTGGAAATGTCAGTCTACATTTGCCACTCTCAGCCCAGGTGTAGTAAATGGGAACCTGGCAGGAAGTATTGGTACAAATGCTGTGGATTGACATACTGAATGTTGTTTTTGAGAGCAAAGAAATGCTTATATGCTTTGCAGTAATCTTCTGTTATATCTACAAATTATCCTGTCACTTTGAGTCAGAATAACTTGCATCACTACAGCTGTAAGGATTTCGGTCAACTGTACCGTATTCTTTTCAAGATCTCAAGAAACATGAAATTATATGATATTACGAGATATGATTATGAAATAGTATTCACTTAATTTTCCCCTTGTTCAACATTCATTCATAGTGCCTACTGCTGCATTAATGGTAGCTGTTGATGTTCTCACTCCGTTTGAGGTCAATGTGACCTGGTTGCAACCTCTGGAGGTCAACGGGCCACTGAAGGAGCTTCAGTTCCGAGTCAAGTACTCAACGGAAAATCAAGACTTCAGGACTGGCTATGTTAATACTCCAGATAACGAGGCTGGTCAGTACTCGCTGGTCATAACTGAACTGGCAGCTTCAACAGAGTATACTTTCACTGTGAGTTTGAGAATAACGAATCTTTTTTTGATTGACATGTCTTGTGATTGTCATACTCATAGTCGGTTGTTCTGCACAGGTATTTTCTAAAACTTCACTTACAATTCATTTAGATGCGAAATGTTTTTTATTTTGCTGCGGAAGTTTTTTAATGATGTCAAGTGTTAACAGGATTTCAATTGCAGACTACAACTTTTCTGCAAGCTTACATGTATATAATTTGTAAGCTGTAAGTAGCTTAACTGCAACAAAATTGTGGAAATATGTGATAGAACTCTTACTCACCTCATCTTATGTTCTGCTCATCAGGTCGAGTCATACCAGGCCTCATTACCTGCAAACTCTTTCAGCTCCAGTGAGACAGATACAGAGACGACCTTCCAGGTACCAGCTATGGTAGAAGAAACATCGAAGACCAGTACCACCTTGTCGGTCTCCTGGGTGGCACCTAATGATGATAGTGTCATGTTTCATTGGATCCAGTATAGAGAGGTGAGTTTGTTTTATTTAATAAGATTGTCTTCTTGGTGGTTCTTAATGATGACTTGCTACCGGCTATGGTAGAATAGACATCAAAGACCAGTACCACACTATCGGTCTCCTGGGTGGCACCTGATGATGATAGTGTCATGCTTCATTGGATCCAGTATAGAGAGGTTAGTTTGTTTTATTTATTAAGATTGTTTTCTGGGAGGTTCCTAATGATGACTTACTACTGGTTATGGTAGAATAGACATGAAAGACCAGTACCACACTGTCGGTCTCCTGGGCGGCACCTGATGATGATAGTGTCATGCTTCATTGGATCCAGTATAGAGAGGTTAGTTTTCTTTTCTTTGATAAGATTGCACTATGCAGTCTTTATTACTAGGTTATAATCAAAGGAGGGATGCAACATCCTCTCATTTTTCCGTTCAACTTCCTCACTTATTGAGGACCTGTTGATGGACATCCTTTGGCTGAAGCACGTGTCTCTGCATTGAAATAAAATCCAATGACAATGAATACATGTAGATTCTATTCAGTGATGACAATTTGTTTTCCTACAGGGTTCTTCCTCTGAATGGCAAGACGCCCTCAGTGGTAACACGACCTCAGGGGTCCGTTATAATGGAACAATCGGTGAGGGGGAGACGGACCCGTTGCTCCCCTATACCGACTATCAGGTGCGCACAAGGGTTCTCTATACATCTGGTCAGGAGTATGAATACGCTGGAAATGAAGATATCTTGTCATCACGGACTGAATGTGAGTGACATTGATAAATCATTGTTTTGTTCATGGGCAGGATATTCTTTTTATCATGAGTTCTCAGATGATAATCATGTGAGATACTATTTATTAGTGAAACTTGCAGTTCTAATTTTTTTGGCATGGTGGAAAATACATCATGAATTATGAAAATCAAGTTTTAGTATTGGAAAAAAAACCCATACTCTTGGATATGTTGAAGAGTCTTTCAGGCTCCTCCCTAAAGAAATATTTCTGCCAACATGAAGATGTAGATGCTCAAATATTTGTAGACTACTATGATGATACTGGCATTTCTTACATCAAAAAGCTACAGCTAAGCACTGTAAGTGCATAGATCCCTCATACACTGTATAGTATAAACAAATGAAAATATGTGTGTATTTCAAATATGATTCTTTGAATTTTTAAGTCTGTAGATATGTAAAATAGAATTTAAGTCCTTTAATAAGATCCTACATTACGTACATGTATTTTGTTGAAATGTATATTTAGATGATTTTTAACTGTTCATATTAAAAAAAAAATATTGTGAACTATGTTGGGAGTGAATGGTACTCAGATTTTATTATGGATTTCAAAGATACAGTCATGTACACTGTAAAGTTCTCTTAAATTAGCCGTGTTTTGTTGTTATTTATCTGCATTCGTTAGCTGACAGCCCAGAGGCCCCAGGTGTACCCACAGTAATGGAAACAGGAACGGATCCTGTGACATACGAGGTCCGATGGACAGAACCAAATAGAGCTAACGGACCCGGACTTCTTCAGTATATACTTGAAGCAAGGTAAGTATGCTTGCAGGAAGCAATGGCATTTTACCAAAATCAGTAGACCATTTTCGTAATGCAGTTAAATTATTCACGCTTCCCTAGCAATGCAATATTATATTTTACCTGTTTACTAAGTATTGCATTTCAGTAGTCTGAACAAAAATTGCATACATGTTCATTAGTTTTCTCTAGGTCGGACAAACATTATGGCTTGCCCGACCTTACAACATATAATGAATGCAATTCCTAGTGAACGACAATTATTTGTAGTGCTGTAGATGAATGAAGTAATCAGTCCGTAGGCACTTGACAAAGATGTAGGCATTAAATTTGAATGCATAACGAAAACGACTTGGCAATGCGCTTCGGTTACACCAGTACTTGCGTTTACAGTATATACACTGCTCATTTCTTTTTCCCATGATATGTGAAAAGCAACAATTGATAATCGTTATGATTATCATAATTTTTGATCCTCTTTAGAGCTATGTCAACAGGAGAGTGGAGCCAAGTCTACCAAGGATCTAACACCTACTGGATAATCGTTGACCTCCTTGTGGGCGACTCGTACAGCTTCCAGGTCAAGGCCAATAACGATGATTACGAGGGACCGTATAGTCCAACTAGCCAGGCTACTTTCTTGCCCAATCCTTCATGTAAGTTATTAAAGAAAGGATGATGATGATGATGATGATGATGGTAATGATGATGATGATGATGATGGTGTTGATGATGATGATGATGATGATGGTGATGATGATGATGATGGTGATGATGATGGTGATGATGATGATGGTGATGATGATGATGATGATGGTGATGATGATGGTGATGATGATGGTGATGATGATGATGATGGTGATGATGATGGTGATGATGATGATGGTGATGATGGTGATGCTGATGGTGATGATGATGGTGGTGGTGATGATGATGATGGTGATGATGATGATGGTGATGATGGTGATGCTGATGGTGATGATGATGGTGGTGGTGATGAAGGTGATGATGATGGTGATGATGATGAAGACGATATTGATGATGAGGGTGATGATGATGATGATGATGATGATGATAGTGATGATGATGATGGTGATGATGGTGATGATGATGATGGTGATGATGATGATGATGGTGATGATGATGATGGTGATGATGATGGTGATGATGATGATGGTGATGATGGTGATGATGATGATGGTGATGATGGTGATGATGAAGGTGATGATGATGGTGATGATGAAGACGATGATATTGATGATGATGAGGGTGATGATGAGGAAGATGATGATGATTATGATGATAATGACTACGACGATGGCAACAAAAGACACAAATGTGAAGAGCAATCCTTTTCAGGGGACATTTCTTATATTCCATCTTTGCAAGGACCCGCACTTCTCTTCAGAACACTCTGGCACTGCCCTTGATGGTGCTCAGACATACATGTATGCTCTGGCGACAAATTGCTCCGGACTTTACTTTGTCCAAAATATAGGGTTAGGGTTAGGGTTGCAGTTGGGTTCCCTTTCAGGACAGGTATAATTTAAGGGCTAAATTGATCACATTTTGTTCTGCAAATCGGCAACAATAATATTTTCTTTTAGTGCTACATGGTTCAAATAAGGTGTAATGTATTTAGAAAAAACAATATTCATGGTTGGGAATTCTGTCGAAAAGTTGAAAAAAATTGCCAGTTTTGAGAAAGAACAATGATTTTGAACCTCTCAATGTGTTGCCAATTTAAGGATTTTAATGCTTATTCTCATCTTTAAAATTCCTGGCATCAAATGCAATATGGCAATGTAACAATAATGAAATAGCATGTGCAGAAATTTTTCTCTTTCTTCTAATGCATCTGGTATATTTTTTAGAGCTTTGAATCAAAAGTTATTGAGCCAAACTGTAAAACATGGTCAATTGTCTCGAAAAGGGTTAAGTTAGATTTCGGGTAAAGGTTGGAGTTATAGTGGTATGGTATTTGTATGGTGTTTGTGCAAGGGTGAAGTATAGAACTTTGTTAGTGTATGATTTTGATTGTGGAGCAATAGACCTGTTTTCTAATTTTAGGCATACTTCTTGAACAGAAGTTTCTCTTGACGACTCAAAAGCTTGCAGGAGGCTTGTCCATCATAGCAACAACTGATGTATGCAAAATGGATTCCATCCATAGAGATGCCATTGTCCATAGCAGGTGCACTAAATAGTTGGTAACTAGGGGATCTGGAGAGAAACAGACATTAAATTAAAATACATTTAGTCTACACGTCTATTGTTGGCGGAGCATGTGTTGTACTGACATCTAATAACGATCATGGTGACTTTCTTTGTTTTGTTTAATTTCTGTAGCTGACAGCACAGTGTATATCATCATAGGAGCAGTAGTAGGAGTTCTGGCGATTGTAGCTGTTGTTGTCCTAATCCTAGGTGAGTGAATAAATTTAATCTGTTGTACATGCTGTTAGTTAAAAGTGTACCAGTCACCTGAACAAATAATTTGTGTACCACTAGAAAGTATAAAATTAACCTCAAAGATCTTTATCTAGCATTCTATAGGTCAACAGTTAAGGAGTGTGAAGGAAATAAAGGATAACATGAAGATGCCCTTATCTTGGCGAGCGCGTACGGGTGCGTCGAGTTGTCTACTCACGAGTCGCTTTTACGCATATAGAGAGTGTAATTCAACTTGCAATATCTCTTCATAGAAGTAATATTTGAAGCCCATGTTTTGAATATAGTATAATGACATGGAACCTCTAACATACAGAGCAAAATATTTTATTATTAAAGGGTACTGATCAGCCAAAAATATTTTGCTATGTTTGTGTTCAAATATATGTTTTACTTTTATAAAGAGAAATTACAATATTTTAAAAACACTATCATGAACATAAAAGCAATTTGAGAGTAGACTAGGCAACTTACTTGTATAGAATAGGGTCCACAAGGAACCCAAGTCTGACTTGGGATCCGTGAGCTAGGTTTAGTGTTGTCCAGTATTTTCTTCAAACTCCTTAATGGCTAACCTATAGAATGCCAGATGAAGTTTCTTTATTTTGATTTTATACATTCTAGCAGTACACAATTATTTTTAAAAGTTATTGGTACAAGTATCATTTATTGCTATTTTAAATAATTTTAATAGTTTTATGCTATCATTTGAAGCTGTATAAATTGTTATATATTTTGTTTGTTTATAGTGTTACGACTGCCGTGTTTGAAGCGTTTTAAACAAGCCACCATTATTATTATTGAGAAAAATCTTCTAGCTTCATGAATACTTGCCAGTGCCGTACATATTGACAGTTTAAGATGTATATGATTTCTCTAAATTCTGCTCTCTGCATCCTTATCTCTCTTCCATATTCTAATCAGTTAGCTGTCATGGACACTGAGAACAATCTTCTAGCTTCTTGAATGCTTGTTATTGCAGTACATATTGACAATTTAAGATGTATATTCTGTCTCTAACTTCTGCTCTCTGCATCCTTATCTCTCTTCCATATTCTAATCAGTTAGCCATCATCGACACTGAGAAAAATCTTCCAGCTTTATGAATACTTGTCAGTGCCATACATATTGACAGTTTAAGATGTATATGATTTCTCTAAATTCTGATCTCAGTATCCTTATCTCTCTTCCATATTCTAATCAGTTTGTTGTCATCGACATTGAGAAAATCTTCTAGCTTCATGAGTACTTGTCAGTGCCGTACATATTGACAGTTTAAGATGTATATGATGTCTCTAAATTCTGCTCTCAGTATCCTTATCTCACTTCCATATTCTCTAATCAGTTTGTCGTCATCGGAGGGGTGATGGAGGCAAGTGGCCCCAGTTCCAGGAGGACGTGGAGCTAGCCCAGCTCAGGAACTACCCCAACATGGCGATACGACAGGAAAACTCAAACTATGCTGTCACGTAAGTTTAATTTGAGTTTAATCAGCTTTGAAACACGCATGTAGCGTTATTAACACTTACTGTTCCATTGTGGTATTTGGCATTGTGGACTTTACCCTCAAATGCCATAGATGAGTATTTATGTGGCATACAAAGAGTTAATTTCAGTATGAATAGATACACAAATGCTGTAATGGTAATATTCAGTGACAGATCTTGGGGAAAAAAAGAGGAAAGAGCGAGGGGAAGAAATAGCGAGAGAAAGGGAAAGGGAGGGAATGTAAACCTTTTCGAGAATTCAGTAGAAAGAGTAGATATACTTATCTTCTTATGATGATGGTGATGATGATGGTGATGGTGATGGTGATGATGATGATGGTGATGATAATGATGATGGTGATGATGATAATGATAGTGATGGTGATAATGATGATGATGGTGATGATGATGACATTGGTGACGATGATGATGATGACATTGGTGATGATGATGATGGTTATGATGATGATGATGATGATGATGGTGATGATGCATTTGGCATCACCTGTTCCTGGAGGGGAAAAGCAAACATAATCTCTATAACCCCCTCTTCCCTCCTCCTCCCTGTATAACTGATTGGGATGTGTCAGTTTACCATTTCACCGGGCTTCCCTCTGCTGTTTCACAGTGGGTTTTTATCGTGCTTTGTTTTCTTATAATGAATTTTTATGATGGCTGATAATGATAGGCAAAGTATCCATTCATATGAAAGGTAATAGAAAGAGAAGACAGCAGAAAATAATGTGTCGTGAAAAGAAAATGGATAGACCGAGAAAGATAAGAGTGTGAACACTAGGCAAGGACCTCATTTTGAAGGTTTTTTATTGAAGTGCTGTGAGTTTATTGACTCTGCTCTGAGGCTTACTACAAATAATTTGGAAAAAAATGATATCTACAGATGTAATGAATTATTTAGGCAACATCCATGTAATGACATGTATGTGTGTGAGAAGACAGTACAATCTCCCTTGAAAACAACAACAGGATTGAGCAAATAACAAATGTAACGAAGAGAGATAGAGAGAGAGAGGGAGAGAGAGAAAGAGAGATAAAACAGTCAAGCAGTAGAGAAGGAAATATTGTAGTTTTTATGTTTTCCAAAAAAGTTAAAAGAAATGAGAAAGTAAAGGCAGCACCATAGGAGAGAGAGAGAGGGGGGGGGGGGGGACGGTTGTGAATCAGTTCACCTTAAAAATATCTGGGTCATGGGTATTAACATCGAGTAGCATGCATGTTTATATCTTGTTTGCATAGAGAACAATACAGTAAGTGGAACATGAATGTATTCTTAAATCGTTTCTTATCTTTACAAGTGTGTTCAAAGGTTAGATCATAAGCATCCAGTAAAATGGATGAAAAGCTATGGCAAGGGCCGCTTTATTTGCATAAGGTATTGCCTGCTTATCAGTAGCATAGGTTCTAGGTTGACTTTAGTTTTCCACCCCAGTAAAATGGTTTGATTGGGTCTGAAACTGGGGAGACTATCACCTTCAGTCAGTATGAAAGATTTTTTTATTGGGAAGGGGAATCTTGGTTAGCCTAGAATCGGCAAGGCTAGCTTATCAGTCAACATTGAATGCAATAATGCTTTTCTTGGATGAAGTATCCTGAATTTGTTCTGCCACCAACAAATATGGCAAGTCAAAGAATAGTCTTCAGGCGCAGACTCTATTTTGAAACTTTAACACAATTCATGAAGCCATGAGTAGAGCCTAACTTTATTAGTCTCTGTCTGTGTCAAATAAGAGCAGCTATAATACTGGGCCTACTGAGAGCAGTAGACCTTGCAGTCCACATATAGGCTTTTTACACTTGAATTTTTGTTAAACCCGTCCTATGCTTATTCCCAGGGCTATCCTTAACCCCAGGCTATTTTGGGTTTTTTTTTTGTTTTGTTCTCATTTGCAGTTTTAGTCCCGTACTATCTTCCTAGCCAGAGGGCTTAGCCGCACCTTTCTATGTGTACCAAAGGTGGGGCTAACCCTGCTTTTTTCCAAGGCTAAAATAATCCTGTATTATCGTGGAGTTAGCCCACTTTGGTAAAATGCAATGTGAACAGAAAGTGGGCTAAGCTTAGTCCCGTACTATCGGTGGGGCTAAATCCTCATTAAGCCCCACCGATAGTACAGGACTAAGCAAAATTTTGCAAGTGTAAAAAGCCTTATATATGTAGATTTACAGTTCAGCTGCTCTGTTATCCATTACAAATGATACGGGTGTGTGCCTTCAAACTGGTCAGAAAAGACCAGGATCTGGAAATATTCCATCACCACCATTGTTGTAACAGTACCAGAAGCCGTAAAGGAAAAATCAGTGCTTTGGAATACCCTTCTGCCTGAGTAAATAAAGCATCAAAGTCGAAGAGTCAACAGAGTTGAAGAGTTTAAGCAGCAATCGCAGATTACCATTGTATGAACGAACAAATAGGGTTAGAACAAATACATCTCTCAAGAGTGGGTTATGTGGTTAACAAAAGGAGGCAGAGAAAGGGAGAAAATCGGATCTGAATGTAAGTAGAAGGTCACTCGATGATCAGGGACAAGGCCGTTTTTCACCCCTTTATTACGCTTCAAAGTACACGACAGTGTGCCTATTTCTGCTTGTCTGTCTGTCCGTCTCTTCCAGTCCAAAATGATATGTACTGTTATCACGTGCTTTCCATGCTGATATACATGTAATAGGTGCTTCATGTTATCATTGCCCCAGTTCTTGGTGCATGAGCCCTTCATGAGGTGCTCAAGTATTGAAGGAGTTTCTTTCTACATCTACTACACCTGGGTTAAGAGTGGCAACTACTGTATAAGCCATAAATTTCGCGGCCATAAATTTTCGCGAATAGGACTAACCAGACTATTTCGCGAGTGGTTGAATTCGCAGTCAGAAAATTTTCAAATCTACAAACGGCGGTGATGATGTACTTTTGCAAAGTGAAGTGGTGAATTTCTGACCAGGAGACAACAAATTCATCCGACTTCTTATGTTGGCAATATTTTGGCGTGTTGTTAAATTCGCGACCCACTCCCGATTCGCGAAATTCGCGAAAATAAAACCCCCGCAAAATATATGGCGTATACAGTATATTATAAAGTCTTGCCATAAAGGACCTGGCTGGGATTCCAATTCAGACGAGTTGATCCGTAGTCCAGCGACTTATCCCCTAGACCCTGACACCCTTTTATATAAACCTGTCTGTGTCTGTCAGTCTCTCTGTCAGTCAGTCCGTCTGTCTGTCTCTGTTTGTCTCTCTCTCTCTCTCTGTGTTCTTATGAGCAGTACATCTATACAATGTATGTGTACTGAAGAGAAACATATACATGTAGTTACACTATTATCCCCTTTTGTCTCTCTTTGTCTCTGTTCTTTTGGGGTTTTTATGTGCCTCTCTCTCCTCCATATTTTTGTCTTTCTATGTCTGTCTCTGTCTCTGTCTCTCTCTTGCTCTCTCTCTCTCTTGCTCTCTCTTCCACTCTCTCAGAACTCCATATCTCTCTCTCTCAAAAGGAAGTTACATAATGAAATGAGGCCAGAAGAGAGACAAAAAAAACAGCACCTGAATCTATCAAGGTTATCAGGTTTTTGGGAAGAGAAGAGGAGAGAAGAGGAGAGGAGAGGAAGGAGAGGAGAGAGAGGAGAGGAGAGGAGAGGAAGAGAGGAGAGGAAGAGAGAGGAGAGAGAGAGAGAGAGGAGAGGAGAGGAGAGAAGAGGAAGAGAAGAGGAGAGAGAGGAAGAGAAGGAGAGGAAGAGAGGAGAGAGAGAGAGAGAGAGAGAGAGGAGAGGAGAGGAGAGGAGAGGAGAGGAGAGGAGAGGAGAGGAGAGGAGAAGAGAAGAGAAGAGAAGAGAAAATGAAAAAACCCTTTCCATTTTCTGTCATTATGACACATTATACATGACACATTGTATTCAGATTATGTATCGTATCAAATTTTTCTGTCGCAGATTAGTTGTTTTAAATTGTCATGGCCCAGACAAAAAGCATATAGCACATTTCACATACTTCATCTCTTGATAAAACACTATGTACATGTGTAAAAATGTAAATGTTATTCTTCTTCTTGCTCACCCACAGACATGATGGCAAGGAGGTGTTACTTCCCATATTCCCTAGAGAGCGACTCAAATTGATCACTTTCCTTGGGAGTGGTGCGTTTGGTGAGGTGTTCGAGGGATCGGCCCTCGATATCCTTGGTAACGGGAGTGGGGAGTCAAGAGTCGCGGTGAAGGTAAGTGTTGCTTGCGCAAAGGTACATGTATTTTTAACCCTTTCAAGACAATTGACCACATTTTGTGGTTTGGCTCAATAACATTTGATTCAGAGCTCTAAAAAATATACCAGATGCATGAGTAGAAAGAGCAAAAATTTCTGCACATCCTATGTCCACTTTTGTTGCATGACCAAATTGCGTTTGATGCCAGGAATTTTAAAAACAAGAATAAGCTTTAAAATCCTTAAATTGGCAACACATTGAGAGGTTCAAAATCATTGTTATTTGTCAAAATTGGCAACTTTTTCAACTTTTCGATAATGGTTTTAAGAATGTATGTTGTTTTCAAAGGCATTACATTTTATTAGAACCATGTAGCACTACGAGAAAAATATTATTGTTGCCAATTTGAAGGACAAAATGTGATCAATTTTGCCCTTAAATAATTCCTGTCCTGAAAGGGTTAAAAAATAAAAATGCTAACAGGCTGATAGGACCATACACCTATAATGATAACGATAACTACTTGAATAACAAGAAAACCTTCCCAAATCGCTCAACGGTTGTTTGTATGGAAGATGAATAGGAAATCGTTGTTGTCTAGGTCAGACCTCACCAATTTATGCTAATGAGCCCCCCCCCCCCCCATGATTTTCTCATCCCATTGGGATCACATGACCATTGATTTCTTTTTAAAGACGAGCCTCAGCGATGAAATTTGTGAGCCAGTAATTTCACTGTGATGTCAGTGACAAAAGGGATGAAGGCAGTATCCGTACTGTTCGATTGACAGAACCAACGATTTTATCGTTGCAAAAATGAGTGAGGTCTGATCACTTTAATCATTATCATTATTGCCTATCGGTACATTACATACATGTATGCACATACAAGTAATGCATTTTAATCGGGGAGGTCTGACAAGCCCTTGATAGCCATATGTTTAATGTTACAGCCTTTAATTTTTTTCATTGTTATTTTTATTTTGTGCATTAAATTTGGTTTAGGAATTCAGGTCAAACCAGTAGGGTTTAATCGAAGGTTGACTTTGACAGTTAATAAGGACAATGGGTGAATTCAAGTTCGGTGTTGAAAGCTGGTGTTGGTGTTGGGGCAAAACTAGCACCCGCCACAACACCGAACCTGAAATAAAGCTGGTGCTGGGATTGACTTCACTAGGTGTTGAGTTATCAATAATGTGATTGGTATTATTTTTATAAACCCGAATTCGGTGTTGGGGCTAGAATCAGCAGCCCAATTCACGCTCTCAACACCAACACCAACACCAACACCGAACTTGAAATCACCCATTCTCTCAGGGACTAGTACCTGCCAGTACTGGAAACAATGCAAGTTAATTGAATTGATGTTTATCACTTCTTGATTTCGGATTGAACTCCATGTTTATAGGTCTATGTATAATCTTATATCAATACTGGTTTTAGTTAGACTTAAGAGCTTTGTTTTTGCATCAGTACCGTTTGAACCCTTGCCTGTGATAATACACAAAGGACAGTGCAGTAATATGTTCAGAACTGATATCATATTGATAAGCATATCAATATCATTTACAATGCATAGATATATGGTCACATGTACATGTATATATGATAAAAAAATATTTTGCTGATTCAGCAGTTAAGCTTATCATTGTTTTTTAATGCTGACATTTCAAAAGTCATGATAGAGACAGAAATTTAGAAAATACTCTGAGAAAGACCTTTGGTATATAATGAAGATGATTTGAGTAATTGTATGAATAATAATAGAAACTGACATTGAACATATATTTCACCTTTCTTCAATAGCCCTACATATTAGGCAACAGTCATGACTATCGTTATTCAATCCTTCAAAGTTTCCAGAAAAACACTTATAATTCAAAACAATATATATAACTCAAATTCGCATATTTATCAGCAGAGCCTCAAATAGAAAGCTTACATTCTTATTTCTGAACTTTAAGGGAAATGTGGTGGCTGACAATTCGCGTCTTTCACATCATATTAAAAATGTTTACGAGATTTCAATTGAAGAATTTGTTTTTTTTTATGGTTCTATCATAAACTATCCTTTTTATATCATATTAACTTTGAATTTATGACAAGCAAATAGAGAGATATTGCTTGTCTCCGAGATTGTGAATGGGCGTAAATCCTTAAAGACTTGTGTGGTACATGTTGAGAAGATCAAATATGTTTTTCCCTCATCGCAACTGGGTACAAAGGTGAAGCGGATTCATTATAAAACGATATTTTGCAATGACCCACTTCAAGTACGCATGAATCATATTGGAGTACAAATAGACTGTACTTTGTTATTTGAATTGACAGTTGGGAATTTGTAAATGATTAGATTTGATATGTATTATATTTCATTACTCAATATTATGAGATTAGCTTAGATTCCCGGCGCCGGCTGAATCATTAAAAAAAAAAAAATTATCAAAAATATGTTGAATTTAGACTGTGGTTATTGGGGTATTTTTTACAGAATCACCTGGATAGTGGACCCTTGTAGCTTTGTTTTGCAGAAAAATGAGGTATATATACCCGACACGGTTGCCTTGAAATTGGTCGAATACTGGACCATTGCTTCATGTCTTATTTTTTTAAAGATATAGGCCATATTTTGAACTCCGGTTTAACTTTAACTCCAGTCTAAGTTGAATTGAAACTGACTTAATCCGCAAGTCCAGTCTAACCTTCTGTACAAAGTTAAACCAAGTTTAATAGGAGTTCAGAATGTGATTTCCTAAAACTCTGGTTTAAAGGGCAGGTTAAACCACACTTAGACCGCAGTTGAAGTTCAACCGGTGTTCAGAATAAGGGGCATGGGCTTAGGGTAAGGTTTGCAGTTGGGTTTTAGGTTTAGGATAGGGTACAAAGTTAGGTTCAAGGCTGAAGTTAAGAATTCAGTGAATGTAGGATCTTGACTGTGGAGCAATTGTCTCCGGAGCATGTGTCCTATGACAAACTTAGTCACCTTAAAATAATTTCTTTTTTTTAAAAACTCTTTTTGCTTTAACGTTGAGGAGGTGTGGTTAGTCTTGAAAAGGACTGTTGAGTTAGAAGGAGAAAGGTGAGATAATTGATAAGAGAAGAAATGGAAAGGCGAGATAGAAAGTAAGAGAATGTAGAAGTAATCTTTCTTGAATGTGTGAAGTCCTGAAAAGGACTGTACGAGAAGGCTGAGAGTAGAGAAGGCTCGACTTTTCGGACAGTCAACTTGTCCCAAACGTTGAACCTTCTCATCTGGTGTACAGTCCTTTTCAGGACTTCACATTTTCAAGAAAGATTACTTCTACATTCTCTTACTTTCTATCTCACCTTTCCATTTCTTCTCCCCTTAGCTTTCTCCTCTTTCTCCTTCTACATGTACATGTACATGTACATGTAACTTAACAATCCTTTTTTAGGACTAACCACAAGGTGAACCGTAAATCTCCTCAACCTTATCAGTACCACCATGCAAACCTCTACCTTCAAAGATCATCTCTTTTTTCTTTGTCTTGTAGACCTTACGGAAGGGAGCTACTGACGAGGAGAAGCAGGAATTCCTGAAGGAAGCGACCATTATGGGGTAAGTTTCTTACATTTTCTTCTTTCATCTTTCTTACATGTGGGTTGTTTGTCATAGGACAAGCCCAGGGTATGTCCCATATGTTACGAAGTATCAAGGCATTGTATTGTGGAATTGTGAACATGAAATGACATAAAGAATATCTTCAGCTTGATAAAGTAAGCAGATAACAGAAAATATTTGATGTGGTCGGTAACATATGAGACAAAATAGCTTGGACTTGCCGTGATATGAAGGATAGTTGGGGGTGGGGGGGGGGGGGGGTGGTGGGGTGGGGTTAATGATTGCATACATGTACATGTACATCATCCCCCAATAGCTTTGGATGGGTATTAGAAAATAATATGGAGAATAACTGACCTTTCACTCTCAACAATATGAATTGAAGACAATGAAATTGAAATTGAAATATCTTTGAAATGTGTTTTTCTCAAATTATCTGCTTTCTGTGTGTCCATTTTGCCTTTCTGCTAGGCACGTGACAATATCATGACAGATAGTTTTGATCATTTTGACCCAGGATTCTTCAGTCTTAGACTGTTGTTCTTATCTGCATGTGGCTTCACATGCTTAGGGGTGTCACCATATTTGTCCTACATCTGAATTTGAACTCATTTTTCACCTCAAATTCATATGGTATTGTCTGACATGATGTTGACTCAGTGGATTCTAAGAGGACTTGATTATTTGAAGAGGACATGTAATCTTGAGGTCATGCCCACATTATCTTTGGAGTAGGTTGGACATGATGCATTGTTTGCTAGTGTTGGTAGCTGTGTTCTACTGGCCTGTGCCCTTCTTTTGGAACCCAAGTAGCTTTGTACTTGTAGATTCAGTACAGGCACCCCAAGAAAATTGTTTTTTCCCCTTCCTTTTCAAAATCCTGGATCCATCTCTGCATACTTGTACATGTACGTAACAGGTAGAATTATTTTAAAAAAATATACATGTAAAATACAGAATGTTAGATCTTGTACAATTATATTTTACTTCTTGTTTTTCATTGTGTCAAGGGTTCTGCTCCTCGTTATAATGCAGGTCTAGTTTGCAAATACACTCCTGTCAGATCTTTACTTTCATCCAACTCTGATTCTCTTGTTGTTCCAAAATCTGAAAAACATGGGAAGGGGGGGGGGGGGGGAACGAGCTTTTGCCCACACTGGTCCTGCTGTATGGAATAAATACTGTACCTATAGTTATTAGAAATTGCAATTCTCCAGATTTATTCAAAAGCAGTCTAAAAACTCACTTGTTTGATACTTCCCATTGATTATTGCATTCTTCTCTTGTATTTCTGCTCTCTTATTCCCTTACTTCTTTCTCCTACACTGCGCCCAGAAGTACAGAGTGGATTTGGCACATTATAAATCATATCTACATGTATTATTGTTGTATGGAAATGTAAATGTGCTCATGTGTATTGTTAAAATTTGTTCTTTTGATCAGAAAATTCAAGCATCCCAACATCGTATCCTTAATGGGCGTGTGCCTCGACAACGACCCACAATACATCATTCTAGAGTTGATGGAAGGCGGAGACCTGCTGTCCTACATCCGAGCAGCAAGGGCGCCCCCTCCTGCCGTTAGTAAGATTACGCTGATGGATCAAATTGAGATCATTCTGGATACCGTCAAGGGTTGCGAGCACTTGGAAGAATTACATTTTGTACATAGGTGAGAAAAACTGCTGCTCTGACCCGTCTTTAGATCGTGAGTTCGTATCTGTACGAACATCGTATAGCTCGATGTTCACACGGAAAATTTGCTTTAAAGCTGATTAGTTAATCAGCTTTAAACTAATCAGCTTTCCATACGATCTAACTGATTCACAGTTTGTAGCAAGATCATCCATCAAAGCTTTGCAAGGCCTCCGTTACGTGTTCTTTCTCTTTCAGACAATTCATGTGACAGGAAGCTGTCACGTCGCATTATGTGAAGAAACTAATCATTTTGTTAAAATTTATATGCACCCTTTGTTTTGATTTGAAGGGATCTTGCCGCAAGAAACTGTCTAGTATCCACCAAGTCTTACGAAGCTCACATGAGGGTGGTCAAGATTGGTGACTTTGGCCTTGCGAGGGACATCTACAAGAATGACTACTACCGGAAAGAAGGCGAGGGCCTCCTCCCGGTCCGCTGGATGTCTCCAGAGGGTCTGATGGACGGCTATTTCAGTATTCAGTCTGACGTCTGGTGAGTGCAGGACAATGTTTTAGCTGTTGCATTTTAAAAGAGTTGAAAAAAATGTGTCCATGCATGCTAAATGTTGATGTTGAAGTTCATTTTGCCTGACTGCCAAGAAAAGCAGTAAATGCTTGTATATCACAACCGCTGGACCTACAGCTTTAAGTCCTATTTTAGGGACATTGTATATATGGGGATGAACACCTCACCAAGGGAAATGGTGCAATCGACGTGGTTGAATCTGGGATTTCCCAGTTACAAGACCATGGCTCTATTGCTAAGCTTTCCAAATTTCACATACCAGTGTTGCAAATTACCTAGGTCATTGCACTTGTACATGTGTATGCGCTATCTGCTGCAGACAATGTTTGCACCATCTCAACTATATCTTAACACTTGAGCCAAACCTTACCTAACCCTCACCCTGCATACTTGACGAAAATAGAGCTAAAGTTAATGTTGCTGGAGCAAATGTTGGGTCACCTTAATGATTATTTACGCTGTACCTTGTTGTCATTCTGTAGGGCATTTGGTGTACTGATGTGGGAGGTCATGTCAAGGGGTCAACAGCCCTACCCAGCCAGGTCAAATGTAGAAGTCTTAAGGTTTGTGGAGGCTGGTGGAAGGCTCAGTCAACCGGATCAGTGTCCTGATGAAATGTAAGTTCATGGTATCCTTAACGATAATGTTCAGTAATGGTAGCGAAATTGAAACTGGAATGAAATATGATCCACCATTTAGAATATAATGTAAACAAATTTTTGTGTTATATATTACCTTTACTAGAACTCAAGATTATCAAGGAAAAGCAATCAAACTTGGAAGGAATCACATGGATATACTGCAATTGAACTGTAAATCATTTTTTCACTAATACATGTACATATACATTAATTTTACTTCATGTCAATATATACACGTTCTTCAGAAGGAATTGCTTGGGTATGGATAATTTGAATGATTCATGATTTATTTTACCTGACTGCTGTTAAAGAAAGCAAGTATTTGGTTGTAGGCCAGCCACCAGGGGGACCTGTTTCTTCAAGCTGAGGGACTGAAATGGACTCAAAGGGTAATTTAGGATTAATACTTTACCAAAGGGCACTAGCACGTCAACCAGGCTTCAAACAAGTAACCTTCCTTTTACAGAACCATTGCTCTACCACTGAGCCATCATGCCTCCATGTGAATAAATTGACTTTTTAATTAATTTTGGTTGCCATAGTTACATGATGATGAGACGGTGTTGGGAGCGATCAACCGAAGATCGTCCATCTTTCAAGATGCTGAAGGAGATGTTACACGACTACAGGAGGAAGTCTGTCGGACCTAATGGAGCTGACAACTTTGGATTTGAAGGTGAAGCATTGTCAGATTGATTGACTTAATTTGAACTTGACCAGTTGGAGGCAATTTCGTTTTCCCGTAAAGTTTATTCCCATTAGGTTCAATCTCAAGTTATCTCAGGCTTAATGATATTCAGTATATTAAGGAGAAGGTTGAGTTCTAGGAAAGGTGAAAATTAATTTGTGAGCTTTCTCATCCCTTTTATGTCGGTTTGGAACAAATTGATAGTAGAAATGTCCCCTGAAAAGGATTGCACTTTGAATGCCCTCATACATATTTGAAATATGACAAGAACAAGCTGAAGTATACGCCCATTTCTGTGTGTAGTGCATGTACTTTTCAGTGAGATTGGGTCAATTTCTTTTCATTTTGATGATTCCAAAACCACACAGTATACATGCACACCAATTCTTATGTAGACATGATCAACCTTCTCCAATTGCTTTTAGACAGTTTCTTTCACAATGTAATCACATGACCAGAACTCATCTTTAACCTTTGTTCTATGAGATCCAATTCCCTGAAGTGACAAAAGTTCTCTTAATTGGTCTCAAATCCTTTGGAAGCATACATTATGATATCTTAATATGATGTGCAATATACAAGAATGGAATAATATGACTACAATTTATGACTTCGAAAGGGTGTCAATTTCAGATAAGACATGATCAAAGGTCACTCCAATTAGATTCTCATTGAATTCTTATTAGTAAATATTTGAAGACTGAGAAAGAGTGATTTAGTGATGGTTAGATATGAAAGTTTGCAATGATATTTGTTTTTGTCTCCAGGAGATGGCAAAGTAAATTACTCTCACCTCAAGAAGGATATCCCTCCAGAGATGGAAGACTACCTGCTACCAATTGACAGCAAGGGAGACATCATCAAGAAGAAACCGGACGTCGAACTCCCACCTGACATCGATTACGACCTTGCAGAAAAGGACCTTGCCAACGTAGCCTTTGAAGAAGACCTTAAGAAGGAGAAGAGGAAAGGCAGCAAGAAAGGGCGGAGTCCCTTCAACAGTTTGAGGGGGCGGTTACCAGGTGGTGCTGCTGCTGCAGCAGACCCAACGCCACGCCTGGAGGCAGCCCTCCAAGACCTAGCGAATAACCGCGAGCGGGGGCGGGACATAGACGATGAGAGATACCTTAAGTATCCAGTAGGATCAGTCAGCAAAGGCACAGGAGCCAACATGGCTAATGCAGCAGATGGAGCAGTTGGGGGCGCAACGGGATCAGCTGTGGATGATGGCAGTGCGGAAGGCGCTGTAGGGTATTCGCCGGATGTGACCATGAATGGTGACGCCCCGAACAGGACTGAGCTGCCAAATTATGCGCAGCCGAGAAAGAGGCATCCAAACCCGTTCCGTGCCAATTCCATGGAGGAACTTGATGGTTACGACAATCTTTCTTTTGCATCCTCAGGAGGTGCAAAGGCATCGGGAGGGGCCAAGGCATCAGGAGGTATCTCAGTTACAGGGGATATCACAGCAACGGACTTTGCCAACGTATGATGCTTCCTTAGCCATCTCAAGCTATTTCTGTCACCAAACTCTTTAATCAAAACCATCTCAGTTGTGCTTTTTTTCTAGGATACTACATGTTTAGTGTACATAATCTTCTGCATCAACAGCATAAGCCTAGATCTTGGGGTGCCTCAAAATACCCCTACTTTCTACGCAAGGTTAAAAACATTCCAATTCTATCTTAAAACTCTTTGCTGAAAACCACCTCAGATGTGCTTTTTCGAGGATATCATGGTTAAGTTCCATGTGATTTGCCAGATCATTCTCATAACCCTAGATTTGGGGTCCTTCAAAGTGCAACAAAATCTTACACAAGGTTAGAAGCTGTTCATACTGTCCTTAATCTGTTGCATGCAATTAAATTTTCGTGGATCAACCATTTTTATTGACCCCAGGCCGAGTTACGTGTATCTTGGGCTTAGTTTTCAAGGGATTAGCAGGAACATACATGTATATAAAGAAGACCATCCACTCTTTTACTCCATAAAACAATGAACTATGTCATGTAGCAGAATATTATATGTACATGTATAATAAAGAAACTACATATGCTAATGAACTGTCTTTATTAATTCTGTTGATTATGGTTACTTGTAATATGACAATACATCTAGACAGCTGAATGAAACAAATTTAAGTGGAATAGCTGTTTTAAAAAAAATGTTAAAGTTCTTCCAGTTTTTAAATTGCGAAGTAAAGATAATATGTGAATATTTAAAGGTAAATTGATCTTTGTAGCTTCAAAAGGGGAAAGAATGTAATCGAATCAGTACTATATTTGTGTGCTCCATCCATTTAAATCTCACCTTTTAACCCTTTCAGGTCAGGAATTATTTAAGGGCTAAATTGATCACATTTTGTTCATCAAATTGGCAACAATAATATTTTTCATTTAGTGCTACATGGTTCTAAGAAGATATAATGTCTTTGAAAACAATGAACATTGTGAGGAACTTTGTCGAAAAGTTGACAAAATTGCCAATTTTGATTAAAAAAATGATTGTAAAGCTCTCAATATGTTGCCAACTTAAGGATTTTAAAGCTTATTTTCCTTTTTAAATTCCTGGCGTCAAACGCAGTATGGTCATGCAACAAAAATGGAAGTAGTATGTGCAGAAATTTTTGCTCTTTCTACTCATGCATCTGGTATATTTTTTAGAGCCCTGAATCAAAAGTTATTGAGCCAAACCATGAAATTTGGTCAATTTTCTCAAAAGGGTTAAGGGACAAGAAAGCTTTTGATATATGCAGAAAAACTGACAATATATCTTTTGAATATGTATGCATGAAAATATAATAACATTTGATGTATGTGACAGTGCTTGGCCTGTGCATTCCCCTAAAAGTAACAATGCTCGCATATCTAGAAAAGGAATATATTTATATACATGTACCTACACTTGAATACCAAACTAAGTTTGAATATTTCATTACCATTCTAGTTTCATATGTTTGTCTTTTTTTATTGATGTTTTCCGTATTGGGAGAAAGATGTATATTTCTGGTGCTTTTAGTTTCATTTTATATTCTGATTTGGTACGTATTCAGGTGTAGTAGTATGCTGCAGTTTAGATCTTTCTTTAATACCGCTTGCATTTTAGAAGATTTTGTTATTTCTTAATTTTATACGAGGGTGTGCTGGACATACGTTACATTTATACAACTTATTCATCGTTCTTGTTTGCCAATTGCGTAGAAGTTGCAAAATGCACTGAATGGAAATAATTGAATTACCTCTACTTTAATTGCTTTTTCTTTTTAAATAAATGTCTTCATAAATGTTTGCAATTCAATTAATATTTTATGATAGGCAAAGGAGTAAGAGAGAGTAAGAGAGAAAAAGAGAGAGAGAAAGAGAGAGAGAGAGAGAGAGAGAGAGAGAGAGAGAGAGAGAGAGAGGGGAGGGAGGGAGAGAAATATGTCTTAGTTTTTTTGTTACATTTTTATTTTGATTTGATTCCAAGTGTAATTCACTTGAAACATTGATCTTCTGTTGATTTTTTTTTTGAATTGGATTGACTTTACTTATTAATCAACAAAGACCGGATTGGCAAATCTCTTATTTTTTAATAGGAGGGGATGAGTTTATAAAATTTAAACCAAGTGTCTAATATGTACTTTATATTCTGGTGATCTATTTAATGTCATGTAATGCATTGTGGAAAGTCACAAATTACGTCCTTTAGAGATAATTTCATTTCAAGATTGGGATGGTTTGAAACTTTATTTCAAACAAATACGGAATAAATACGTTGTAGGGTTTGTTTAACATGGTGCTTTATAATTTTGATTGTGATTCGGGACTCTGTATGTGCCTTAGTCAATATTTGCTGCTTCTGCAAATCATAGTTTAATTTTATTTACTTAATGAAATTTTGAGCAATGTACATGTAGTAAATATTCAATGTGAGATCTACTTATTTCAAAATATAGTACTATGAATATATGTACGTGTTCAAAAATTATATTTGAGAGTGTTTTAGATAATCACTCTCAATATGATATGAATTATACAATAGGGTGTACCCGTAGCTTTTGTATTAAGAATGTGATTGTACTTTATTTAAAATCAGTACTTGTACCAAAATGATATATTCCAGTAGATATTTGCTTTAACAGCAATTACCTACACTTGTTGTTCATTAGATGCTCATTATAAATAATTTTGTTTTCTGAATTTAGCAAATATGTATCTGTCATATCTATGCATATATTTGTTGGTGATAGTAATCAAAATTGACTGATTGCCATTTATATTACTATTCAACAACAAAAATACAATATAATATTTCCCTATTTGAATCATTTCAACATTAGCAAGGTCTTGTCTTCCAACTTTTTTAACATCAAAGATGAGTTAGTGAAAGATCAACAAAGAAATTTTAAAAAAGACAGAATTATCTCTATGGTAAATATCTTTTTCTATGAATCCGATGGCTTGTAATATGTTTCTTGACAAATTTGGCCTCGACATACAGTCATAGGCCCGTATTCTCGAAGGGCGCATAACTTTAAGACCCTGCCTAAGTACGTAGATTTAGGCAACCGAATTACGGAGAGCCAAATGTCACCCTCTTTTAATTCTGCAAAATAACCATAGTTGTGGGACTAAATGCAAATACAAATACTGACACGATAGAATTGATTCCTGATGCTCATTTCATGCCAGAAAATAAGTTTACTTCTTTATTTTGTGACATAAATATAATAATTTATACAAGACTTAGGGGGTTGACGAATGGCCTGCCATAAATCAGTGGTCTAAGTTAAGCCAGGCTTAACTTAGGCCACTTTCGAGAATACGGGCCATTAACTCTGGCATGTTTTGATATTCTGCCAGAAGGGCATTAACACTTCTACTTTGATACAGAATTAATGCCCTTCTAGCACCAAACAGGTGATTTATCTTTTTTTCTTTTAACGGGGGCTTAAAAATGCCACATTTTTTTCTCTCTGTTGAATTGAATGTGAAAACTTGAAAAGTCAAAGTTGCCCGCAAAATCAATTCTTGGCACATTATGAAAAGTTTTGAGCTTTTTGCAGAAAATTTGTTTTTTGTGAAAATTTTTGAGGTTTCTCTTTAAAAAGGATTTTTTTGTGTGTACAGAATGAAGAGAATTAAATGTATATCATGCATTCCTTTGTGCCAAACTGTTTACCGTGTGAAACTGGTTGATGTTCTCTAAAACAAGCCATGTATGAAATCCAAAAAAAAAATGTCTCATGTACATACATGCCCTTTTTTTTATAGCAAAAATGTCAGTGTGAAAATATCAAGTTTTCTGTATAATAACAAAAACATATTACTAGTACTATTAAAGGATCACATTACTTGTACTATTAAAACAACACATTACTTGTACTAAAAACAACACTGTGTATAAAAGCGAGAAACAGGACTTATAGAAATGAAGAGAAAGATTATGTTGGTGTTTTAGATTTTGATGAGATGCAGAAACAAAGTCATTAAACATATGTACCATTGAACTATTCCAGAATATTGTATTCATAGAGCTAGCATTCCCAAACCTGAAGTGCCTTGTATGTATGACTGTTTTGTAGAAATTTTGTCAGTTAATTGAAATGTAAATATTATATACATTCATGTTCATATTTATATATTTTATATACCTTTCATGTCATATTGAAGCAAAAATGAAATTGATTTTATACACCGTTATTGATATGAAATTAACAACACATTAAAGTGAGTGAAAACAACTCCTGTGGTGAATTTTAAGAAATATTGTAATTGTTCTTATTGTGTTCCTCGAGTTTCATCGTGAGGACGGTGTTAAAGAAATTTTCTTTGATCCACATGGAAGTGATTGGTCAAACCACCAGGGCTGGGTAACACAAAGGTTTGCAATCAGTTGAAGTTTTGAAACAACCATTCTGATTGGTTAAGGGTCACTCATTTTAACAAGATGTGCATGCAACAATGATCCTGATTGGCCATTAGCATTTTACAATTGATTGCACATGTTCGTGTTGCACGACCCTAGCTAGATTACCCAGTGAAATAAAAGATCACATAGTGAGATGATTTGAGATTCATATATGTATGGATGGATATTCCTTATTGGCTGTAAAAGCATAAATTATACACATATAGCTTTTCAGGACAGGAATTATTTAAGGGCTTAAATTGATCACATTTTGGTCTTCAAATTGGCAACAGTAATAATTTTCTTTTAGTGCTACATGGTTCTAATAAGGTGTAATGTCTTTGAGAACAATCTAAATAGTGAGGAATTTTGTTGAAAAGTTGAAAAAATTGCTTGTTTCGATGAAAAACTATGATTTTGAACCCCTCAATGTGTTGCCAATTTAAAGGCCAAGTCCACACTAATATCAAGTTGATTTAAATAAATAGGGTAAAATTAAACAAGCATAACAGTGAAAATTTTATTGAAATCGGATGTGAAATAAGAAAGTTACGGCATTTTGAAGTGTTGGATTATTTCTTGAAACAGTGATATGTATAACTTGGGCGGTATGCAAATGAGTGAACTGATGATGTCACACACTTTTCCTTATGTATTTTATTATATTAAATATCATATATTTCATTTTTTTGCTTCAATAATGTAAAACATAGTTTGACTCCATATGGAACATCTAGAATAATCATTATATTTTGATACTAGGGAGAGATTCTTTACTATCACATCCATAAAAATTGAAATATTTGAAATTTCATATAATAAAATACATAAGGAAAAGTGAGTGTGTGACATCATCGGTTCACTCATTTGCATACCGCCCATGTTATGCATATCACTGTTTCATGAAATGATGTAAAACTTTAAAATGCCACATATCACTGTTTCATGAAATGATGCAAAACTTCAAATTGCCGTAACTTATTTTACAACCGATTTCAGTGAAATTTTCACTGTTATGCTTGTTTGATTTTACTCTATTTATTCAAATCAACTTGTTATAAGTGTGGACTTGGCCTTTAAAGATTTTGAAATTTATTCTCCTTTTTAGAATTCCTGGCATTAAATGTAATATGGTCATCCAACAAGAATGGGCACAGTGTGGGCATAAATTTTTGCTCTTTCTTCCTGTACACCTGGTATATTTTTTAGAGCTCTGATTCAAAAATTATTATATTAAGCCAAGCCACAAAATGTGGTTGTCTTGAAAGGGTTAAAAAACACAAGGGTAATTGTACTTTCCTATTAAAAGTCATCTTTTCAAGGATGGACCATTTATCAGAATTGTAATCTTCTCAAACAACCTGAATGACTCGAAGAAGAAGAAAAAGAAAAAGGAGAAGGAGAGGAGAAGAGAGAGAGAGAGAGAGAGAGAGAGAGAGAGAGAGAGAGAGAGAGAGCAGTGAGACTTATGTTTCAAATTTAGTTTTATGTTTTGGACGAGTACAGTAACAAGCTTTCTTTGGTCTTAAATTATTCATATAAAAAAAAATAATCATGATTTCATCATTTTCTGCTGACTATGGTGAAAATATCTTCACAAATCATGATTTCATCATTTTCTGCTGACTATGGTGAAAATATCTTCACAAATCAGAATGTCATCATTTTCTGCTAACTACAGTGAAAATACCTCCACAATTTTTTAAACATCCGATATTACATACTTCCTTATCTTGGCAAGAAAATTTCCAACATGGGTGGAAGATTGAATGTCAAATAACGCGAGACTGTGTATTTTGTCCTTTGCAAACAGAGGCTGTGTTTCTATTGTGAATGTAGTGAATAACCTCGTTTATGTTGCTCTGAGAATTTTCTCTCCCTTTTCAACATTGGTTCAAAGTCTGCTGGTATTGATTCAATTAATCATCGGCATCATTCGTCTGAAATGAGTCTGACTGAATAATGTAATTAAATGCGTGTTTGTTTGTCTGAAATGAGCAGTATTGAATAATGTAACTCAGTGCACATAATAATCATCATTTGTCTGAAATGAGTAATACTGAATAGACCTGACCTCTGTGACATAGATGAATGATCATTTTTAAAGGGACAAAGTTTTAAACATATTTTTGTCATATCAGGGATTTTTTTTTTCTTTCAGAAGCTGAAGCCATGCAAGAAGACTGGTGAACATAGGGTTATGACCCTGTCTTGAACGATGTCAAATTTACTATTCAACTTTTCAAATACAATTGAAAATGTATGCAGAAATCAGTCTGATAATTGTAGGCAAGATAACAGTGGAACACAATAACAGAAATATTTCTCTTTGCAAAAACTTATGATGTAGGTTGTATTGATGGGATCTCTATATTTCTGGTCGGGGGGGGGGGGGGGTATTTTTCTCACATCTCCAAGAGGGATTAAAGGGTACCAATCACCAAAAAATATTTTACTCTGTATGTTAGAGGTTCCATGTCATTCTACTATATTCCAAATATGAGTTTCGAATATCACTTCATATAAAGATATATTGCAAGTTTAATTATACTCTCTAGAAGCATATGAAGGAAATAAAGGATAACATGAAGGCAACTCGGCGGTTTCGAGCAGCTTCATGTTATCCTTTATTTCCTTCATACTCCTAAACTGTTGACCTATAGAATTTCAGATAAAGTTCTTTGAGTTTAATTTTATACTTCCTACCTGTATACAAATTCTTTTTTCAGGTGGTTGGTACACTTTAAAAGAAAAATCAGTGCAGGGTATTCAGAGTAATTTCTCTGGGCTCTGGCTCTCTTCTTCACACATTCATTTCTTTCTTTCTCTCTCTCTCTCTCTCCCTGTCTCTCTCTGTCTCTCTGACTCCCACCCCTCTCTCTTCTCATTATTTTATATTTCTTCCCTTTTCCCAACCGCTTCAATCGACCCCCAGTGGTGCTACCAAACTGTCTATGGCTGCCATTATGCATATATATGTATAACATTCAAATTTAAATGTAAATGGATATCCCACCGTGTTTTTATCGACTCATTATACCAGAGAATTAATTAGCATTTTTCTCCCCCTTTGTCTCCGAGGAGTCTAGTCAGTCCATTGGCCATATGTTTATGTACTAATGGCTTGCTTTGTTCTGTGATGGCTCAGGAAAATGTTTTGTGAAATTTTCTATTCCACATCTAAACACGCTGCAAGGACAGCTTTCAAATGTCATGTGGGGCAGAAAACGCTCTCTTTGTTCAGAGTGTCTTCTGTTTTTGTATCGGTGTATTTGATCATTCCGATTTTGATATACATATATGTGTCTTTATCATGCCTTGTTGAATATTGGTGAGCCTTCATTCTCCAGTGCTTACCAGTTTATTTCTTACAGATTTTACATATATGGATAAAGAGAGAGAGGAAGAGAGAGAGAAAGAGAGAGAGAGAGAATATAAGGAGAGATAGAGGAGAGAGAAGAGGAAGGTGAAGAGACAGAGGTTGAAACAGGAGAGAAAGAGACATGGAGAAGAGACAGAGACATACATGTAGACAAAGAGAGAAGGGAGGATAAGAGAGAGAGAGAGGGAATGTAAACACATACAGGAGAGAGAAGAGGAAGAGAGAGAGAGAGAGACAGAGACAGATAAAGACAAGGAGGAAAGAGAGAGAGAGAGATAGACACAGGGGAGAGAGACAGAGAGAGAAGGACAAAGAGAGGGGGAGGAGTGTAGAGATACAGAGAGAGAGAGAGAGATGGGGGGGGGGGGGGGGGGGACAAAGGGAGATATAAGAGGTTTTGTCTACATCATTATGATACATGTATAGTCCAATGCATGAAGTGGGAAAGCTCACTTCTGTCTACAAATTTAGATGTACATTTAGGTGTACACCATATAAATTCAGACGATTGTCTACTGCATGCTTTTACATACATAGGCACCTACCAATTACAGTGGAAACTCACTATAATGAGGACCTTGGGACCATGAAAATTCACTTGTTATATCAGGAATCTCCTTGTACCAGGGTGAAAAAACAGAAGAGCATAAAGACGTGGGACCTGCAAAATTACCTTGTTATATATATCAGGAATCTCATTATATCAGAGCTCTTTATAACGAGTTACCACTGTAGTGGGTATTCAAGTATGCACCAATTAAGGCAGCTGTGTTGTTTGTTTTTGTCAGTGAATGGTTTTCACAGTACCTCCAAAAAGAAACTTACAACTTCAACAAAACCAATACTACTTACGAAGACAAATAAGACAAACAAGTAGAATTTTAGACTTACTTGTAATTATTATTTTTTTTATGTACCAGTATGCTGGAAAGCACACTACATACTATACACACATATACTGTTTACAGTCAAATAATTATTAGTCTAATTAGTCCATTTATGACTACATTAATCACAGCTTTTGCATTGCATTATTTTGTTCCTTCATTGAAAGTGGATAGAAAAAGAAAATAATTGTAAAATAAAATTATTTTCTTGTAATAAACTGTGCTCTTATATCCCACACCAAGTGATCATGATATATACTTTGTCCGCTTATAATTTAAACTACCTAGTCCTGTATTGAAAGCCTATGAAAAATGCACATTTACAGGTATCAGAACACTTGATTTGATAAACTACATGCATTGTGAAAATCATAATTAATACAATATAAGTAAAAATATTCCTAAACCTCGTATCAATTTACCAGCTCACACCATCACTCATGATTAACTTTGTCAATATCTTATCATGCTCTTACGCACATCCCTTCATCACTTTCAGTTGTGAATGTATCTTCTGTTGAAAGAGAAATCTATGTCTAAGTTACATTGCACCAAATTACACATGTAAGTAATACATGCAGTGTTTCAGTGGTGTAGCATGGGTCCAAGCATCAAGGGGGCACCAGTATGATATTGGGGGGGGGGGGGGGGGGGGGCTCTGGCTGATGAAATGTGAAATAACAAGGCTTAAAAAGGAGAGGAAAAAAAAAAGGCCTCCCCTCACGTGTGGGGAGGGTGTGAAAGGAGGTCATGTGATCTTCTTTTCACATTGCCTCTCTCTTTTTCTCTCCCCCCCCCCCTCCATTTCTTCTGTGGTCCCAGTGTATGAGATTGAACGCCTGAACTTAATCTCTATTAACACTGAGAGTACCAAAGTAAAATTCTTTCAGAAATCTCTTCCATAAAACTAACAACATGTTGGTACTTCAGAAAATAAAAGATTCACTCTAAAATGAACAAAAATGAGCTTTAATTCATTTTGCAAATTATGCAAACCATTTCCTGAGTTGAAAAACCATACTTATATTTTCATCAAAGGAGAATGTTTCAATGCTTTCAGCAACTGAAAGCTTGCGCAAGAGCTTCACTTTACTCTTGGAACAATAAACACAGGATCCTCATCAGAGATCTATGAGAAGAACTTAAAAAGAAGGTCGAGTTCTGGGAAAGGTAAAAAATAATTTGTGAGCTTTCTCATTCTTTTTATTAGTTTGGAAGATTATCGTACATGTAGTAGAATTGTCCCCTGAAAAGGATTGCTCTTCAAATGCCCTCACATTCAAAATAATTCAAAATATGACAAATGTTTGGGCCGAACATTTATGTGTGGTCCCATATACTCATTTCTGTGTGCAGTGCATGTGACTCTCAGCAGGATTGAGTCAATTTCTTATCATTTTGTTGATTCCAAATCCTTACATTTCTTATGTGCCATATCATTATAATCAACCTTTCCCAATTGCTTTGAGACAGTTTCTTTCCCAATTCAGTCTCATGACTAGAACTCAACTTCATCTTTAAGAAGTATGTTTGGTTTTGAGTGGCACAGCATTACTGACAGGTTGCAATCACTGTTATATAAGCTACTGAAATCCTTGCATCTGATTGGCTGAGAGCAAATTTGTCGGTAAAAATCACCGGCGAGACAATTGAGGAAATGCCCCCCAGGTCAAAACTGACCAATGACTAATGCATTGTTTGCACAAGTACTCACTTGTATTTACATGGACTGCTCATAGTGAATTAGGATTACAGGATAACTATCTTCAGCCATGATTAAATAAAGTGTCACTACAAATTGATAATTGATACTTGCTCCCCTGGGGGGCCTAGACATTTGTCAAACAGGGCAACGATAAAATACCATCTTACTCTATTCTCAAGAGGACTTCAGAATATGGAATGATCACAAAATTGTACAAGTGTGTAAATTAAAATGATGTCGTTACAAAAGGTTTGCTACGCTAATACACATGTATGCCCATCCCTGTAAAGTAACTCCTGTAAATTGTACAGGAAAACTCATTGTGCACAAGGTGTACGGTAAGAAATATCTACACGCACGGTGAATACACGCTTCGTCACACCCTCCTGATCATGAGAAATCAGATCAACAAGCTATCAGTACAATTTTCGATCCACCGCTTGGCTTGAAATAAATCCCTCAAAATCATTTTGTTTGTAAAGATCGACCTGAAAATCCAGAATTCTGAGATACATGTACATGTACATGTAACACATGTACCCACTCTTCAGGTCATGCTTTTCTAGTCTGGTTCGGGGATTCTATTTTCAGGGATTTTATCTTGAAGATCTGAGCACCAAACTACCTGATATTTTTGCAGATTAAGTTGTCCACTAAGCTCAGAAATGGTAGGAACATTTTCTTGATCGGGTGGGTGCCGAAGCTCCTATTGAGGTAAACTTGCATACAGGTGTATAAAACATACGGTCCAACCGCTGAACGAAAAGAATTGTGCTTAATTTCTGCTTGTACACACTCTATAACTCATTAACATAAAGTACATATACATGTACATTGATTTTGCTAAACAATGTCGGATAAAGTTAGACAACATCTGTTCAAGTTAGAGTATATTGATTTTGTTTAACAATGATGTTTGTTAAAGTATCTCAAGTTCTAGTAATAGTGGAAAATCATGTCAAGAAGGTTGACAATGTTACAGGCTAGTTTAAACTACAAACAGAAGATAGAGATCTGCTAAACAAATTTAGTTCGAAAGGTATAACAGCCGAGTAATAAGTAAAGAAAGGTTTAGAATATCACGCATATTTTTTGTCCCGGCTTTGTACAACAACAAGGTCATATGCTCCCATACTGCATGCATGTATATGGCTGTGCTTTTTATGAGTGAATATATTAGTATATTTACAATTTGCTGGGCCAAATAATTTCATTCCTGCATATTTTTACTATTAAAAAATTACAACAAATACATGCATACTACATTAGTACAGTGTAAATTAAATTTCCAAAATCAAATTTGGGACATGATTAAATCTTTGTTTGATCGAAGAATTTATTTCTAAATATATCTTCCATGGAAATAATGTTCAGTATGTACAGTATGTACCCGTATCTACATCAGGACATTTTCATCCAGAAATATAGAGCATGATTATTTTGGGGCAGGGTGGGGTTAAGCCAGATTCCCTGGCATAGAAATGCCTTACCACCAGCACTCAAGATGACAAGATTACATTTGGTTTGAACGAATGTGAAAGAACAGACGGCACGTCCAAGCTACATGTATTACGTCATACAAATATGTGTCCCACAGAGCAACATCTTAGACTTAAGTATACAGCCTGATGACTGCAAACTATATCTGACAAAATATGAAGTAACATATTTTTGTTGTCAATTCATGCTCACAATTCAATAATAAGCCAGTTCGTAATTGGTACGTGGTACAAATGACCTCGAAATGACCCTTATTTGTACGAGCCACTGTTGAGCACATGTTGTTTTGGTGGACACGCTACTTGTTTAACAAGTAAAATCCTACTGGTGCGTCCATTGTGGTGCGTACAAAATGACAGCATACAAAGGTCAATTGCACTTAGTACAAATGACCTTTATCTACACTTGCGCAAACTGCCATTACGAAATGGCTTATTCGATTCCAAAATTCTTGGTAATGTTTTATTGGACACATCTTGGACTTGCCCAGACCTAAAAGCGATTGGCCATTAATCAGATTTCTGGCTGATTTCTGGAATACATGAATATCACAGAAATAGTAATTGCAAAATAATAAGTGGTAACTAGTACTGCATGCCACCAAACAATTGTAATAGATGGCTAAAATACTGTCTTACCAATTTTATAATAATCTTCTTTTTCTTTTTTTTTACAAGAAGAACACAGAAATGAAGATCACAGGTTGTGAATTATTTCTCACATTTGCTTTTATGAATGTTCGCAACTGTATTCTTCATTGTTCGTCAAGTAGGTCACATATGTACTGCATCAATAAATCATTTTCCTTGCTTAATCAAACACTTCAATTGCACGGGAAATAGAAAAGATACATAACTACATAATTGGCAACTACACTGTAGGTATTTTCCTACAGTTCTACATTGGCAAGACAATGTTTGAAATGATCCTCTTGTCCAAACGATATCAACAAGCTCATTTACAAAGTCCTTCAAATAATTTAAATAATAATTGTACTGGTACCCTGCACATCACATATGATATGTACTATACCAAGTTGTGTGTTTGTGTACAAATAATACATATACATGTATATATATATATATATATAATGTAGATATAATACATGTAGATTTAGTACATGTACATGTACATGATTGTAGACAAACAAAATACTGTATTTTTATCTCCAAACAGGTACATACACTGTAAGGCCAAGTAAAACTGATTATTAGTTTCTTGTCCTCTCTCTTTATTCATTTTTTTTTTTCAGCCAGCCTTTTTTTTCCCTTTCAATTATTTGATATTTTTCAATACAGAAAATTCTGAGGAAATCTAGAAATTACGTAACAAAAACCATTAAATTAGTCCAATTATTGTTTTCACAGCTTCTGGATTATGGACAAATACAATTTCTGTTTCAAAATTTTGTGCTAAAATTGATCTCAAAGGATTTGTTGGAAAAATATCAAACAGAGAAAATACATGGAATCACCTCCAAATTTTTGAAGAGCCTAAGATTCAATTTTACTTGGTGTAAACATTCATGTATGGAGACCCCTATTAGATAGACAATGTGTATTCACTGCCTGAAGGCATACTCTTCAAGAGTACTTAGGTCTTTATGCAACATACGACACAAAGGCCACAGTAAAATCAATAAAGGCTGGCTTTTATAAATGCCGCAATTGGTCTACACAAAAGAAATTTGCAGCTGCAATCGGTACGTGATAAAAAGTACTCTGCAGAGCATTGCTTCACTCATACTGTCAAATTTTCAGTTTCAGCCATATCTGATATGGTTAGGGCATGGATATACAGCCATGCTACACTTTAAAGGGACCGAAAAGTCGCCATTCGTGGTGTTTCAGAGCTTGGCCCGGCTCGGGTAATATTCAGGAATCTCCGTACATCTTCGGTAAACGAGCACGCAATAGCAGTGATACGCATTCGACCGAAGAAAGGCGAACTGAACAACCCAACTGACAAACTACCCCACCCTCGACGGCAATTTTGTTTGCTGCTCCAAGATTGTTGTTATGCACGGCCTTGCAATAGGGGCAAACAAATGAAATTGAACGTACATGGATATCGAGCGGTGGTTCCCTTTAAAGCAGGGGCATTGATGGAAAGGGAGGGGGGGGGGGGGGTGGAACAGGTGCCACCTGTTATAAACAACTGCTTATCACAATGGGAAGTAGAATCTCCTTCACATCAATTTGTCCATCTCCCACCCCACCCTCGATCACTTAAAAAGAGATCAACGACCCTGCTTTAAAGTTTAAAATTTCTTTGTAATCTACAAGATTTTCCCTTGTCAGAAACTTCAGCCATATATCCCTAAATCTAATTCATTTATGAACCTTTGGCTATTTTCCCTAGGAGGTATAAAGCTATCGTGTAACTTACTGTATGTTTTGTGGCAAAAACAATTCTTCAAGTGTATCACAAGTTTACAAGTAACTATTAATATCCAGCAACGAATATTCTATGGATGAAACAAACAATATCAGTAAGAAATATCACTTTGATCATAGCCATAATTTTTGATCAGTCTTGGTTTCAAGTGACAATTTCACTCCTCTAAATGCACACTTACATGTAGTGCCTACATATTTATATACATGTATACATCAACATAGGCACTCATGTAGACCCTATGTTTTACATATTCGCCACTGGCCAATTCTTATAGCTTTATATACATTTTGTTTTGTTTTCGGAACATTAACTGATGTTTCTGATCCTCATTCTTTACGTTTCTTCGGACCACTGGGCTTGATGTAGGCTTCATAGAAGAATTTCAAAAAGAAATATAAGAAGCTAAGATACAGTACAACCGACCATGCTATATTTATCCCATGCGTATCGCACTGGTTTCCTTTGGCAAGCTGTATGATGGTGTGGACGGTCACAGCAATAGAGATGAAGAACTGTGAAAGCTGAATCAGCGTGATCCCGACCTTCACTTGTTGCGGTATCTTCGTGACTTTGGCGGCGCTCACGGCGTAGTAGGCATACATCGCGGCATGAACGCCGAAGTTGAGGGTCGCGAAGAAGCGTCCAGTGCAGATGTAGTCGCGATGCGAATACCAGCTGTAGATGAGGGTGAATACGTGGTGATACCAGTGGATGAATATCAGCTTGCGCTTACGGAGCACGATGAAAAGGGTGTCGCCCAGTTCGACTATCTTGCTCATCGGAAAGAGCCAAGCCCACATCCCTATCCTCCCATTGTAGAAGTTGGCCTTGCAAATGACGTTGTGCCATCCGTTCTCGGAGAACAAGCGCTGGACCAAATCTGGTGCGGTATTCGCAAACCCGAAGAAGCTGAACAGGGCAAACGCAGCAGACCACATCATCAAAGGGCGGCGGAGGTCGTAAGCAGGACGGCTTTCCATCCATCGCTGACCCCCAAACACCAGAATGAGGTAGACAGCGGAGATGACAAATGACATCCACCAGTTCTCCCGCAGCCATCGCCCGTGGAAATCGGTATCATATGAGGCTCCATTGTCTCGGTACAAGCTTATTGCACTTTTGATATCCATGCTCCCGAGGCTGAATGAACTGTCTATGAATTCAATTAGAAACAGATTATAGATCTATCTGAGATTATTAGGAAATTAGCTACCTGAACTTTGTCAATCAGAATTCAATTCCAGACCGTCGAGCATGGCGGGCGCACCTTAGTCTTTGCCTTTGGAAGTTGATGATACAGTGTCAATGATAACGGTACAGGTACCGGCCACGCCTCTGTCTCAGTGCAGCTAGCTAGCAGCAGTCGAGGAGGTGAGAGAGAATGAGCCCCGAGAGCTTGCAATATCTGCACAAAACTAGCTGTTTCCTGGGCCGTAAAATGTCATTTAAGAGCAAGAAAAGCTCATTATCTACTGACGATGTAGCAATATAAGTCATTTAGTGATTACTGAGGCCTAAAAGTAAAACAGGAGCAGCAGCAGCTGGTGAACCAGCTTTGGAAATACTAGGATGCCCCTTGCCCTATTAATATTTTAGACAACAGATCAGACGTAAAGCGTAAAATCTTGATACCTAGTCTGTCTCGATCTATATCTCTAGCTAGCTCTGTGTACAAGCGCAAGCTATGCGCTTGCATGCAGCAAGCCCATCCGTACTAGCCGGCGTACATGTATGTACGTACCGGTACTTTCTATAGATGCACGTGCTGTGCTGCCTGATATTAGTCTATATTTACAAACCCTTAATTGCTTAAAATGTAACTTTTATTTATTTTATGTGATAGAAAACACTTTTTAGTTTGATATTCAAATAAAAAAACATTTTGCTGTGCTAGGAAAATACTTTTTAGTCCCATAAAAAAGGAAAATTATAGAAAAATATCATAAATATGGTATATTCTATGTTGTATTCAAATTATAGAGTTTTAAGAATAGCTCAGTTCATAGACTAGCAAACATCGCCTCATGTTTTTACGCCATTCATACTACGTAGGGGTCATGATAGTTGGGTCAACGCGAACAGCAGTTTTCTCTTTTTCAAACCATGGAACCATTTGGGATATTGGCTGAGCGGAGCTGTTTTTACACAGAGAACAAAAGGAATGAAGAAAGAAAGAAAAGAAAAAGACAAATCCGAGGTGGGAGCACAGAGTATCATTTTCAGGTGCAGTATTAGGTATGACATTTGAAAGGGGGGGGGGGGGTCACAAGCAGGGGCGGATCCAGGATTTCGTATAAGGGAGGGCACACAAATGCAGGATTGTCAACTTTGGGAAACTGCTTGGAGGGAGACCCATATTTTTTGGGTCTCGCCAGCCCTCCAAAAATCGCTCAGTGGGGGGGGGGGGGGGGGGGGGTTATGGGGTCCAGTTCCCCTCCATAATTCTCTGACAAGGAAAAAAAAATAAAGGTTTCCTGGTCGAAAAGGGGGGGGGGGCACAATGCATTGTTTTCCCTCAAAGGGGGGGGGGGGAACGGGCCGGGATTGCCCCCCCCCCCTAAATCTGCCACTGGTCACAAGAACATGACACTAGAGAGAGAGAGAGAGAGAGAGAGAGAGAGAGAGAGGAGAGAATGAGAGAGAGAAGGAAGGAGAGAGAAGGGGAGAGAGGGAGAGAGAGAGAGAGAGAGAGAAGGGGGGGGGGGGGGAGAGGGAGAGATAGGACAAATTTTCTATGTACTTAATGTGTCAGATTTAGTTTTAGCAGGGAGGTGGAAGAGAGATCTCCCTGGTTTTAGTAGGGGCACTAGCCGGTTGTGACCCTGTATTTGCTTCAATTTTTGAAAATTTTATTTGGAGAGACCTTTTCTGATGGTTAGAAGGCCATTTTTTAATGTATGAGGAATGAAACGCGCCTAAGCACTATCTGGGGCTCCACTAAAAAAAAAAGGGGGGGGGAAGGTGTGTGTGTGTGTGTGTGGGGGGGGGGTTGTTATAGCACAAAAAGTATGATAAATAAAATAATAATCAAGCCACCATCAGGGGACACCAGTAGCTAATAATAAATTGAGCTATCTTCATAATAGCCTTACAATGAACCAACGGCTTAACTATAGGCTCCAATGCAGTATAACAGCAATAAAGACAATAAAAACAAAATAAGGCTGGAATAAGGCAATATCAGGGGAGGGGAAATTTATTTAAAAAGAGTAAAATTAACGCAGAGTTAACCAAGAAACAGTTATACACTTTAACCTTGAACCCCACAGATCAATAATTAGGCCCCAAAGGACGTTGTGGGGCTCCAGTGCAATATACAAGCAAGGGAGCAAGGGAGTGGGTGTTTTTAAATGAGGGAAGCCAAATTAAGTATTATAGGGACTATATTTTCGAACCGGGCTCCGATGGAATTCACATGCACAGCTATGTTGAGTTTTCTTTTTACAAAATTCGATCTCGAGAGCTTGCACAAGTTTGCAAAGTTCACTTTGAGGGGGCGCTGTTGACGATTATAAAACAGAGCCATATATTTCCACAGAGTTTGGCCAATATTTAGCAAAAGGCAGATGAAACTTAGAGATGACAGCGAACAAAGCAACGACGATTGCATCTTTATTTTTCAAATTTTGAACCCTTTGTAAAAAAAGGCTGTTTAAGAACTATTTACTGGGGTAGCGAAATTACGAGATCCTGAAAGAAAATGATTATGCGAGGGAGCAAAGCGACGGAGCTTTAGAAAATGTTTGCATTTGAAACCCTCAAAAACTGTATTTCTAATGCATTTACCCTGCGAATTGCGAACTTCATTTCCCCCTTTTTTCTCTTTTGCGTTTTTGCACCCCTCCAAGTTGCACATATTAATTATGTTAACGAAAATTTTCATGAATTATTCATAAGCTGAGCTGCAAGACTGAGGTGCGCAAGCGCGTGACTCCAAAGGCACCATCGAATTAGTGGACGGTTCACGGTTCTCTCAAGGCGTTATCACAGTACTTCTTGCATGCCTTGGTTCTACACAGCTTTGATATTACTCTGAGTCACTCTGAACGGGTATCAGTGTATATATTTGCGTAAATATAGAAGGGAAATCCATTAATTAAAGTCTTTCAAATGTTTTATGCCATACAACTCGAAGGACATGTCGTTTCCACTGGTAAATAATGATCAGGGATGATGTAAGAAGTAAGGAAGTGCATTTAAATAATTCTTATTAAAAAAAAAATATTATAGGCCTTCTCATGTTTGCACATGTTTCAAAATTTTTTAGTGGAACCATTTTTGTATTTACCATTTTTAAAAATATTAGTCGTCAAGTTACGTATACAAATTCAACCGTTTGTTACTGGACAAAAAGTTGTCACACGAATCTGTAATGTATTTCATTTGATTAATGTATTTGTTGTTTTTCTCACATTCAGATAAAAGGCTTGGGCAGCCATGTATAGGCCTACATAAGGACAGAAAAATGATCATACAAAACATTGATACATTAAGTCGAGTAGGCCTAACAGAACTTGATATAATATAGACCTTTGTTTAGGTATTGACTTTCTTTCTTTTTTTCTTATAGTTAAATAATTCGGTTGTCTCTGTTGAAAATCAAAGTCTTTGTCTTTGTATTGGCTCTCCCATACTAGAAAAGGAAATTCCTGAAATACACTGATGTTTATCAAAATGAATAAAGTCATAAAATGAACATGAAAAAGTATGAACAAATCGGAACAAATGCACACAGAAATATACTCAAACGATTTTCTTACATTATCTATACACTTAAAATGATAATCTCAACTGAAAAAAGCAAAATAATTTTCGGATATCCATTATGAATATATATTTATCCATAGACAGACCAACCATCATAATAGCTTGTTTCATTTAAACAATCAAATTTATATACCTGTGTCTTTATACTAAACTGAAATAGTAAAACAAAATAGCAGAATTATGTTTAAGTGAATATTAAACAACCACATGGTTTTCTTGAACAAATAGGCCTACTTGTATGTAGCATAGAAACGAAGTGATTTTATGATTTAGCTCTATTGATTTGAGTATTCAATTAGTAAAGATCATGAGTAGGTCTTTAATCCCCTACAGCCAGCCCAAATGATGGATTGTTTCAATCCATATTTATAATTAAAACAATATACTAATTACTTCAACACCGAAATAGCTATTTCTCTTTTACATTGTGTATATAACTCTTTACTCTCACATTTTAATGAAATTTCCTAATACAATCAACAAACAAACACGTGAAGAAAACGCCTTTATGCCCTGATTGGATAAGGAAGGAATGTATCTTTAAACCGTACGGTTGTGCCCTCCATCGCAGTGACCATATCTTCTCCCTGATCTGAAAACTCATAAAAGGAAAATAAAATATGATCGCCATTTTTCATTATTTTGTTTGCCCATTTTTAATGATATTCTTTACACATTATTGTAAAAAATCTCGCCTTACCCCAGTGAGTCTTTCTGCTTTTTTGACTTTTCCCCTAGTTTTGTTGAATCGTTCTTTCCACAAGTTCATGCAAAAAAAATTCATGCAAAAATAACTCAGCACTGATTTATGAGAAGAAAATGCATACTTTCACATATCCCAACTCAATTAAGTTTACCTCCAATGCCTTTGGTTTTACCTTCAGTTTCTTGTTTTCTGTTTTCTTTTGCAGTTAATTACCCTATATACACATATCAAACGAATGATAAGTGACTAAAAATGTCATTGAAGAAAGATATAAAACAGGACGGACTAAAAAATCTTTGAAAGACTTTAATTAATGGATTTCCCTTATTTTACGCAGATATACATTGATATACTACAGAGAGACTCAGTGCTGCTAGAGCGAGCGAGAGAGAGAGAGAGAGAGAGAGAGAGAGAGAGAGAGAGAGAAAACAACGAGAGAAAAAAAGCCATAGAGAGAGGGGGTGAGAGCTAGGGGGAAAACATTTCCATGTTTGATGCAGTGCTTCCACAAATCAAAATTCCAATTCCTTAAATGAGAGCCGGAATTTTCCATAGAATTTGTTCAATTTCCTTAACAGGTTTCAAGTTAAAAATTCCCCGCCTCAGATCAGACCCAGCCCAAGAAACAATTGCATAAGGAGGAATCCCATAGACTTACTGTAAGTCTATACACAGGATGGATAATTCTCTACAGGTCCTGTGACCTTTGTAACACAATAATTGTTAAAATTATGAATATTTTATGAGGAAAAGTCACGTACTTTCGCAAACTATACTTTTACGCTACTCTTTTGTCACAACCTCAGTGTGATATTTCCTCATACAAAGTGCAGACCTATAAATTACACAAACAATCAGATAAAAAACTTAGATGGGAAAAATAATATATAAAGTAAGAACAAAACAACAACAAAAAAACACACACACACGTATTTTATGATCTTCTTTAAAAAGAAAAATGGACAATAATTTTAAAATCATGAGTAATTCTATGAGGAAAGGTCACGTGTTGTTTCGCAAACTATATATATATTCAAGATTCAGATTCAAGATTCAAGAACATTATTGTCTGATTAAAAATACAGAAATATATATATAATTGTAAGGAAATAACATATACAACAGCTTTGGAAACTCTCGTGGAATTTTTCACAATTATATATATATATATATATATATATATATATATATATATATATATATATATATATATATATGTATACATATTATTATACCCTACCTTTTTGTCATAACCTCAGCTTGATATTTCCTCAAACAAAGTGCAGCCCTATAAATAACATAAACGATGAGGTAAAGAACTTAGAAGGGAAATAGTATACAAATTATAAGAATTAATCTTTTATGATCTTCTTAGAAAAGAATGGACAATGATTTTAATATCATGAGTAATTTTATGAAGACAAATAATGTATTTTCTTTTCTACACATTATACTATACTCTTTTGTTACAATCTCAGTGATATTTCCTCAAACCAAGCACCGGAATTTTCATACACAAAACATTTAGATAAAAACTTTGAATGGGAAAAAAAGTACATATAAAAAGCAAGATAGAGAATTAAGAAGATTACTAAAACGTTTTTAATGTAACCACTCTTTGTAAATACTCCCCCTCCCCCACTTTCGAGAAAGCTCAGTGCAGGGATGATGATGATGATTATTATGATATCTTGAATATTATCAATAATAATATTTATAGTAAAAAATAAATAAGTAAATAATAGTAATAATAAGAGGATACGTGTGTAGCAATGTGGTGTACATAGAGTACTATACAGTAAATAATTCAGAAAAAAAGAAGGGGCGAAAACCCGGAGAGCAGACCTTGTGTTGGGAACGCCCTTAGCAATTAAACACAAGTAATACTGAAGGAACATATGAGTACGAGTTTTGCATATAATACAGAAGGAATCCATTGGTTATGTCTAAAACTTATTCGTTTTTAAGCAAAAATCGGATGACTTATACCCTAACAAATAATAATAATAATAATAATAATAATAATAATAATAATAATAATAATAATAATAATAATAATAATAATAATAATAATAATAATAATTATAATAAAAATAATAATAATAATGATAATTACAATAGTAAAGTAATAATATTCATGATGATGATAGTAATTATAATTACATTCAAAATAATGAAAATTAATAATGATGATATTAATAACATAATGGGGGATAACAATAACATTGTTAATCAAAATGATAACTAGGAAGAAGACGTAGAAAATTGTATTCGAAAATATATTTTTTTTTTGCTGGTGACTTTCATGCTGTAATTATCTTTTTTGAAAAACACAGACACAAACAATGACCGAAGCAGTGGCGTAACTGGACCTTGGCTGGGGGGGGGGGGGGGGGGGATCTGAGCCAATGGTGATCTAGACAAAATCCTTTTCCATGACCTAATTTGAGTCGGAAGGGTGCAGGGGGGGGGGGGGGGGGCTAAGGCCTTTAAAGGCCAATCCCACCTTTATAAAAAGCTGATTTGCGTAAAAATAGAAAAATAAGAGAAACAGGATAGTGAGAAAATTTGAAAGAAATCGAACAAAGTATAAGAAAGTTATAAATGTTTGAAACATGAGATCACTGCATCAGCAAATCTCAAATTGGCAGTTTGGCATGTTTGGTGAATCGATTGTGACGTATTCATGGTCAACTCTCCCATTTTAGTACAAAAAATATCAAATTCCAGTTTCCTCCCGAGAGCCTTTTCTTCGGGGTAGGACTCAAAATATATTGTAGAAAGCACATTCTAATAGGTCCTCCAAAAAGAAAAAGATCCTACAAATTTATACATTTTGAAAAATTGACATTTTAGTCATTTTGTGTGTTGGAGTATAAATAGGAAAGTTGACCGCCGCTACATCACAGTGACCGTACCGATTCGGTCAATTTGAAATTCCCATATGTATTGTGATTACAACTTTCAAAAAATCACAACTTTCTTATCGTTTGCCCGATATCATATCTGGTTTGATAGCAAACAAATCTGCGTGTCCTGTGCAGAACCATAATGGTTATCATTCGGCAGTGCTTCTTCTTGGTGACCAAGGCCAACCGTCCGCTTGCCTTCAGTTTCGGCGTAGTCCACGAGCTTGCGCACTTCGGTCTTGCAGCTCAGCTTATGAATGATTCATGACATGTGTGGAAAAAAAATTCGCCGCCCGTAGGGCACACACGAGTAATTCGGGCCCCCATAGTAACACGTGTTAAATTGAAGCACATCAAAAATTCATATTTGAATAATCTCTCTACAAAAATTGTTTTAACTGCCAGAGTAGCAACTACACTGATGGTACTACAAAATTAGGTACTTTATTTGGGCACTTAATCGGCTACATCAAATACTGTGAAGGCTGAAACGAGGCTAATCACGAACTTACGACTTTTCACTGCTGTGAACAGTGGAAATGCACTGCAGATCAAATAATTCCTCTAAAATACCCAAAGGCGTCCAAGCTTCCAGATAGGGGTGAAATATGAAAGAATGTTACTTCCAAACACCATTTCCCTTGAAAAGATTTACAGCCGACAAGTATTCAATTTTATATGAATATTTTTGATCAGCTACCATTACGTCATCTTACTTACGCTAGTCCCAAATTCATCGGCAGCGGATGAATTACTCGTGTGTGTGTGTGTGTGTGTTTTTTTTTTTAATGCTTTTTTGCCTTTATTCAGATATTCAGACGAGAAAATTGTACAGAGATACATTATTTTTCATACATTGTAAACACAATAAATAATTCATTCCAAAACAAATAATACAATGCAAAATCTGCAATCTGAATAAATATTTTAAAAGATAGATAAGAAAAAAGGTGAAGGTGCTGCTTTTTAACCCATAGTATACATGATAAGTAAAACTGTCATCTTTACATATATAGGATAAACTACATGCAGTGCATTTTCAATTCTTCGATTTTATTTTACATTATTTATTATATAGTATTTCTCATATCAGTGGAGTTCTGTAACCATACTGTTGCAATAATAAAAACACAATACTAACAATTAAGTGGTTGGACCAATGAGAAAGTGAGGGAGTGAGGAGGAGAAGAAGACATAAATGAAGCCATTTATCATTATTATTACTATTATTATTATTAATAATAATAACAATAACAACAACAATAATAGTAATAATAATAATTCCAATAAGTATTTTTTTAAATAATCATATAAATAGATATATAGATATTAAATTATATAAACATATACATAAACACACACACACACACTTTTTTTTTTTTTTTTTTTTTTTTTTAATAACACACACGCACACCCTGGTATCAATATGCCTTTAGCACTTCATTTATTTGATGTATGATAAAAGAGCAATGTAGATAAAATGCCTTGCTCAAGGGCATAAGTGCCGTGTCGGGGATCGAACGCCCGATCCTCGCATCTCCAGTCAAGCGCCTTAAACCACTGGACCACGGCACCTCCAGTGGTGCCGTACGCGCACACACGCACACACACACACACACACACACACACACACACACACACATATATATATATATATATATATATGTACACATATATCAATACACAAACATGCATATGTCTGATATAATACGCCTCACTCCTTTTAAGGAGTGAAATTTTCCCATTATTTAAAATGTAGTGTTAGTTTGTCCTTTATTTTTGCTTTTTCATATTCAATTTTTTCGGAGTTCTTTACAGCCTTATATATATCTTTACTAGTAGGAACCCTTCCATTTTTACGACTATTGTAAATCATATATTTGACCATAATCAGTACATGATTAAGTAATATATTGTATTTCATATCAACTCTAAAGCCCAGTAACACATCAATCCATTGCAGATTAAGTAGCTGAAACATTTTTAATTCATTTCCCACCTTCTTCCATATACTTGACACTTCTTTACATTTAAAGAAGACATGGCAATATGTTTCTATATCTTTTTTAAAAAATGAGCATAAATTTGATTGAGGTAGTCCAAATGCGTATAGTTTATCATTACAAAATACAACGCTATGTAAAAGCTTGTACTGAAATTCCCTTAACTTCCAATCTAGAGTACAAAATCTGGGAATTGAAAAACATGTTGCCGCTGCTGACTTATCCAGATTTAAAGCTAATACCTCTGGATGTTTAAAAACAAAGGAATCCTGTATTGTACTAATAAACATGTTGTAGAGCATTTTGGAAGACAGAGACTCAAAGGAGTACACTCTTTTGTTAATATTAAAATAAATGTTGGAAAAGTCAAGAGTGTCATTCAAAGTATCATCTTTTCTTCTTTTCACCTTCCAAGAAACTGGTAACTTAGTATATACATCATTAAGGAAATATATATCGTCTACATTTAGACCTTTCCTTATAAAATAATCCCCTGATCTGATATTACCTTCTGCGTCAATCAGATGTTTAACTTGAAAAATGTTAGCATCAAATAGTTTTTCATTAAAATGAAAAATCCTACCTTTAATAAGAGTATTGTTAAAGATAATTTGATTTTCATCATGTGTTTCTTTGACAATAAATTGTTTCTCTTATAAATAATTCCAGATATTCAAAAATTCCAAGTAGAGATCGGGTACTTTAATATTAATGGAATTGCAATTGTAATTGCAGAGAAATATTAACCTTCCCCCTACCGTTTTAAATGTATAATCAAAAAACTGTTTCCATTTCATGTTATTATTGCCATAAAGAAGTCTCTTAATCCACATTACACGTTGAGCGCAAACCATATACTTAAATTTCAACATTTTTAAACCCCCGGTGTCATAGTTCATATATAAAATATTCCTTTTTATTTTATCGTGGCCATTCCATATAAAATTAAAACAGATTACCTCCATTTCCTTAAAAACCCATGATGGTACTGTCATTATAGAAGACACATATAATTAATTTAGAAATTGCAAAAACTTTTACTAATTTAATTTTCCCAAAAAGTGTTAGATCTCTTTGCTTCCACCTCCCTAACAATCTTTTTATTTTGCTCAGTATTTCTTTATAATTCATTTCTTCTTTAACATTAATATCCAAATAAAAGTATACCCCAAGTACTTTAACCAATGAAACCATCTTACCCAACGTAATACTGGAAAAATCATCATTACTTTGACCAGAAGAACCCAACTTCATAATACGTGTTTTGTCCTTATTAATTTTCAAAAACCAGATACTTGGGAGAAGGAATCCATTATTTTTTCTAAGATTTTCATATCTTCTGTATCTTTCAAAAAAATAGAGCAATCGTCTGCATACATTACTAACTTCATTTCTATATTGCCTATTGTAATACCTTTCAAGTTTTGTTCATTCCGAATAACCAATGCTAATGTTTCTATGATTAACAAAAATAAATATGGAGACAAAGGATCTCCTTGTCTTACACCCCTACCTATTTCAAAATAACCTGTGGAAAAACCCCCATTCATGACACAGCTAACTACATTATTATACAATATTTCTATCCATCTACAAATATATGAACCAAGACCATATTTTTTAATTAATACTTTCATATATGAGTGTGAAACGGTGTCGAAAGCTTTCTCGAAATCAATTGCTACAAAAAACCCTTGTACATTGTATGTCTTTGTGTAAAATATAACATCATCAATAATTCTTACAGCTTCTCCAATATTCCTACCATGCAGAAATCCCACCTGATCTACATGTATCACCTCTTCTATGACCTTCTTTATTCTCTCAGCCAAAACTTTAGACAATAGCTAATATAGTCAACATTTAGAAGGGTAATTGGTCTGTAATTACGAATATATAAAGGGTTTTTATCTTCTTTTTTAATTATAGTTATAACACCCTGTTTCTGTGTGGTAGACAATTCACCTTTCTCAAAAGAGGTATTAAATGAATCTAAAACAAGGTTCCCTATATCAGGCCAGAAGGTGCGATAAAATTCCACTGACAGACCGTCATTCCCAGGAAATTTGTTTAAAGACATTTTTTTAAATATTGAAGTACATTCACCAATCGTAATTTTATCATCACATAATTTCTTACTAGCTTCACTAATTTTCAAAGGGGAGATGTCACAAAAGTAACCATCCGTCCTACCCGTTCCATCATGCTCTGAGTATAAGTTATGGTAAAAATGTCTAATTTCTGTTAAAATTTCTTTCGGATCACTTATTTCTTCATTTCTGCCTTCTAATTTCAGTTTGTCTATAAATGTTTTTCTCTGATTTGATGCCAACAGCTGTTTAAAGTAATTTTGATTGATTTCACTTTCTTCAAACCATTTTGCAGGGGATCTAACTTTTAATCCTACTACTGTCTGATTATATATCTTTTTGAAATCATTTCTCTTTAACTCTAAATTCTGTAAAATATCATCATTTGGAGATTAAATAACCAGTAAATCTTCCAGCTTCTAAATATCTATCTGTAATTTTCTTAATTTTTCCTTCGTTTCCTGTGCCTTAGCTTTGGAATATTTCTTGGTTTTTTCACGAATATTCATTTTAACGAAATCCCACAGGACTCTTGAATCTGTAATGTCTTTCTTCTCCTGATCTACAAAAGATTTAATTTCTGCTTTCATATATTGAACATATTCTACATCTAGACACAGGCTATTATTAAACTTCCAGTAAGATGGACCTATTTTTCGAAAAACTTTATCACCCCAAAACAGACTTAGAAGAATAGCAGAGTGATCAGGAGCTATAGAGGGTATAATATTGCACTCAGAAATTTGTTTATCTAGTTCATTTGAAATAATCCAATAGTCTAACCTACTTTGAATTAAAGGGTTATTTTGCCTGTAGGTAAACTGAATCTTGTCTGGGTTTCTCTTCCTCCAAATATTCGTTATATCAAACCTTCCAAGGAAATCCTCAAATTCTAAATTGAAAGTATGACCTTTAATACTCCCCTTACTTGAGATATCTAAGTCAAAATTCCGAATCATATTAAAATCGCCACCAACTATCAAAAGAGATTTGTTTATATTGAAGTCATTAAGGCGGACACTTAAATGATTTAGAAAATCTGTTCCTGCTGTTTATCTGGAACTGGAAAATATACATTACAAAGAATGTATCTTATTTTTTGTACGTTCACTTTTAAAATTATGTACCTCCCTTCTGAATCACATTCACTTCTCAATACCTTCAACTTCAAGTTATGTGAAATCAGAATACAAACTGTGGTTGCTTCCGTGACTAAAAAAGCACTCCCCACTCCATTCTCTCTCCCATTGATCCTCCACATCCTTTGTACTAAACGTTTTCTGAAAGAAAAGTATATCCCCTCTTTGTTTACTCCACTTAACTATAGCGTTCCTTTTGGTAACGTCTCTGAGACCTTTAACATTTAAAGAGATTATATTCAAAAAATTATTCTTACTGTCCATCATACATAATTACAACACTATTACAGAAGACCAGTGCACCGTAATTCATTATAGTCGTATATTGGGTTTCTGATTGTAGTTTTGAGATCAATAAGTGTACCAATAATAGCAAATTTGCACCTTTCACCTTAACATACAACGACGTAACACAAACACAGAAACGAGACAATACAAGACATACACACACAAAACAGAACGACGAAGATGACAGGACCACCATGAGAGTGTACAAAGGTGTTAACTGCTCTAGTGGTCATGCACCGCCTTAGTAATAAAGTACTTTAAAATACAGTCGGCATATTAAAGAAAACCAAAGAAAACCCTACGGGAAACACAATTCAATCGACCCTCCCCCAGGGTCCTGGTTTCCCCCAATACAAAAGAATAGGGATGAGCAATAATTGTGTTCGGAGTGAGGGAAAAATACAAAAAAATGAAGTAAACTGACACTCTCTGCCATAATTTGCTTGTGTACTTCACGGGTTCGCCCGTCCTCGCATCAGTGAGCAGAGCCCCTTCTTTTCTGGTTCCAAAAAGAAAATACCGTTCTTTTATTAGAAAATCAATATTTTATATTAGCATCGGAGCTGGAGATGACTACCGTAAACGGCAGATGAACCCGTGAAATCACTCTTATATACACACACTTTTTTTCTTAAATCAGCAGAACAAAATGTATACCGGTGATTTAATACCCAAATTCACTTTCTCTATTTAACACTACACTGCAAAAAACCCGTTCAGCCTCCAAACACCCCCCCCCCCCCCCGCGACAGATTCAAAACACCGCGACGCGCCTACACATTACACGGGTCCAAGAGCCAAGTCAAGAGCCAAACACATGCCGCGCCCACCCCCACCCCCACGTAGGAATTCGGGGTCACGCCATCTCTCGGCCTGGCAGCAGTAGTGGGATATTGCGTATTGGGGAGATTGCTCAAGCTTTTAATAAAAAGTTGTTCAGAATCTGAATTACCATTGAGGTGGCACTGGTATCACTGCGTGTGTGTGTGTGTGTGTGTGTGTTTTTTTGTTGGGGGGGGGGAGGGGCATCGATCTTTTTAGGTGGATAAAATGCGAGAGAACAAGGCTAAATATGGGGGGGGGGGGGTTTAGGATAGGTCGTCTTCTTTACCCTCCTCCTTTCTTTCCCTGCTTCCCCCTCCTTTTTATCATTATTCGAGATTGGGTATGCTCGGACCGTGCGCCCCCACCCACTATACTACTACCTCAGTAGCAATCATTTAACGTTTATAAAGCTTTTAGACCGTTTATTCGTTTGGGATTAAATCGTTGGTCTTCAGATTAATGGTCAGATTATGCACTAATTCTTTCCAGAAATACTCCTGTCCTCGCACTTCTTCAGTCCAGAATAGATAGGGTCTGCCGTCACCGAGAAACAGCCTCGCCAAAAAAGGTAGTTCCTCATCGGGGATATCTTCGAGAAAGACCACGACAACGAATTCGGTCCGAGTATCACTCACGTGGTCCATGGCCGTACGGAACTTCAGCATGAACCAGCGATCGCGCACCGCGACTCTGCTGAGAACTATGATGGTCTTGTAACTCCTGCTTACAACGTAATCAACAGCATCCAAGTAGTACATACCGAGGATGAGGTCTTTGTCACCAAAGACGTTCCTCTGATACTGCGGAAGCCTTTCCTCAAGAGTCGGTCTGAGTTGTTCCCGAATCCATTCTTCATCATCGTCGTAGAAGATGATATTCAGGTCGAACTCGTAGTCATTGTGGTCACGAGCGTCTTGCCTTTCCCTAAACCCAGTGATCGCCAGTTTCAAGAGCCAGAGTTTGTACCTCAGCTGCCATCGGTAGTGATGTACGACCCACACGCTGACAAAGAAGAAAATCATGACAACTGGAATCAGAGAGAAGATAGCTTTGTTCAGTCGACAGAGTTCAGTGGGATCAAAATCAAGTAAAGGTTTTCCCCGAAGAGGAACCAATGATGCTGACGAACAGAAAGTGTGTTTCTCGTTGATGAGGTTGATTGTTCCATTCAGCCACTTGAGAAGCCACTCTAGATCACAGGCACAGACAATTGAGTTCTTAGAAAGATCAAGCCATGAGAGAGAAGAGACGATCGGTTTAAACGTGCTTTTGTTAAAACTTGTTAGGTTGTTGTTTGCCAAGGAAAGATTTGTAAGCCTTGGATTATTCGCAAATATGACTTCATCAAGATAGGCTAAACTATTTCCGTCAAGTTTAATGCTTGTTATTTGCCCTAACCCTGTTAATAAATCAACATGAATTTGCTGCAGATTGTTACCCGATAAGTTCAGCTTCTAAAGTGATTCCAAATCTCTAAAGACAAGTGGGTGGAGGTTTGAAATTCCAGAGTTGTGTAAACCAAGCTCTTGTAAACGTGAGAGGTTCTTGAAGGTCCCAGGTAGAAGGTCTGTTTGGTAACGACAAGAGTTTTCACTCATATCCAAAATCGTAAGGTTAAACAATCCATCAAAGAGAGAGAGATGTTTGTAGTTGGATTCCAGAGACTGCGGAATGGCATGAACGAATCTTTCAAGTCCAAGTGCATGATATTTCGTGCGTTTCTGAAAGCCATTCCTGGTTCCAAACGTTGATTAAAGAAAAAAAATCCTTGGAGAAAAAGTGATTTTAATGACGGTGTGAACAATTGCAAATGCTTGATATCGCAACATGACAAATCTATAGTTTGAATGTTATCAAGAACTGAAAAGGAGGTAAATTCCAAGACAGCAAGGTGATTTTTATGACTCAAGTCTAAACGGGTTAAATTTCCCAAACCGAGAAATGAAATTTCTGAAATTTCTGTCAGTGCATTCCAAGCTAAGTCCAATTCGACTAGGTCTACCTTCCAAGTAAGATTATGAGGATTTATGTACTGCACTAGGTTAGAATTTAAGTCCAGCACCTTTAACTTCTGCATGCCTTCAAAGAAGTTTGGTTCAATCGTAACTATATCGTTAACGCCGAGAAGAAGTTGATGGACTTGTGTCAAATTCGAGAAGATGTAAGGACAGAGCCAGAGGTCATTCACGCCGTTGAAGGCAAAGTCAAGAACAGTGAGAGCATAACCATGTAGTGGATCAAAGAAATCTTTTGGGAATACACTCGGAATGGCATTTTGAATGGTAAGCATTTCTATCTTTGAACGTGATACGCCGATGAATAGGCTTCTCAACACCTCGAATGTCAGAGGGTAGTACCCAGTGATTAAAGACCGAACATGCAGTGACGCAATCACATCGGGATCAATCAGTTGTATGCGGTTTCCCGTTAAGTCAAGCGTCTCAGTTTTACAGACAAAGGTAAACTCTCCTTCCGAAAGGTTTCTTATCATATTCCACGCGAAGCTGGCAGTAGTCACTGTCCCACAAGAGCTCATATTAATTAAAGCGAGTTGGTTTTTTTCAAAACGAACGTCTTGAAAGTGTTGACTCCATTTAAGTAGGTCATTGGGAAGCGACTTTAAGTTTGATATCGACAAATCTAAGGATAACAGCTTTCTGGACCATTTGAATAAACCTCTAGCTGGAAGCAGAAGATAGGGGCACATGAGCATTATAAGTGCGTTAAATTCTTGAGAGGGTAAAACGCGGTGGGTTCTATGACTCTAATGTCGTTTTTTGAAAGGCCTAGGTAGGTGATGCGAGGGTATATTTCGAACGAGGTGCTCAGGAGAGAAGTGATGTTATTGAACGTTAGATTAAGTTTTTCAGTATCCTCAGGAAGATTCTGAGGAACCGCATCGAGACCACTGGAACTGCAATCAGCTTTTCTCTTTCGAAAGTCATAATCGCATCCCGTCGCGTGGGAACTTTCCAGATCTGAATTGAAGTGATTAGCCCCATCTCCTTGTAAACTCTGGATGAAGAAGGGTACAAGAAGACAAGCTACGACCAATGGAGGAAGAGACGAACGGTGTTTAAGAGCCATTATGTCCTATTGCTGTCTGGAAATTAAATGATCACAAGATAGCATTTCCTTGAGCTAAGTTCAAGCGGACACAACTAGTTAGAGTTTTGTTGTATTGATATCACATTATGCAAAAGACCTTTAGCGTATTTCAAGGGAGAGGAAAAGGGGTAATTTACCTTCCCCGACATTTTTAGCAATGAAAAAAGAAGAATATTGACAGATTAAAAAAAAAATGCAACCTTTTTCTGTTTGGAAATCATTTATTTTGTTGTTTTTTTCTGTTTGGAAATACGCCATGCAGGAGTGTCAAATTTGACAGATATGGCGCCGTATAAATGTTCACTATCATTATTCTTCTTATTATTATTATCATTATTTTCTAAGGGTATAAGTCATCGGATTTTTGCTTAAAAACGAATAAGTTATAGACATAACCTAGAATGGATTCCTTCTGTATTATATGCAAAACTCGTACTCATAATGATGTTCTTTCAGTAACTTGTGTTTAATTGCTAATGGCGTTCCCAACACAAGGTCTGCTCTCCGGGTTTTCGCCCCTTCTTTTTTCTGAATTATTTACTGTATTGTACTCTATGTACACCACATTGCTACACACGTATCCTTTGTATTACACATTGTACCGGTGAAAAGGAAGTAAAAGTTAATCAATCATTTTCTCACAAATTTTCTGTTCGGTCGCACACTACAGTGCGAGTCAGAAGAAATGTCACACTTTTTAAAATGCAATTATAATATTACAAATATGATAGCATATATCATAATTCTTGTTCCACCGTTAGACAGATTATCTCTTCCCATTTTATTTGGTACCACATTTGTGGAGAATCAGTAATGAATTTACTGGTTATGAGTTAATTAATGTGTATGGGTGAAAACTCATTTGCGCCAACATCAACAGCGCCTTGCCGGATTTGGATTCACTGCACAATGAGTAAGAAAGCCTTCTTTAATGATAACTGAGTTGTTCTAAATCAGACAAGGCACTGTTATCATACGACTTGGCGCAAATGGGTTTTGACTCTCTTTCAAACAATGGCTGCTGTGCGGTCAACTGTAACAGCAAAATTGAAACAGATTTTACCAAGCAACAAAGGAATATATGCTCTATCCATACATGCTGAAACATTCTGCCAATCTCACATTTTAAAAGCAATACTCAATTGAAAAAGTGTGACATTTTTTCTGACTCGCACTGTATAGTAGGCCTAATGTTGTTCTGAAGTCAAATTTAAAAAGTACGACAGTGGTGGTAATGGACGGGATCTATGTCCTGTGAAGAAAGCCTAAGACATTGAAAAAAAAAAAGAAAGAAAAGAAATACACCGATTAATCTTTAAAATCTGATAATAATATCTAAAGTAATATTATCTTATTTTTGTGAATGCTAAAACTTTAACCAGATGCTGCAAAGCAAACGAAATAAATCCAATATTTTTGTTCAATCGTTCACACATAGCATTAGCAATTAAACATTTTTTTTCTTTTGTTTTTGCTGTTGTTCTCTTTTTGAATCTAGGGGAAGGAATAACCCTGTGGATGTATATCTTTTTAAATTTTAGCTTTTAATTCACCCATTTCCGCTTTGTTTGTATGTTCTATCCCCGAATGTGCCTTTAGCCGATACATAACTCCTCCCACCCAAAACCAAACCAAGGTCCTAAAAAGTTGCCCATAGCACAATATGTAATATGTAATATGGTATCGCCTCTCAATAGCTCAAATGACATGAATGTTTTCTGCATTTTGGGGCTAAAGTCATGATATGCCACTGTTAAAACTCTGCAAACCTACAAATAAAGGTCATATAGAATAAAAACAAAATGTGATACCATTATTCAGAGGGAAAACCGATCAGTGCCCCCTCCTTTTGAAAACCAACTGGCATACCTTAAAAGAAAGCCTCCTTAATTGTGTACTTTTCCGGCTCTGTGTCCCCTCTTTTACAAAATCCTGGATCCGCCCCTGCCATTATTCACTTTTTATTCGTTAGAATTGTAAATTTCTTGAACTTTCTGAAGCTTTTGCACTTCCTTCCTCCTTCCTTACCGGGTGTCCATTTGGTTACCCCATTCTTTGAATCAGGTAGCATTATGCGGCAGGGGAATTTAAAAGCTCTTGCAGCGCATTCGAATATATAGATATAGGCCCGTATTCTCGAAAGTGGCCTAAGTTAAGCCTGGCTTAACTTAGGCCACTGATTAGTCCCGTAAAAATTACTATATTTATGTAACAAAATAAAGAAACTAAATTATTTTCTGGCATGAAATGAGCATCAGAAATCAATTCTATCATGTCGGTTTTTGTATTTGCATTTAGTCCCAGAACTATTGTGATTTTATAAGATTAAAAGAGGGGGACATTTGGCTCTCCATAATTCGGTGGCCAAAATCTACACACTTAGGCAGGGGCTTAAGTTAGGCGCCTTTCGAGAATACGGGCCATAGTTTATGCGCTCAATAAATGATTTGTTATTATTATTATTATTTACTGACACCCTTGACACACTTTTTCTTAAACACTTTTTTGTCATTCACTTTGTACTTTGTACTCGGGGCTTTTTTTTCTTCATGAGTTTCATGACATGAGTTTTTGTGACTGGCTTTTTTGCTATTGAATATTCATTACCTAACTAATTTTTTTTTCAAAACAAGTTTGTGGTCATCTTTTCGTCCCGAGAAAAATACGATCAACTTTTTAAAAAGTTCATGAAAATGACTCTTTTAGCGAGAAAATTTTAAAATGAGTCAACTTTGTGAATTCCGAGGTGTGTATTTTGATTTGGTAATAGTGAAATGTTATGAAACTCACGTACATCATATACATTATTTTGTTCTCAGGGCCAAGGGTTTGAAATTTCCTTTTAAAGTTTAGTGAAGGTGATCGCAGCTAATGTTCACGACTGCTAGCAAAGAGCTTCCCGCCCGAGAACCTGCCGATGCCTAATGCAATTGTGAAATGATGAATGCTCCGATCAGTAGCGTACATAGGAAGACATAAAATTGACATGACTGTCATGAAAACGATAAACTAAGAGAGAGATAAATAGCTAAATATTCATTATCTCTGCATTGTATCCATATTTTTGATATAATCTCAGACTTCTTCACTGAGAAAGAAAATTTGAAGAACAAAAAATTCGTGACTGCATAGGCATAGATCTAGGACTAGGACTAGGAGCTATAGGTCCAGACCAGGGGTCGGGGGGGGGGGGGGTGGAGTGGGGCTGCAGTCCCCTCCCCCTGAGATTTTCAGAGCAGTGATTTTCGGGCAAGAATTCCTAATTTCGGGCAAAGAAGGCGTGAGAACCTTTACTTTTTGGTAGTCAGCTAGAAAAAGTAGACATTGTATTGTAGGTAAAATAGGCAAAATAATGTTCGGGCAAAACACCTCAGCCCCCCCCCCCTCCCCCGGACGATCAGGGGATCGGTGCTCCTACGCCTAGATTCGTGCTTGACTCTGAATATGAAGATAACCAAATCCTATTTTATTAACCCCCCCCAAAAAAAAGAAGAAGATAAAATCAACTTGTACATCAAACTTTTATTCAATATTATGTTTGCATATGTGTGTGTAAGACTATAGCGATTCATAGCATTACCTTTCTGAATTCAAGTCCAGTGGATTTGTACTTACTGTAAGGGTCTAAAAACTATTTTAAAAAAAAACCCCCACTAAAATATCAATCCACTCACATGCAGAAAATATGTTGAAAATTGTGTGACAATGACTTAACCCTTTTGAGACAATTGACCACATTTTGTGGTTTGGCTGAATAACTTTTGATTCAGAGCTCTGAAAATATACCAGAATGCATGAGTAGAAAGAGCACAAATTTCTGCAAACACTGTGTCCATTTTTGTTGCATGACCATATTGCGTCTGATGTCAGGAATTTTAAAAACAAGAATAAGCTCTAAAATCCTTAAATTGGCAAGACATTGAGAGGTTCAAAATCATTGTTTTTTATCAAAATTGGCAATTTTGTCAACTTTTTTGACATAATTCCTAACCATGTATATTTTTTAAAGACATTACACCTTATTAGAATCATGTAGAACTAAAAGAAAAATATTGTTGTTTGAAGAACAAAATGTGATCAATTTAGCCCTTAAATAATTCCTGTCCTGAAAGGGTTAAGACTGTTGGTACTTATTTTAGTATCGTTAGATACCTGTAGCTATCAATTGGTATCCAAATCATTACATTAGCATTGCACCCCTCATAAAATTTCTCGAAGAGGGTGGTGGCAACCATCCTCCTTTGGGACACTATGTTACAGAAAATAGCTTGGGTAGACGAAGGTTAATAGCCCTTGACCCCTTCTTGTTTTTATTTCCCTAAATGACAAATTACCTTGGAAGGAACGTCCCCAAGTCCAAATAATGAGCTTTGTATGTAATTACGAGATGTCCATATTTACTAATTTTACTATTTTGTAAATATGCACGCGTGTTGAACAACTCTGTTCTCTTAATTCATCATTTTTCATGACAGTCATCATGTCAATTTTATGTCTGAAAATGTACGCTGCTGATCGGAGCATTCAGCATTTCACCCTTGCATATAGGCCCCGGCTAGTCTCTGGGTACCGTTAGCCGTGGCTAGCAGTCGATTAGCTGCGATCACCTTCGCTAAACTTGAACAACAAAAAAGTTCAAACCCTGTCAGCCCCCAAAACATGGTCCTGAGCAGGGGCGGATCCAGGATTTTGTTTAAAAAAAAAAAAGGGGGGGGGGCACACAAATGCAGGGCTGTCAACTTTGGAGAAACTGCTTGGAGGGAGATTCGTATTTTTTTTATTCTCGCAAGCCCCCCAAAAGTCGCTCATTTGGGGGGGGGGGGGGGAGGGGGTGCCGATAATTTATTTTTTTTCGCCAGCCCTCCAGAAGTCGCTTGGGGGGGGGGGAGGAGTATCAGATTGTATGGGTTCCAGTTTTTCTCCATAATTCTCTGACAAGCAAAAAAAACAAAAAAACAAAACAAAACAAAACAAAACAAAACGAAAAAGGTTATCAGTTCTAAAGGGGGGGGGGGGGTGTGGGCACAATGTATATTTTTCTTTCAAGGGGGGGGGGGGGGGGTACGGGCCGGGATTGCCCCCCTAAATCCGCCACTGGTCCTGAGAACAAATATATGTCAGTTTCATAACATTTCAACATTACCAAATCAAAATATAAACATCAGAAATCACAAATTTGACTCATTTTAAAATTTTCTCGCTAAAAGAGTCATTTCAGGAACTTTTTAAAAAGTTTATCGTATATTTCGCGCGACGAAAATATGACCACAAACCTGTTTTGCAAAGTCAGTTAGATAGCTAAATGAATAGGCTATTCAATAGCAAAAAAGCCAACCACAGAAAAAGAATCAGACCAAGGCTCTCCTAATGAAAAGCAATTAGATAGCTAATGAATATTCACTAGCAAAAGAAAAAATGCCAATCACAGAAACTGTCTCGTGGCAAAGAAAAAAGAGAAGAAAAATCCTCGTGTACAAAGTGAATGACAAAAAAGTGTGTAAGAAAAAGTGTGTCAGGGGTGTCAGGAAAAAAGTGGGTCACCAAATGGAAACACTCCTGGGGAGCATTTCATCAAGCGTTTTGACAGTTATTTTTACTGACAAATTTGCTCTCAGCCAATCAGATGCAAGGATTTCAGTAGCTTTTAACAGTTGTCGGTAAAAATCACTGACAAAACGCTTGATGAAACGCTCCCCTGTTTACTCATGTTCTACATGAAATACAAAGAAGCGGGGAGCCTCCCGAAATGATTTGTTGTCTTCTTTCATGTTTCCCCCTTTCGCTTTCTTTCTCCCTCCTCTCTCCCTCCCTTCTCTCACCCTCTCTCTCTCTTTCTCTCTCCTCCTCTACCCCACTCTTCATTTAATTCACTGGGCCACCTCTGTAAAGTGATAACTATAATTGATGCATTACTGCATGAAAGTATGTGAGATTATTGATGGGGACAATATGAAATTTTGTGTACAAAACATATGGAGAGTTGTACTACTAAACCTATCACTCTGAGGCAAAATTGCCAATTTGAGGATCGCCTTAGAAAGTAAAGTGAGACTTTTCAAACTTTCATAACTTTCTCATTTCGGAACCGATTTTGATGGAACTTTTTAAAAATTGCTTCTCTTTATCCTCTCTTTTCATTAAAATTGATTTTCCCCCAGGGTTTCATTCTCCTTTGATAATAGTATTATGCCTACCGGCCTAAATGTTAGACCGATAAAGGCACCTTAAAATGTGATCAGCCTGAATCCTTGATCCGCCAGTGATATTCCCTCATCAATGTCATTTTGTCATTACTGTCAATGACGTTTGCAAAGTAACTAGTCCACAAAAAAAAAAAAAAAAAAAAAAATTGAAATAAATAAATAAAAATAACGCGTGGAGGATTTTCCCTGCATGGATTGGCATGTATACAGAGCGTATCAATAAAAAATAGCACACTTGGAAGTATCACTCAAATGAAAAAAAAAAAACCCACATTATCCAGAGGAGGGTTTCTTTTAACTCCAAAATTCTCTGACAAGCAAAAAAAAAAAAAAAAAAAAAAGAAAAAGAAAAAGAAAATGAAAAAGAAAGAAAGAAAAAGAAAGAAAGATAAAAAAAAAGTTATCAATAATTTTGGGGTGTATTTTTACTCCAAAATTCTCTGGAAAAAAAAAAAAAAAAAAAGGTTATCGGCATTTTTGGGGTGTCTTTTTTGTCTTTTTAATCAAAAAATTTCTGACAAGCAAAAACAAAATAAACAAAAAAAGATATCGGCATATTTGCGTCAAAAATAAGCTTTTGCTTCATTTCTAAAGGGGATGTTTGAACACCTAGAACACCGTAAACAACACCCCTTTTACCAAAGAGGGTGCTTGAACACCCCAAACAACCCCTCGGTACGCCCATGGTTTGGGTCTATTCAATAGTAAATTCAGTACTAATTATACATAATGAGGGTTTGGCATTATTTTTTTACGCTTGAGTGACGACTGGCTACTCTTGGAAAGGACGTGAATTGATTTGTACATGCAATACTAAGATTTAAATTGAATAAACAATGCTAACCAGGTAAGAATTCCATGCTCTGTTAACTATGAGTGACTGATTTGAACAATCATTTATTTCCCATAGCCGTGCACATTCCCAGGCGGCGTATCCAGAAATCGATAAAGAGGGAAGAGAGTGGAAGCCCTCCAAGACAGGGATGTAATGTATCTGGGCAGCTCCTGTGTTGTAGGCTACCGTGACACCCATAGCAAGTTTTAATGATTTACTTTTCTTGGTCTTTTAAGGAGCTACGCCACATCCATATTGTGTTCACTGAACCATAACTATATGAGAGAAAAAAATCATCCAGATATTGTGAATTTCTCATTTTATCTGATCTTACTTATACTTTATTATCATTATTGTTGTATTTATTTTAATTGTTATTATTGTCATTATTGTTATTATGATTATTGTTATTATTTATATTTGATTATCATTATTATTATTATTATTATTATTATTATCATCATCATTAATATTATTATAATCATTTTTATTATCATTATTATTGTTATTATTATTATTATCAAAAATATATCATGGAGGGGGGGGGGGGGAGGGGGAAGAATATTTCGAAAGGGTGTACCTTTTTCGATACACTTTGTATACCGTTGGAGGCTGCTCGAATCATGTTAATTTGAGAACTGACACTATAACAGTACCCAGAATCCCTATGACTTTACGTGGATACATCATTGTTCGCCGTACGTGAGGCGAATAGTATTCTGAATTATTCTCTCGCATCCACGACATTTGAAAACATGTATCGTTGTCAAACGGGAAGATCGGCTGCAATAATACACCACGTCATGAGCGAATTTTCTGCATAAATAGTTGAGTTGGTATTACTAAGAATACTGCGGTGTACGGTTACCTCTCGACATGCTCCGCAGACAACAGTGATAACAAAGAAAAAACATATTACAATAATATATAGACTTGACATCTCTCAAGGCTGCGATTATTTTTCTGTTGCATTGACCGTGCCGTCTGACATGACATTGGAATCTCTCCTGTTTTCTCAAGCGTCAGGATTACACACCCCGTCTCTCTATTCTGTTCGCTGTAGTTTGTCTGTGTTTTGCTATTTCAAGGACCCTGGGATGCTTATTTTTCTCATTCATATAAGAGCCTAGATATTTCATATTGGATATTGTGAGGACATGGTGTAGTTGCGTGGGATGAGTTGCGCCGGATAAACATCCACTAGCTGCCTTACTGTATCATCATCACGAAACACAGACGACATTTGACACAGGTGTGTTTCTACCGCCATGTTGTCGTGAGTCTGTTTATGTGTTATAGAGTCGCCTTTTAGACTTAGTGATATAGAATGGATAATTACTCTCCAAGGAAATCTTGAAGATTCCTCGGCAAAACAATGTACGAGCCTCGTGTACTAGATAACGAAACTATCGTAGGCATCATTCTCGGACATGCCGATACAGAAGATTATTTGAATAGACCAAAGAAGAACCTGAGGCATAAACCAAGCAACCACAAAGTGCCAAAGAAGAAACGTGATTGTATGCCTTCATTCCAGTCGTTCCTGCCCGAAGCTACCAAGATGAAACAGGAGATGCTTCGAGGTCCCTGCCTCAAGACTAGTTTGGTCCTCTCAGTTTTCTTCAGCATCGCCGGCATCGCGCTGGTGGTCGTCGGCACTGTCATGCTCACCAGACCGTCGACGTCGTCGGGAAATCATCAGTGGATGCTGATCCTGGGTCTACTGATCGTCTTCGTTGCCATCTCCTCCTACCTGTGCCTCCGGAACTACTGCGTCTATCACCTCGGCGACGCCCCTGTCAAGGTGTTGTCCATTGAAGGGGAAGAACTAAAGAGTACTTGTCAGTATCAACTGGTGAAGAAAAATTATGAATCTACTGAGAATGAGTGCACTGTAGGAGAGACAGATCCATCACACCTAAAGGAGGAGAATCCAGGTCTAGAGATATTCTCTGACGGACGGAAGGATGAAATCTTAGCTTCTGGGTAAGATCGTCATGAGAAGCATTATCTAAGATGTGTGTTTGAGGGGATATTAAGGGGCTTATATATAGTGAAATTTATCTGTTGCACAGATGTCTGGGTTTTTCCTTCTCTTTATGGCAATCGAGTTTATGACTCGATCATATTAATCTTAGTCACAACTGTGCAGAAATTTAAAAAAGATTCTTCACACGGGTTAACTGTATATACTGTACTCGTTGATATCGAGAGACCAAAATGCTTAATTATTATGTTAAAGCTGTCCTGGGTGTATTTTATGGATAAAATTCATAGATCTGCAAACTGCAGATTTTGCATGGCGTGGTTGAACGCTACGTATATTTGTTGTTTATATTAACACACAGTCTGCATCTGTAGCGATAGTGCATGATGACTACAAACAGAAAAGATGTATACGATAAGTTACCCCCCCCCCCTTTCTTCTTCCTTTCTTTCATTCAGGCTAACGTACGCATTTCAGGTTTACATGCTGACTAGCTACTATGTATTTATTTTGTAACTCCAACATATATATGCCTACGCAATTAAATACTGACGGAAATGTCTCGCTACGAATGTATCACTCAAATTCTTTTCCTTTATCACAAATGTACAGCCTTAGCTAATTTGCATTTGTAAACATCTGCGTGTACTGTTGATTAGTCTGCATATATTTTGAAACTCCTTCATGTATACTATATGCAAGCACTGTATGCCACCATGGCAACAAACGCATGCCTTTATCATTATTTAGAGTAAGAAGTCGATTTCATGACCACTGTCTTGCAAACACTGCTATATACTCTGCATTATTCTGTATTATGTTCGAAACTCCTTGACATATTATCTGCAGATGCAATGGATAACTAAATGTATATGCGTTTAGATTTTCCTGAACTTAAATCCCCCTGCACTGGTACTTTCAGGCTGAATCACTTCATTTACTACACCCTTTTGCGCAACCGTTCGATTGACAATTCTCATAAAAGGTTTTGCTTGTCACTTATCAGGTGACCAACTTTGGTCTTATTATAATCGTATTTGTTGTTTGAATAGATACACCAACATATGACCATGGAACGTTTTTTTCAGAGTATCTTCATGAAAATGTTTTAATGTTCACTGACATTAAGATGACCCTTTGCATACAATTGGAAAAGCTATATACGATGAAAATCGTACCTCATGTCGATATCATAAATCACATCTGACAGCTGTCATGACTGTGTGCACAATCTTCAATCGGGTTAAATCTGTATTGCATACCGATACAGTATATTCCTTTTATTTATTTCCACAATATAATTTTATGGTAACGAATGTGCCTTTGTAAACAAAAACTGTATTGTTGAGTACTCTGCATCTATTTTGTAACTCCTCATAATTATACCATACGCACTTAAGTACCTACGGAAAATGTCTCCGTTCACAGATGTGTCACTCAAATTCTTTCCATTATCAGATGAAAATCGTACCTCATGTCGATATCATAATCTTATTGGTCCGACTCTTGCTAATAAAATACCACAGTGTAATACTGACTTTCGGACATACATGAACATTCCGCCTGATGATTCTCTATTTTTATATCCTACAGATGAAAATGAAATAAGTAATATTGTCAGCTCGTTTGAAAATAATAAATCTGCAGGTTTAGACGAATTCAGTCCCAGGGTAATTAGAAGTGCGATTCAGTATATATCTAAACCGCTGTGTCATATTTTCAATTTATCACTTAATAAAGGGATTTTTCCAGACCAACTGAAAATCGCTAGAGTCACACCTATATTTAAGACTGGGGACAAAAGACAGCTTACTAACTATAGGCCAATATCTGTTCTATCAGTTTTTTCTAAAATTCTCGAACGCATTGTATACACCGGGACTTACGAATTTCTTGTTAAATATGACATTATTTACAAAAATCAATTTGGATTCCGCCAAAATTTTTCTACAGCTATTGCATTATCTAAACTGACAAGCGATAAAATTGACTCATTTGAAAAAAAAATCAATATTCAGTTGGAATCTTTATAGACTTATCGAAAGCCTTCGATACCATTAATCACTCAATTCTACTAAAAAAACTTTACATGTATGGAATCCGTGGCATAGCACACGACTGGTTTGCCAGTTGTCTTAGAAATCGCCTCCAGTGTACTAAAATTGACTCGGTTGTCTCAAACATAAGTAATATCACATGTGGTGTACCTCAAGGGTCTTTGCTTGGTCCATTACTTTTTATTCTTTATATAAACGACATCTTCAAATCAACAGCAACAATAACTTTTGTTCTTTATGCCGACGACACGAATATTTTATGTAGTGGATCAAATCTTTCCTCACTGTGCAGTAATGTTAATCAACAGCTAAGCCTTGTATGCGAGTGTTTTAAGGCTAATAAATTGTCAATCTAAAAAAAGTAACTATATGATCTTTCACAACAATAAAAACATTAATTTATCTATTTTACAATTATTTTACAATTCTCTTATTCTACCATATCTATCATACTGCAACCTGGCCTGGGGGAACTCTACAACCTCCAAATTGCATAAACTAATCACTCTACAAAAGAAAATAATTTGTATACTTACAGGTACTCCTCCCCGGTGTCACGTCGACCATTTGTTCAAACAATTTAACATACTAAAATTTACCGATATAAATAAATATCAACAAAGCATTTTTAGGTACAGATGAACAAACAATTTATTTTCTGAAGAATTTTGTAATCTCTTTCAATTCAATTCTACGATTCATAAATACGAAACCAGACACGCAAATCACATCCATCTACCCAAGCACAGAACCCTATTATTCCAACATAATAACCGGTACTCAGGACCCAAGTTGTGGAACGTTATCCCTGACACAATAAAATACTCCGCATCTCTCGCTAGCTTCTCAAGAAGGATGAAAAAATAATTCACTTCATCTTACAAATAATATGGTTTAAGACACTTCCCCACCCTCCATTGTATCTATTCTATCTATTCTTTCTTCTCTCTGCCTCTTCGTGAATATTTCTCTTTTCCGTACAATTCTCATGTTACACCTCCATTCTCCCCTCTTTTTCCTCTTTCCCCTTCTTTTTCTTTTCTTTTTTTCCTCCCTTTTTTCCCCACCAATCAAGCTCAGGTCTCTTTCTTTTTTTGTATGTAGTTATTTTCTTTTATATATTTATTATGTAATAATGTATTATGTACTAAGGGCACCCTCGCCCCAAGCTTTTGCTTTTAGAGGCGTGTCCTCCAACTATGTATGCACCACATCAGTGTATATTTTGTCATATTTTTTGTTCAAAATACATGTACATTATTTTGCTCATTTATTACTTTGTATATTGAAAAGTTGAAAATAAATGTCTTTAAATTGAAATTGAAATTGAAAATTGACTAGGGCGGACTGCACCCAGTCATTGGGGTTGGGAATGTACAGTCAACCGGACGTCTATCCCCGACAATCGACAAGTCTTCGAAATACTGACCACTGCTGACTTTGATCCTCAAAACTCCCAACTTCATCTATCGTGTCTATTAACATTACCACAGGGGCGGATCAAAAAGAACAAAAGAACAAAAAGAGACCCCAAAATGCTGATGACCTCTTTTTTTTTTTTTTTTTTTGCTTGTCAGAGATTTTTGAGTAAAAAAGAGACCCCAAAACGCTGATTACCCCCCTTTTTTTTTGCTTGTCAGAAAATTTTGTGAATATTGGGCGCCCTCCCTCACAAAATCCTGGATCTGCCTCTGCATTACCAAGCTATGAATGTATATTCAACATATATTACAATGACTAGAATTAGAATTATATTAGAATATAATAATTTTATTGTTGTGTTCCATTTCATTTTATTTACGGCAATGTAAAAACAAAAAAAAAAAAAAAAAGGAAAAAGAAAAGAAAAAAGAAACACGCATACTTGATAAACTGAGAAATAAACTTAAGCAGGAGACGGAAGTTTTTGTACATTATTTTGAGTCAACTATACCAGTGAAATATTTTAGTGATTAATGTGATTTCAAAACTTTCTTATATCCTTTGCTGATTCTAATCTATACTCAGATATTTATATTAGGTTATGTTTCAAGGAAATGGACTCCTCTTAAATATTCATCACATAAAATTGTGGATCTGGTAAAACGAACCTAGATTAGTTTCATGTTGAAATCTGAGCAGCTGGCAGATATAATTTGATTAAAATGGTTTAGATACTTGCATGTGCATTAGGTTCTAGTGGAAAATGAGCACTATGTGAATTGTCTTTGAATAAAATTTCAGTCTTTGCAAGAGAGATTAATGGTTGACTTTCCAGACTTAGTTCAGTTTTCCGTGTCATATCATCAGTTTTATTTACATGAAAAATGATAATAATGATAATAATCCCAAGGTATCTAAAACAAACATAAATATATAGAACATCAATAAATTGGTTTCCTTGTATGTAGATACTTGTAAATTAAGAGCTACAGGTTAGAGCTTAAACTTTTAAAAGGATATGAAGGTGCCTATAAAGTATAAGCTACCGTTTTTGGTTGTATCCTCAATGGTTAAATACTGACAATTATAAGTCTAACAAAATTGTGGGAACGAACAATGTAAAGCGAATGTTGCTTGAGGAAATATTAAGTGTACATGAAAATTGCAAACAATTATATCAATATTAACATTTTAATATAATGTTTTGTAATTTTCTTTTGGCAAGCGGGGACATGCTACCCGATCGGACGGGAAACGTTACTTTTGAAGACGAACGCCGGGTGGAACCAGCATCCCAGCATCGCTCATCATCCAACATCAAACCCCATCTCGACTTCCAATCCGACGTTGAGTTCCAGAGGGAACTTCGAAGAATGTCCAAGGTATCACAAGTTTAGGGATTGGTGGATCCTTCAAGCCTCTGCAGTCACATCGTGAGGATCTTCTTAAAGGCGAAACACCCCCGCTTATCAAGAAGATCTTCACGATGGGAAATAAAAGTATAACTGCCAAGAGGAAAGAAATGAAAGAAAGAGAAACAAATGTAGTCGAAGCGATTAATAAACTTCTTGCGATTTTCTCCACGAATGCCAGATCCTTTCGATTCTGGTTAAATATTTGACTCGAGGAGACAAGGAGACAGTGATAAAACAAAATACAGGATCGTCTTAGTTCACAAAAACAAAAGATGTTTCATAGTTTGACTTGGCAACAAAGGGGAACAGAGTGGACAGAACGCGAAAGAGTCTGGAAGACATCACCTGATCACTTCTGACTTCAGATCGGATTTTGCAATACAACTTTATGCAATCAATGTAGATGTATGTGTGTGTATGTACCTGTGTGGACTCCATAAACTGCAAAGACAACTTAAAATATATTTGCACACGACATAATAATTTCGAGAACTACTAAACTGAAAAATATGCATCAAAATGTGCACCATATTGGATAAGAAGTATAAGTCGTTTCGCACCGTCAATGCAGTTTGATATTCGCGATGGAAATGTGCTTTTAATTAATGTACTTCTGTACATATTTGTATATAGCTAAATAGAAAATGATTTTAAAAGACATTTATTTCCTTATCTAATGTACATAAGATTCGAGTTTAATTTTTTTTTCTTATACCAAAGGATAAGCTAAATGTTATACAAAGTTATCTCATTTGATCGAGTCGGGGGTGAAATTGATTACTAGTCTTTGCTTTCCTTCCTTTTTCAGGCCCACCTCCCCCTTTTGAAATTAATTATTTTATACATTTTTATTTTGAAGTGAAAAAAAGAAGAATCTGAGGACATCTAGCCAATTAGTTCACAAAAATCATTAACACGGTGCCATTTCACCTTGTTTTGAGCCTCCGTATTGCATACACAAATGAAATAATATTAAAGGGGGTACCCAATGCTGAAACAATGTTAGTTCATTTAAAAGATCATGATTTTATTAGCAGAAAATCATCTGCCTTAAGTTTTTTAAAAATTCGTGTTGCCAGAAAAATCCCCGAAATATGGTAAGACTTCAGGATATTTTGGCCCCTCAGCTGTGTCCCAATTTCAGCTAGGTAACCACAATGACGTCAAAGTGGTTACCCAGGTTCGCGTATTGCAATGACAATGACAATGACAATGACAATGATTTTATTTCCCATGTCACCCCTTCCAGGGTATTGGAGAAACAATAAATCACAATCAGTTTGTATACACAAGAACAACTATATACAAATATATACAATATTTACAGTATGTCTGCGTCAAAAAAAAACACCAAAAAAAAAACAACAAAAACACACAACTACAACAAGCGTACAATATTATGCACTGATTTGCACAGACACTTATTCCGTAACGTGGGTGTAATGGAAACTAGAATATTGCCTGGCTATAACAATGTACATGTATACAATTAATGAAATAAAAGTGTAAGAAGCAATGAAACAAAGCTAAACTACAACAAAACAACCCAAAATATAGTAGGTGCACCTATCAGTATATACATTGTATAAACATATTTGAATATTATATATTGTACAATATCTAAGCATGGAGGGACATTATCCCCTGACAGAATTTCGCTAGATTAGTTAAAACCTTCATATCTTTAGAATTAAACAATTTCTCCATTTTCAATGAACTTGGTCTGTTTCGGAAGCACGGTTTTACAAATCTCTTTCTCATAGCATCTGTTGCCGAGCATTCAAAAATATAATGAAATTCATCCCCAATCTTATTTTGCCTACACAACGTACAAATTCTGTCTTTTCTTGCAATATTAACATATCTACCAGTTTCAACAGGAAGTTTATGATTCGAGCAACGAAATTTCGACAAATGAACTCTATTTGAAAAAGGTAATTTGATAAGGTAGTTTTCAAGACCAACATTGTTCTTAAAAATTCTATAATTAGTGCAATACGTACTTTCATGGATATTACTTCTCCAATTTTGCGAATAAATGTCTCTTAATCTCAATCTAATCGCTGAACTAAACCATGAATAAGAAACATTTCTGTTGTCATAAAATATATTAGACATACCAATCTCGTGGAGACTACGTTCAATATATAATAACCATGGGGAAGAATAAATAGCTTTGTCATGTAAAAGTTTCAAAATATTACAAACTGTATTTGCTAATTTAGCCTCTTTACCATTAACAGTTCGGAACCAAAACTTTAGCATTCGTTCCTTAATATTTAAAGACATTTCCATCCTTCCAAGTTCTCCAACAGCCATGCCATTGTGTGTGTTCTTCCGTAGTCGTAAAACCTGTTTACAGAACTGGGTTTGCAACAGTTCTATCTGAGAAATATTTCCATGTCCCCAAATTTCACTTCCGTACAGAAGAATTGGCACGACAAGACGGTCGAAAAGTTCAACTTGAATATCCAACGGCAACCTCAGTTGCCTTGATTTTATAATCAAACTGTACATTGCTCTTTTTGCTTGATTATATTGTTTATTAATAGCTCTCTTAAACTTATTATTGTAAGAAAATATCACACCCAAGTACGTATATTCCTCTACAACTTCTACTATGTCATTATTAAACTTAAACTGCGCATATTTTCGAACTTTTCCTCTCGAAAAAATAACTACTTTTGTTTTACTAATGTTAACCTCTAGTGACCACAAGTTACAATAAACGCTAACAGCATCAAGAGCTGCTTGCAATTCATTCTCATTTTTCGCAAGTAGGATGGTATCATCTGCATACAATAGTGAAAAAAGTTTCAAGTATATATCAACACCTTCCGAGAGCAATGAATTGTCAATTTTAGTAGGTAATAAATCAACACCATCATATTTTTCTCTCACGAAAGATACAAAATCATTAATGTATAACGAGAAAAGTAATGGAGATAGGTTTTCGCCCTGCCTTACACCAATTTTACAATCAAAATATTCCGATTTCTCTGAATGTTTAATAACTCGAGATTTTAAATTTGCGTAGATGCTTTTAATTATATTGAAGAGTTTCCCACTTATTCCACTTTTTGAAAGCTTAAACCACAATGAAGTCCTATCTATAGAATCAAAGGCCTTCTTATAATCAATGAATGCACAATAAACTCTTTTCTTTTGAGATAGGTATAAATCTAAAAGAGAGTGTAAAACAAAGACATGGTCACTGGTCGAATAATTTTCTCTATATCCTGCTTGTTCCTCTCCAATTATATTATTATTATCTAAAAAGTAGTTTAATCTTTCATTAACTATCGATGTAAATAATTTACCAATACAGCTGAGCAAGGTAATTCCTCTATAATTATTAGGGTCTTTCGGTGACCCCTTTTTCTTGTATATTGGACATATAAGCCCAAGGGTCCAATCTGTTGGAATAATACCTGAATCAAATATTAAATTAAACAGCTTGGTGAGTAAACTGATCAATTGCCTAGGACTACATTTCAAACACTCATTTAATATCAGATCGACTCCAGACGCTTTGTTGCATTTCAATTTGGTAATTTGATTAATAACTTCTTCTTCACAAATAGGTTGATCGAATTCCCCAAAATGTAACAAATAATCATTGTTATGGTTTCCTAACAAATTACATCTTTGTGAAAGTAATCTATTGGTATCATTTAATTCAGATGTGTTGCGCGCTAGACTGTACAAAATGCATTACACCTTGCGCGCATTTTGCTATAATTGCGCGACAAGGTAACCACTTTGACGTCATTGTGGTTACCTAGCTGAAATTGGGACACAGCTGAGGGGCCAAAATATCCTGAAATCTTACCATATTTCGGGGATTTTCTGGCAACACGAATTTTAAATTTTTTTAAAGGCAGATGATTTTCTTCTAATAAAATCATGATCTTTTAAATGAACTAACATTGTTTCAGCATTGGGTACCCCCTTTAAAGAAAAATTATTTTGCAATCAATCCAATAGCATTTGTATGTAGAAGAAAGCATCAAATTTCAATTTACATGGAACCCTTTCCTTCTCCTTTTCAGAATATCCGGACGGAAATTTAAGAATCGATTTTGCTTACTCAAGTAGTATTTTATTTGAAAGAAACAACTGTATTTTCTATTATTATTTTTGGACAAAGTGGGCTGAAATCAGAGTAAAGAAGACACTTCAAAATACATGTTTCACTTCAGAGAAGCTTTGCATGTTTATATACTTTTCACTTGACGACATTTTTTACTTGCAAAAAATGACAATTGTTTTGTAATTTACATCATATTTTAATCATTTCTATGACAAATGGTTGCTTACTTACAAGCATAAACATGCTTTCTTAGCATTCAGGTAAAATAACAATCAAAACTTTTCAAACTTTCAAACCATCAAATGAACGTTGAACTGAATAATACACAATACCATAAGGAGGCAGGGGCGTAGATACAAGGGTGGTGGTGGGGGGGGGGGAGGGGGCAAGTACCGCCAATCAAATATTGAAACAAAGTGAAGAGGAGAAGAAGAGAAAGGAAGGGAGAGAAGGAAAGGGACTGTAAGAAGAAGATGATAGGAACCTCTCCCACATACTTCTTAATTTGGTTTCCTTGATTAAAACAGAAAAAAAATCATCCCCCTAATAGTTTGTGCCCCAATGATAGCAGTGCCCCTTCAGTGGCTGGACTCTTCTCTGTCAAGGAGAAGAAATCCACTTTGTATAGGAGTCATATTTGGATTTCAATCCCTTTCAAAGTAGTTGGTTGAATTACTCTTTTGAGAGTGGATTCCACTAGTTTGAGCGTGGATTTCCCCTCGGAAATAAAATGTTCCCTAATATGACTTTAAAAAAGAGTGGATTTCTTGTACATTTACGCCACCGACCAAAGGCTTAAGTTGAGAGGTTCACTTGGTCACCCAATGCATTGCTAGCAACCAGAAATGTGGAAGACAGGAAATGGAATAACCGCAACGTGTACATGTGTATAATTATATCCCTAATTCCGACCAAAAATGCACTCCGGTGATCAATGAATAGGATATTGAATAAGACATGTTTATTGAAAAATGAACAACAATACGTTAGAGTTCAACATAAATTATTACAATTTGAAAGCTCTTTCTGTCGTCGAGATCGACATCACTGTTACAAAGTATAAAGGAAGTAAAATGCATTAAAATTATGGGAAAGAAGTATAATTACCGGGTCCAACAAATTCCCCCAAACAGTCATTGACATTGACAAGTTTTTTATTTTCAGCCAATCAGAAGTGCGCATTAAGGACTTGCGTTTGATTTTTAGGAGTTGCGATTAAACGCAAGTTTTGTGCAACGGGCTCCTGGTGGGTTGTCAGTCTCGTGGGCCGTAGCCTTTGACTTCAGGGGGAGCGTTTCATCAAGTGTTTTGTAAGTGATTATTACCGACAACTGTTATAAGCTACTGAAATCCTCGCATCTGATTGGCTGAGAGCAAATTTGTCGGTAGAAATCACTGACAAAGACACTTGATGAAACGCTCCCCTGGGCCGTTTCATAATTTGTGGTCTTAGGGCCGGGCGATAGAGGATAAACTGGGCCGTTTACCATGTTTACGCTAAATTTCGCAAGCCGAACCTTGTCCAAGTCCACCCGTATTTTTTTTTTTTAGGATGATTGTGTTTATAGTACTATTTCTGATATTTTTAAAAGTAGAATTTAATGAAATGAATGAACCAGATCATGTAATTTATCTGTATAAAAAACTACCTGGAAACTTCCTCGTTTTCAAAAAATTGTATTGTCTCTCCAAAGCATAAAATGTATCAGTTTACCAGTCGTCTTTATTCACATTATCTTAATGCAAAGAAATGAAAATCCACTAGATTTAGGAGTCAAATTAGGAATGTTTTGAGTTGAATTCACTCCAAAATTACAGGAGAATCCTTTCTAAAAGTATTCGTTGAATCACTCTTTTAAGATTGGATTCCACTTCGAACAAAGTGATATAATCTGGTATAACTCCTCAATAAAGTGGAGTTCCACTCCTCTACACTTAGATATACATGAATGCATGATAACATTATGTTTGCCAAGAATAGAACTTCATGACAGGAATTATTTAAGGGTTAAATTGATCACATTTTGTTCTTCAATTTGGCAACAAAAATATATTTCTTTTAATGCTACATAGTTCGAATAAAATGTAATATCTTTGAAAACGACATACATGGCTAAGAATTTTGTCGAAAAGTTGAAAAAAAAATTGCCAGTTTTGACAAAACACTATGATTTTGAACCTCTCAATGTGTTGCCAATTTAAGGATGTTAAAGCTTATTCTCTTTTTAAAAGTTACTGGCATCAAACACAATATGGTCATGCAACCAAAACGGACCCAGTGTGTGCAGAAATTTTTGTTCTTTGCATTCATGCATCTGGTATATTTTTTAGGGCTCTGAATCAAAAGTTATTAAACCAAACCACAAAATGTGGTCAGTCGTCTCCAAATGGTTATATGAAATCAATGTTTGTAACTTTACGTTGAATTGTTGGCTTTAGTCTATGTTGTATATAATGCTCTTATGCAAGTGCTAACAAAAACAGGTAAATACACTTTTATCAGAGGTTTTCTATCAAATGTACTTGTATCAATGACGAATAAATTTCGATCTTTTAACTACATGAATGCCCATCGTTTTCATACCGAGTATAACACGAATTAAAACATTATCGTCCGACTGAAAGGAGTGGAGATGAATAAGGAGAAAGAAATGGGGCATGGAATAAAAGAAAGAGAATGAGAGAGAAAGAAAGAGAGAGAGAGAGAGAGAGAGAGACACACACACACACACATAGGAGAGAGGAAGAGAGAGAGAGAGACAGAGAAAGAGACAGAGAGATATACATTGACATTTTGACGTTTTTATTACCCCTTATTTTGAAATCAATTCTCATTGAGTAAATTCACAATATGATATATCGTATTTCGTCATGTTAATATAATTATGATAATATTCATGCTATAATGCAGATACATTGTATTACGAAGCACTGTGATGATAAAGGCTGTTGAATCTCATAAGTCGGAGGTCCTGGGTTCGATTCTCGCTCGGTGCTACATCCTTGGACAAAGTGTTTTGCCAACATTTGCCCCTCCCGACCCAGGTGTAAATGGGTACCTGGTAATGCTGGGTTAATAATAACTGTAGTTATATAATTGTAATTGTAGTTTTATAATTACTGATGTTGGTACCCTGGGTAAATAAGACTTTATTATTATTATTACTACTATTATCATTGCCATTATTGTTATTACTTTTATTACTATCATTATTATCATTATTATGATCATTATTATTATTGTTATTATTATTATTATCATTATTATTATTATTATTATTATTATCATTATTATCATTATCATTATTACTTTTATTATTATTACTGTTATTATCATTATTATTATTACGGGTGCGTAAACGTCAAGTCCACCAAAATGAACTTTCTGGAGGACTTATATTTGTATTCGGCAGTATTTTCAAATATGCGGCAATTTTTTGTTCTACTCTGGTAATGCCAACCATTGTTAACATTGCGGTCTACAGGAACATAAAAGAGCACTCATTTTCCCTTTTTCACATTTCTGGAATCTATTCATATTTCAATTGCGAAAAAGCACCGAAGTGCAACGAGGCAGATAGAATGAAATGACATGTCAACTGAAAAAATACATGCGTTGAGATCGAATTGCATTGTTATTCTGCATACAACAACACACAACGACGCCACGCAGGTTTTCTTTGCACACGTATTGCCATGTGTGCCAATGTAGGCCGAGTGCTTTGGAAGTGGTTGGAGAAGGCAAAGAAAACATTAACGTGGGAAACTTGGTATTTCAACGCGGGCTCGTCAAAATAGTCATGATCTCCGGCACCTTTTTCTATTATTTTGTAGATCGCATTATCACGAACATGACGAAAAGAATGTCAGTGTTCCCTAGCGATCGTAGTGGATATAGCGAATATATTTGTGAAGAAGGGGTGGGGGCGACCGACTTATTTCCCACCTGGAGTAGCCCCAAGTTTGCATTCGTATAGATTAAGTAGAATGAGGCAAGATGAGATAGAAAGAGATTTATATTTCTATGACTTTTCGTTTAGATTATTTAGCCAACTGGGAGGAGAAGGGGGGGGGGGATGTGAGGGGGCGCTCTGAAAAATTTTGATTTATAGTACGAATCACCCCACATGCTCATTAATACGATGGGAAAAAGCAGTGAAATTTATTTGATGTAAACTTAGAAGTGAAGGTGGAAATGCTGAGGATGCTACAACCTGTTTTGTTATGAATTGTCATATGATTTTAAAGATTGCTGTATATAAAACAACTTTTGAATTTAACTTTGCAAATAATAACTTTTGACTATAACGTAGTTAAAACTGGAAAGTGGGTGTCATCCACAAAGGTCGTCAGTTATCATATGCATGTCCCCCTAATAAATGCGAACCAGTAACATGTCGATTGAAATGTAACAGAATCTGTCCTGAGAACAGTCGTACATTATAGAACATGGGAGAATCCAGGGGTTGTAGAAAAAAGGGGCATGATTCACAAATATCTGACAAGCAAATAACAAATAAAACAAAATAAAAAACAAAGAAAAGAAAATTGAAACATGTTTCAGGTGCCCTTTTTGGTCGAAAATTTAAAAGAGCACAATTTGTTGGTTGAGTACTTAGGTATGCCCTTGGGTTTTTAAACGGTTTGAGGAGAGCAGTAATTGTGCTCCTAAATCCGCCAATGTATTAGATAATTTTTTTTTAAATCTTCCACGCCAAAATATTCCATGCAGCGTTCCATGATCGGGGATTTCCGATTACGATCAACCACCGTGACACAAACAATGCAAGAGTAAATTGACATTACAACTCATTGACTTCAGTGAATTGTCAAAAGATGGATCGCATCTTTCGTGTACAGGCAGTGCCGAACGGTGCAATTAACCCAAGAATTCGCATTGATTTGACCTCGCTTTTCTGTTGAATGAACACGATGTTTCGGTGAAACCGCTGGGGAAGTGTCGAAGCAAAACTGCTATAACTTTGGCATATGACCATGAATCTGAATGATCTTAATGGTTTTGAAAATGGGAATCAGCAGATTAACTAGTCATCATATTTTTTTTTTCAAAATCGATGGAAAAACGGGGACAAACGTACAAGAAACATTACATTAAAAATACAAAATAAAAGTCCAAAATATGCATTAAAATTACACATTTCTAATCGGAAAACAAAAGAGATATTGGAGTATGTCATTAATCAGCTATTAAAGATACTTTGTGTGAAATATCATTTTCTAAAAACCATGCATCCGAAAATGTCTGTAAAAAATAAAATACAATGCATTTTCGTACCTTGAATCCGAACGCTGATCTACCGAGTCGCTTTCCGTGGCGATGACGTCATTCTCAATAATACAGTCCCACATTATGCTAATTCTTGTTGGGTTTGAAACATAAAACGGCTTTCACGTGATTTCGTGGGGGAAAATGTAATCTTTGGAAGATTTGAATAATCTTCCAAATGCCTCAGAAATTCATAGCAAATATATATTTACGGAAATAAACCTGAAATAAACTAATTATCGACCTCATGGCTTTACCGTTTACCTTCGACACAGCACTGACATGTACTTAGTAAACTCTCATGTCGTCTGCTGCAGCAGCTGAACCAGTGCTGCTTGGCTGTGTGTGCCAGGTCAGTGAGGTCATCGATCTGGTGTGGAACAGGAGGAAGGGGAGCTTCTACTTTGACACGATGATTCTATTTATAAAATCTACTACTACTTCTACTGCTGCTGCTGCTGCTACGACTTCATTGCTAGTCCACTGATTTTGATCAATCATGAAAATAAAATATGCAGTAGCAGTAGTAATAAGAGAAATGTTATATTAATAATCGGGGGGGGGGGGTACAATGTACATTTTTCTTCCAAGGGGGTGGGGCACGGACTGGATGTGCCCCCCTAAATCCACCACTGATAATAATAGTAAAAGAAATAATTATGATAATGATGATAATAATTACATGTATTCTGTCATTATTATTATTATTATTATTATTATTATTATTATTATTATCATAAAGAAGAGGAGGAGGAATAATAATAATAATAAGAAGAAGAAGAAGAAGAAGAAGAAGAAGAAGGGGAGGAAGAAGAAAATTAAAAAGAAAACAAGATGATGTCTTTGGCCACTCTTCAACCCAATCAGACATCAATTTACGGCAAAACTTCTCCCTAAAATGTGTAAATACGCCCTTATACCTGTCTTTCTTTGGCAGTTTTCTCCAGGTACCACCGTCTGCCGACACTTCTGCGCTGCAGTGCCTCGAACAGGTGATCGTGTTATGTAATAGTGCGCATGCGCGCAGTCTGATTTCTAGCCATGACGTCATATTTTTTTTCAGGTTACTGTTCCTACACAGTTTTCAGTTTGTGAAAATAACCCAATATATTTTCCATTATATCTCCGAAAGTAAGGCTTCGGCACGGCGAAAATTTCGTCACGAGGTCCGTAAAAGTCTCAAGAATATGTATGTACTTGATAATGAATATTGAGCGAAACGTCAGGATTTGTCTGTAAATAATCTGAGGGTAGTTTTGAAGGACAACAAAACATGAAAGGTTTGATAAAATGAAAAGTAATTCATCATTTTATTTTTTATTTCATGTGCACATTGATATGACTCTTTCAAATCATTCCTGAAATTCTGAGCGAAATCCGCCCACAAACAATGGAGAAACGAGAGGGGGAAATTTTGGTAAAAAGGTGAACTTCTGAACGTGAGTGCTTCGTTGACCGTTACAGATTCAAAACGATTTCGGTCTGAACGGCGAGTTAATTGATCTCCTCCTCTCCGACTGTGTATTATATAGCAGTTCGTAGTTAGCACATGTCACAAATGACCCCAAATATCCACAGATATTTAAAACATGAGGGTCCCCTTTTTGTGCACTTTAGAAAAACCACACTGGGAGTGAAAGAGGTGCCTCATGAAAAGATTTTGTTTCCCCCCTTTAAAAAGAATACTTCCACCTTGATATCATAGAATGCACCATGGATGCATAAATGAATAATGATTACATGACATTCATGAGCACATATCAAGTATTCGTGTCAGTGGGGTTTAGAATTTGTCACAGATGGCCTTTATCTGCTCATGCTTATACTGCATTCACGAATTGGCTTATTGTCCAGAATCCTCAAAGCCATTCTTCAGTATGGAACAGAATATTGATAGATTTCTATTTACAGAAAATTTTGTAACAAGGATGTTTAGATTCTTGATGATTAAAATAAAAAAAACCCCGTTCAAATCATCGGTTATGGACAGGGGTATTCCTTCTTATGATGGGGAGTCATTATTGACAGGATTTTCCGACGACCAGTTCATAGTTAAAGTAGATATTCATTGATTTTTAAAACTGACTTAAGTTTCATTATTGCGTAGGTGAAGCTTAGACCGGACAAGTTTGTCAAAATTCGACGCTTGCAAACATTCGAAGTAATGATTATTATCAATTACAAATTGCTAAAATACAGCCCCGACATAGCACCTGAACAGCTCTCCGAAAGCCGCTGAAAATGTGACGTCAAAGGGAGGACGTTAATTGCACAAGCAAACGATGTCCCATAACATCTCACATATTTTCAGTGCCTGTTGAATACACTAAATTCTTTATAATTTGAGAAATAACTGCACGGCACTTATGTTCATTCTTTATGGGAGTCGTCTGCTTGGACAGGATTGTTCCCTTTATTGACGACATTGAAACATTGTTATTTTTTGGCGAAGCGCTTGTATATCGCAGATGCTGGGAGGTAGTTTTATTTGTATTATTGTTTAATTACCGGATATGTAGTTGACTTTAAACTGATACGATTGCTATCTGTTAACTTGCCAGTTTCTAGTGATACATTATTTATCATATTTGTGATTTTCTTTGAATGTGTACTTTAAATATAAATCCATAATATGGTCCTTTTCTAATGAATTTAATCTTTCTCGTAGGACAACTAAAGACAATCTTCATAATACCTGTTGCACGCGAAACGTCACTTTGCGCTATTCTATACGCCAATCAAGTTCATAAAATATTTTTTTAACGCATTAATTTGCCAACATCATGTTAGCACTTACAGTCACTGTTGCATCATTTAGTTTACAATATCATTCTCAGGTGGTGCCTCAAACATCGAGCCTGTCGCTGAGGCGCGGCAGTCAGCAAATAAAGGGATTTAGACCGGGTACTCAAGAGGGCGCTGTTGGATGGTGTGATACAGTGCCATCCATACATAGAGTTTGGCCAACTCTGCTCCAGTGGGTAACAATATGGCGGCATGTTGCTTTGTTAGGCAAGCATGTAACAAAGGAATATACGCCATGTTGTGCCCAACTAAAACCGAGTTGGCCAAACTCTGTGTATGGATGGCTCTGGTGTGATATAGAGTCCATTTATAGCAGAGTTACGACAACCCATGGCTTGAACGCCATTTTGTTTCCACTGTTCAATTCCGATATGCACCTTAGTGTTCTAAACAGAAAGAATTCGAACGCCATTTTGTTTCCCAAAAAATTGGACGTCCATGTCGTAACTCTGTCTATAAAGGGACTCCAGTGTGATAATCGCCACCATCTTCATTACAAAGATTGACGACGTATGTCGCATGCAGCTGTCAATCAAAGTGGTAGATCCGCAGACGGTGCAGTACAGTGTGTGCGCTTGTTGTGCATATGTATACCGTATACAGCTTATCGATACATTGAGAGAATGAGAATCGGCATTATTCGGGTATTCGGGACATGGCATCTGCTTAAGCATCGGATATTGTTGGTGTCAATAGACCGCTTCTGTAATGTATACAAATTTATGCACATAATTCTCTGAGCAACTAGTGAGCTATTCCATTAACTTGCTTTCTATAAACGCCTCAATGCTTGGAATCCAGTTTGCATACAACAACCTGAAAGCTTGCCGGACATAGCAACAGATAATGTATCTGTTGCTATGTCCGGCAAGCTTTCAGGTTGTCAAGAACAACCTTTGTTTGAAAGGTATGTGTAAAATTTGCATACATTACCGAAGCGGTCTATTGGGCAACTTGCACTGTCCGCCAGCGCATGCATTTAGTACTAACTCCACACCAGTCCAGCATGATGGACTAACGTTTACCTAGTAAAAAAATGCAGGACAAAAAATAACCTGCATAACAAACTTTTAGCAGATCTAGCACAAATATCTTACTAACGATAGATTTTAGGAGAACGTGCACCAACAAAAGGCGTTTGCATGCGTGCTATTCAATATTAAAATTAGAACTCACTCAATTCATCAGAAACCGAAGACAGGAGTGGATCCAGGATTTGTATCTAAAAAATACAACGCTGTACTTAAGGAACTAGTATGCCAATTTAGTTTCAAGGGGGGGGGGGGCACGGAAGGTTGTATTGTATACAATATTTATTAGATGTGTTGCCGAAGCGAACACTTGAAATTAAAGGGACACGCCACTGGGCGGCCGTCGGGAAAGTCAGAATTGCGTAAGTCCCGTTCACTTATACCCAAAGTTTGAGCGTCGACTATGGGACTGCACGAAGCCAAACCGAATCTCGCACGAGAGCTGGAGCTCAGGTAGCCTCTTGTCGAGGCCCTGGCGCTGTTGGAATCCTTGGCGATATGGAGGCAAAATTTCTGGTGGCGAGCGAAGCGAGCCAGAAAAACCGAGGCGCTTGCGCCGAGGGCCTCTTGACACCCGACCTGAATTATATATTCATGAGGCACGATTTCCTACTGAATTATGCATGAAACGTGAATAGTTAGATTACCGCGGCGATCGCCCAGCAAATTGGCCAATGAAATCTCAAGGATTTCTTACTTCAGTTCTGGACTAGTCTATTATTTTTTGGGGGGATTACGTAAATCTCTTGCTCAAAATACATTCACAGACAAGCACATTATGAAGAATTCGATCTCTAGCTTACAAACCATGGTAATTTGAAATAAGACAAATGTACATATTTCTCAAGAGATCATCATATATTTACAAATAATGAAGAATGGGCAATAAAAGTCACCGTTCAACAATAGATGCATCTCCATCAATTCTGAAAAGTTGACTTAGTCTATGATCAAAGCTTTTTTCGAAAGTGAAGCTTACAGAAAGTGCTCAATATCACGCGAGTACGAGATGTTACACGGAAATACGAACAAAAATTGAGACTATTAGGCCTGGACACGTCACAATATTGAACTTAAAAAGTCTAACATAACACTGTTACAGTGTTATTAACAAATAACACTAACACAGTTAGTTTTTAGATCTTGACCGAGTCAAATTCAAAATTATACCTTCTAAAGTCACATTTTGTGACGAAGCGTCCCCAAGATAGATGGCTTGAAGTCCACGTTTCTTGACCGACTTCGCCTGGTCTCTCATCAGAGACACCAAAGGGGAAATAATCAACAAAATGCTTCGTGAAGATGATAGACTAGAAGATGATGTAACCAAGGAGTTACCAGCAACTTCACTGCCCGGCAAGGCCCCGGGGGATCCGCCTGGCCCTCGCGAAGCAGCAGTCTCACTCTCCATCCCTGGCCCACGGAGGTAATCAGCACAGAGCGGTAGCGCGTGAAAAATAACACTTTTTCCATAGCCAGTAGGCAGATTCACAAAAACATCTTGTCCTTTAAGTGCAGATTTGATTGCATCAACTTGCAAATCTTTGAATCTGTCAATCTACAACATTCTAGCGGCATATTCTAAGCTCTTACAAATATCGTCATCACTCGTCGTGGAAGAAAAGTTGAACGCCATTTTGGGCTGCGATTAATTGATATGTAAGCTTAGAAATAGCGTGCAGTCGAGTCATGAATATTTAACATTACGTCATGGTAGCTCGCGCTTATTGGATGATTTTCACCGACCAAAATTTGGTCGGAATATTCGTCAAAACAATGAAATACAAAAGAAATTCAGATCGGGTGTCAAGAGGCCCTCGGCGCAAGCGCCTCGGTTTTTCTGGCTCGCTTCGCTCGCCTCCATATCGCCAAGGATTTTCAACAGCGCCAGGGCCTCGACAAGAGGCTAGAGCTCAGGCTGAGCGTGCATGTTGCGCGGCGACAAGTCTGTCCGAAATTTGCGCCACGCGCGGCCCTACGGCATCATTAGGTAACGACATTTATATCCTATCATGGTAACGAACACCGCGGCCTCTCGTGGCATAAAAATACGTCCTCAATCAGGGGCGGCAGAGAGCGTATTTCAAGTGAGGGGGGGGGGGCACCAGCGAAAAAGGGGCACCTACAAGGGGTGAATATATCTAAAGCGAAAAAGGACCATTTTGTGACATTGGTATTACCCTACAGTCCAGTTAATATGATTAATACATCAACAAGCATCATCTTCTTCCCTTTCATGGTGGTTCTGGACACTCCTTCAGCTTCCCGAATTAGCAGTTGTGTGTGATGGTCTAATAATTCATGTGCGAGCGAGTGAAAATTTTCAGACCTCTTTCTAGTGCTTAAGTCCTTTGGTTGAGCATTGTGTATAGCGATATAATTAAAATTACAACATTTTTGATTTGATTTTGATTTATTTATTCTCCATTCATGGGTTGGATTGCCCTTGTCAGCTAATAGCTGTTTTTCAAAGGGGTCCAAGCCAAAAAATAAAAAGAACATATGAACAAACAAATATACTTATAACAGGCAATCATAAAAATATGAACCATGTACAAATTAACAAAATATTAAAACAAAACAAAAAACACATATGAAATTATACACTGGTGAATGTAAAGAGTCAAAATAAGAACACAACTAAAACAGTACAGACAAAATCCAGACAAAAGAATAAGAGAAAAGTGGGTGAGAGAGAGAAAGAAAAAAAATTATATAATTATCTATATACTCAGTTTGGGTTTAGTGTATTGTGGTTGTTGTTTAGGTGGCGTTCAAAAGCTTCAATTGATGTTAGTGTGGAGGAAGGATGATCAAACTCATTCCAGATCAGCAACAGCAAATTGATTGGGGGAATGTCGAATTATCTTTTAATTCGTACATTAACCCTGTCGTTTTTCTTTGTGATGACATCGTTATGAACATACTTTATTCGATCTGCTTGATTTCATTAATACAGTGCGTCCCAGAAAAAACGAAACCCTAAAACAAAGGGTTATTGTGACCAAACTATCTGCTGTATGACAAGAATTATTTATTTTCCATAAACTAAAAGTATTATGCTTTTAAATGATACCTTGATGGCATCCATCCGTACATGCTCTACAGAGCAGCAGCATTTTAAAAATAACATGTAAAAACTCAGTTGTGCCAGATTTGGGTAAAACCATGAAAACGTTAGGATCACATGCAAACATGACCCAAATGTAACGTGACTTTTAAAACCCTGCGAGAAGACTGTTTTCATTTGTTTCTTTCAATAACGAGGGTAAGGATAATGCTCTCATCATGAAATAAAGGATGGTCAATGTTTTGTCGATGTTGGGGGTAAAGAAAGGGCATGTTTTGTATTGAAATTGTACCTGCAATCGGAATGAAAAGTAATTTTTTGAATTTTGAAGAACTGCAATTTCTTTTAGGAACAAAGCGGACAGAAAGGTAATATTTTTCATAAAAGTAAAGTTAGTGGCACTTTTCATTGTCATCAAAAGAAAATACAAGGTTGAAAGGGCACATAAGGCAGAAAAAAATATCAAGATTATAATGGCAATTTCCCACCTCAGGAGGGGCACCTTTCCTATCACAGGAGGGGCACTTTTTCATCTTTTGAGGGAAATTCATTAATTTATGAAATTTGCGGGGGGGGGGGGGCGTACACCCCTGTCACCACTGGAAATTGATATTGACCCGTGTTTTATGAATTTCTGATTGAATGCATGCCATCACACGAGGGAATTTCACGTATCATATCTCTTAAAGCTAGTATTTCCCTTGTGTCATGTTTGCATATGATCCTAACGTTTTCACGGTTTTACCCAAATCTGGCACAACTGAGTTTTTACATGTCATTTTCAAAATGCTGCCGCTCGGTAAAGTATGTACAGATGGATGACATCAAGGTATCATTTAAAAGCATAATACTTCTAGTTTTTGGAAAATAGATAATTATTGTCATACAGCACTTAGTGTGGTCAAAATAACTCTTTGTTTTAGGGTTTCGTTTTTTCTGGGACGCACTGTATACTATAAGAGCTAGCGAGCTTAGCGAGCGAGTTTTGGGGAGATTTTCAGAAAATATTTCCCTAACTTAGTGTAAATTATGGGCACATTCGAGCGAGCGGAATGAGAAATTATCTGCAGGGGGAGGGGGAGGGATAGGCATTGTGCCCCTCTTCCCTCCAGCTCCACTGCCTTACGTTGTAGTAATATGTGTAGCGGTTACTACATAAAGCCGCATCGATTCGTTGAAGTTAGATATGGCTGTAAGAAACAGTGGGAAATAAAAGTAAAAGGCACATATTACATGTATTAGATAGGAAAAGGGGCACTTATCAGAAGTTAATAGGGGGCACTTATCAGATTTGAAAAGGGGAACTTATCAGAATGGGAAGTTTGGCACTAATTAGAAGGGAAAAGGGGCTCCTATCAGAAGTAAAAGTGTATTTATCAAAGGAAAGAAAGTGCATAAATTAGAGAGAAATTAGGGGCACTTATCAGAAGATGGAAGGGCACTTGTTAGAAAAGGGGGCACCTATAAGAAGTAAAATTGCACTTATCAGAAGGAGAAAAGGGCACTTATTAGAAAGATAAGGAGGCAATTATCATATATATAAAAAGGGGCACTTATCAGGACGGGAAAAAGACACTTATCACAAGGGGAGGGGCACTTATTAGAAAGGAAAAGGGGCACTTTTAGTAGTAAAAAGGTACTTATAAGAGAGAAAGGGGGCATTTTTTTTCCAGAAATAACAAGGGCAATTTGGGGTTAGTTGAAAAAGTGGGGGGGGGGGTGGGGGTGGAGGTGGGGGTGCATTGTGCCCCTGCCCTCCCTCCGGGCGCGCCGACACTGTCCTCAATCTACGGTTGAATTTCCTTTTAAAACCCATAGAAAGTTCGACTTTGATTCACTTGCAAATCCAAGATCTTTGGTCTTTCTGTGTCCCAAAATGTTATCAAGTATGGAATCTTTAACATAATCAACATCGAAAGTATCGTTATCCTTGACATTTCCTTTGATCCATGCTATATCAAAGTGACACATTTATACGAAAATCTGAGGTTTAGTCCGTAATATACGAGACCAAACATACCTTGGAATTGCCTATATATATATATGTACATATTAACCTTTTAGAAAAATAAGATAACTCATGTTAACCCTTTGAAGACAATTGACCACATTTTGTGGTTTGGCTCAATAACTTTTGATTCAGAGCCCTAAATAATATACCAGATGCATGAGTAGAAAGAGCCAAAATTTATGTACACACTCTGTCCATTTTTGTTGCATGACCATATTGCGTTTGATGCAGGGAATTAAAAAAAAAAAAAGGTGTAGAATTCTTAAATTGGCAACACATTGAGAGGTTCGACATCATTGTTCTTTATCAAAATTGGCAATTTTTTCAACTTTTCGACAAACTTCCTAACCATGTATATTGCTTTCAAAGATATTACACCTTATAGAACCATGTAGCAGTAAAAAAAACCTATTGTTGCCAATTTGAAAAACAAAATGTGATTAATTTACTAAAATAATTCCTGTCCTGAAAGGTTAATACCATCACAATTTGCAAGACACACAGTTGGGTATGATGGGTAAAAGAAGTCGTGGGGGGGGGGGGGGGGGTTGTCCCTTCCATTTAGGTTTTCTTTGTATTTCGGTCATTCTTGAAAGGGACTTTAAAGACAGTGCACATTGCTGTATCCGTAGAACTATCCCGGACAACTCTCTTCTATGACAATTGCCCTTCGGACTATCTTCTAAAACAATTACCCTTAGGACAACTATCTCCTAAGACATTAACCCTTCGGACACCTATCTCCTAGAAAAATTACCCTCAGGACAACTATCTCATAAGACCATAGGCGCCGGAAGTGGGGGGGGGGGCAGTCGCCCCCCAAACGAAAAAGTTTATTACGTAATTGTAAGCCTTTGTATTCATTTTTTGTATTCATGGAGATCACTGAAGACAGATAAAGCATTCAGACTTTAAACTTTAACGTAGTGGAGGTTTTGTATTAGACGCAAGGTTGCCAGAGTTGGCAGAATTCTGCTTTCTGGCAGAATTTTGACCGCTTTAGCATAATTTGACAAAATTTAGCATAATTTTAGCGTAATTCTGGTGTTTTGTTTTTTTGCTTGTCAGAGAATTTTCCAGTAAAAATACACCCCAAAAATGCTGATAACCTTTTTATTTATTATTTTTTTTTTCTTGTCAGAGAATTTTCAAGTAAAAATTTGATTTAGCAGTAGGATCTGTATTGTTGTGAGAGGGTGGGAAAGCGTGTGTGTTTTTTTAGGGGTGAGAAGACATGAGCCCTTGAAAGGTGAGCCCCCTTGAATGTTTCCCCCCCCCCCCAATCCCAAACTGCTTCCGGCGCGCCTGCATAAGACAATTACCCTTCGGATATGTAAGCCTACCCCTTCGGACATCTATCCCCAGATAACTAAAGCTACACCTTAGGAAAACTACCCCAAAGCGGATACCCACTTGTTAAAACTATCCCCTAGTGGGGGTCGTTGACCGTGCGTTATTATTTTCCCATCATGCACCATTCTTCCTTGAAGGAGCCTAGAATGTACTTGCAGGCAATTTTTCTACATTGTCAAGTCAAAAGTAATAGTTTGAAAAAAAGTGCTTATTTACTAAGCCAGTTTTTAGTTTAAATCTAAGATAAAATGCAACTTATCTCTATAATCTTAATTTAGGAATGACCGCAAGGTGGCGCTGTTCAAATTCTACCAGTTTTTCTGCATTAAAAAAAAAGAAAGAAAAAAAAAAAAAAAAAAGAAAAAAGAAAGGCACTTTAATACCATATACATGTCGTATATCATACCTAAACATCGCCCAGTACAATGATCTTTTCAGACAATTGCAGTTTATCATTTTTCTTACTCAAAGAAATTATTAAACGCCAAGTGTTAGTAAACATTTAATACGACATTTTCCAGCTTTCAAACTATATATAACTAAACAAAAAGGGCACTGTTTTCAAGAACGGAGCAGATGAAGCCCTGAAGCAGTCCAGTGGTACAATAAATTTTTCGTATTAAATTGATGATGCAAAAAAAAAAAAAAAAAAAGATAGATGACGTAAGAGACCTTCCAATCAACGAAGGGGGGGGGGGGGGGTATGCCACTTCGGGTTATCCCTCTACGTTAGTTCTACATCTCAATGGCCCTGGTTTACATGGGTACAAATAATCCTACCTCCAGGCCTAAACCCTCATCCTAATCTTATGGCCCATAAATAGTATAACACCCACAACGTTTGGTCAGATTTCGATGATTTTAGTAGATAAATAAAAACAAAACAAAAAAAAAACAAAAAAAAAAACAAAAAACAAGACAAAAAAAAAAAAAAAAACCCGATACGATATTGACAATGTTGTGGCTTCAGTTGATTAATTACTTCCTTGTTTTTGTAACCTCTGTTGTATGTTTACATAATTGTGGATTCTCAATAAAATGGTCCTTTTCAAAAGGTTTTTTTACACCCCCCCCCCCCATGAAACTGAAACCCTCCATAGCTATCTATTGTGAAATTAGTCATTACCATGGGTTTTTACCCATTCTGGACAATTGCCATAGTGCAAGATCGTCTTTATTAACTCTCGATCAAGAGACCAACACAACAAAACCGTAGCAGAAAAGAGCTTACGCTTACTGTCTAACATAGTAAGTACATTTTTTTGATGCATTTACGTAATTATGGTATTTTGATGATTGGAATTTTAAAAAGAATAATAAGTATCTCCTAAATCTTTAAACTTACAGTGAAAAGTTCAATATTATTGTTTTAATTACTTTATAAATTCTGTCCATGTTTTATGAAAGAGGAAAACAATACCTTTAATTAGAAAAGTGTAATTAATTGTACAAATTAAAGAAAAATATATGATGATCAAGTTTAGCTCTGTCCTGTCCTAAATAGGTTAATAGGATATGGAACCAATGGGATTAAAAACAAACAAACAAACAAATATACAAACATACAAAAAAACAAAAACAAAACCAAAACAAACAACCTCGGCATATTAGAAAAAAAAAACTTATGAAAAAACTTTCCATGGAAATCTTAGTTACATTCCCCTGACCTTTCCATAACCCCGCCATGCAGGATGAGCAGTGGTGCAATTCCATTCGGGGGGGGGGGGGGGGGTCACCACATGATTTAACTTTTGTACCTGTCCGAAATGTCTGAATTTTTTTTTACATCCCCAAAAAAAGAAAGAAGAAAAAAAATTGTTCTCACATTTTTTGGGTCTAGTTTTCATCCAAGTATGCATCCCTCCACATCAACAGGAATCAACTCGCATTTGGGTTGCAGGGCACCTTTAAATTCCACACTAGCTGCGTTCGCACGAGTCGCGGTAGTTTCGAAACTTTAAGTTTGCGAAACCTCGAAGTTACAACGATCCACTAAAAACGACGAAGATTCACAATCAATGGACCGAAACAGCGACCGCTCGAAGTATGAAACCCGCGTTGAAACCGGAAATCCCTAATGTAGGCATATAACCAGAGAGGTCAATCTTATCTACATGCTGGGCGGAACCTCGAAGTTAGTTGCGTCCGCAGTAGTACGACATACGACACATGCTCTGGCGACAACTGCTCCAGTTTCGTACACTGACCAAATTCTGAACTTCAACTCTGGACCAAACACTATTCCTTACTCTAACCCTAACCCCTAACCCTCATCTCTAAAGATGCTCCTTGTCTTTTTGTGAACTCAACATATGTTGTGTATGTTGTGTCAAATACATATTCCCATGATATATCTTGAGCTAAGAAGGATACAAGGTGCACCTTGAGAGATAATGGGGAAAATACGAAATTCTGTGTACAAAACATATGGAGAGTTGTACTACTAAACCTGTCACTTTGAAGCAACATTGCCAATTTGAGGATCGCCATAGAAAGTAAATTGAGACTTTTCAAACTTTTATAACTTTCTCATTTCGTAACCGATTTTGATGGAACTTTTTAAAAATTGCTTCTCTCTATCCTCTCTTTTCATTAAAATTGATTTTCCCACAGGGTTCTCCTTTAAATAGTGCGTATGTAACTCTATGCTCCTCAGGCTCTGTGTCCGTACGAGCGTAATCTGTGTGTGCATTTGTATATAGCTGATATGTGTGAGCGGCCCGCAAATACGTACGACATACGGCCAGGGACAGAGGGAGAGCAGTCCAGGCAGTGGACTATTGTGGCCCCGGAGCAAATGTCAGAGCACCGTCGCGTCATATAACTTCGAGGGGGGACCCCTCGTTTTCTCGCTAACCATATATATTAACCTCGCTCGTGATTCAAAAGTTCGAGAAAATTTAATATCCAGAAATCAAGCGCGTCCGCACACGAGTTAAACTTTTAGTTTAGGGACTGCCGTGTGAACCGAACTATTATTTTGAATAGAGAGAAGAATCAACCGAAAATTAATCCATGATTGCTGACACACACACACAAAAATTTAATGTAGATTGGTTTCACATTAGAAGGTCAGGTGCACGCATGAACACACACGTACACCCACTTTAAGTAGACATTGATGTAGCATACCACAATATTCAACAATCAGCAGCCTACTGTCAAACTTCGTGTGGATTTTGAAATTTTCTGACTACAGCTGACTTGAAGTTCGTACTTTTCGACCGTCATCAAAGAGTTTATTCCCCCCTAAAATAAGGAATACACCAACAAACTGTGAAAAGTAAGTGTTGAGATATAAACTTGCAGTTCAAATTTTGGCTTCCTTTTCATATTGTAATTTTGATTTAACTTTTTATATGCGACCTTATGATTTTGTGTGAAATATTTACGGCGTACAGTATCTTCTATACGATTGTTGCTTTGTTAATATTGGTGGTATGGTAATAATGGCCAAACCCTGCGTTTCCCCATACCGTTTCATCCAATATCATGACCGTCAACGTCAGTTTAGTTCGAGAATAACTAAAGGCATACCTAAATCCTGGAGGAATCTTGGTAGATTTGCGAAGCAGTTTTGCGATGACAGACTCCAAGCAATGAGAGTTTGTGAGTAGATTATTGTGAATATCCCAAGTTCGATTTTCGTATGGTTACCAAGACTGACCCAAATTCTGGAACTCTGGACTTCGTTTGGTGTTGAAAACCCACAAACAGTAAAATGAAACATGGTAACGGTTAACGCCCACCAAAGACCACAGGGCCCACGTATTTGTTCCAAAAGGGCTCAAAGGTTCAGACTACTCACTAGAGTCGATAGATTGCTTTAAATGCTTTTCTATAGAGATAACATCGTCGGGTCAGTTAACAAAATTTTGGTGACAGAATTTACAAAAGCGCAATTTTTTGCCTGTGAGTCATATGTATATAAAGCATTAATTTTGGATAGGGTGCCACGAAATCGGTGAATGGCACCCTATTCAAAAATGTTGATTTATGCAAATTTTATGCAAAAAACACAAATTCAGATGTATGTCTTAAAATATATCAACTAGTTTCTTAAATTTGTTATATCCCAGTGAGTTTGATGAAATCAAATGTAACTGCAGTGTTAATTGTTACATCATATTCATTTTTCTTGATCTTTATGTTAATTTATGCTAATTTATGCATAAAACACATTATATGATATATTCACAAAATAAATATGCAGGGATTTGTACCACAAAGGTTAGATCGGTCAGTTAAAATATAATATCATCAACAAATGCAATTATGTAATATTTTATTGATTGTAGTGCTTATTTGTTTTAATTTATGCAAATTGCATAATGCATATTTCCAATGGTATATCACGAAATAACTATACCAGAATCCTAAAATTTGTAAAATATTAGGGAATGAGGTCTGGTTAGTGAAATGACATGTTAACTGGATATTCTGAGTATATTTCTTGACTTTTAGTACTATTTTATTATAATTCATGCATATTTATGCATAAAACAAAGTTTCACCGAAATTTCAAGAAATGACTATACCAGCACGTAAAGTTTGTTACTCATTGGTAAATAAGTTCAGGTAAATTAAAAGCCATTGTGAAAGGGCAATCCAACCTTGATAATAAGATGATTTGTGTGGATGGATGTTTGAAAACTACATCTATGCGAATCTCAAATTGGCAATTTGGTGAGTCAATTATGACATTTTTGTGGACAACTCTCCCATTTGTCGTACACAAAAATGTCATTAATTTGCGGTTTTCTTCGAGGCGCTTTTACCCTCGGGGCAGTACTAAAAATATATTGGAGATAGCATAGGTCCTCATGAATGAAAAGATCCTACTGAGTAATGCATTTTGAAAAAAAAGTGACATTTTAGTCATTTTGTGTGTAAGAGCGAATGGGGGAGTTGTCCACAGCTACATCACAGTGACATTACCTATTCGGTCAATTTGAAATTCCCATTTGCAAAGTGATTACAACTTTAAAAAATTCATAACTTTCTTATTACTTGTCCGATTTCAGTCAAACTTTCACCAATCTGCTTCTCTGATTTTTCCTCTTTCTTTCAAAGCAACTCACTATAAAGGTTGGATTTCCCTTTAACTGCAATATTCTAAGTACATTTCTTGATTTTTATAGCAAATGCATGTTTATTAATATATTACTCTTGAGGGGGGGGGGGGGGTATATCAAAAGATACCCGGCAGAGCCCTACATACACATACCATCACCTTAAATTTGTAATTTGCCACAACTTGGCGAGTGTGGTGAGTTAGGTGACGTAAGTCAGGTAAACTAGAATAACGATGTTTACTGCGAAATTCTGATTACATTTCTTGATTTATATGCCAATTTCTTATGATTTAGGTATGTTTATGCACTTACAATCATTTAATTGTAAATAGGCACCTCATTAATGTTAAAAACACACACATTTGTTAAAATGCAACAGTTAAAGGAGAATGAAACCCTGGGGAAAAATCTTTTTTAATAAAAAGAGAGGATAGAGAGAAGTAATTTTTAAAAATTCCATCAAAATCGGTTATAAGAAATGAGAAAGTTATGAAAGTTTGAAAAGTCTCAATTTACTTTCTATGGCGATCCTCAAATTCGCAATGTTGCTTCAAAGTGACAGGTAGAGTAGGACAACTCTCCATGTGTTTTCTACACAAAATTTCATATTTTCTCCATTATCTCTAAAAATGATGCTTGTCATTTTGTTAACTCAACATATGTTTGTGTCAAATACATTTCTCCATGATATATCTTGAGCTGAGAAGGAGACAAGCTGCACCCTGAGAGATAATGGGGAAAATATGAAATTTTGTGTACAAAACATATGGAGAGATGCATACTTTTAAGTGAGTGAATTATCGTCGAAGAAGAACTGTAATAATAAAAAGTGTAAATTGAATACTGATAAATGCATATAATCTGCAGAAACCTTCGTAACATTACATGTAGATGTATTATGAGTTGATGGACTGCTGAGGCATATGAAGCTATAAAAGTAGGAGGAAGTTAAGCACATTTTAACCCTTTCATGACAGGAAATATCTAAGTGCTAAATTGATCACATTTTGCTCTTCAAATTGGCAACAATAATATTTTTCTTTTAGTGCTACATGGTTCTGATAAGGTGTAATGTCTTTGAAAACAATATACATGGTTGGGAAATTTGTTGAAAAGTTGAAAAAATTGCCAATTTTTCTAAAAAACAATGATTTTGAACCTCTCAATATGTTACCAATTTAAGGATTTTAGAGCTTATTCTCGTTTTTAACATTCCTGGCATCAAACGCAATATGGTCACTCAACAAAACTGGACATAGTGTGTGTAGATATTTTTGCTCTTTCTACTCATGCATCTGATATATTTTTAGAGTTCTGAATCAAAAGCTATTGAGCCAAACCACAAAATGTGGTCAAATGTCTCAAAGGGTTAAAGCTCTACCGCCATTTATTCGGTATGATATCAGTGGAATTCTGTCCATTGATCATTCCAGTTTATGAAAATTTGCATAAATTTGCATAAACTGGAATGAAATGATATTTTATTTGGTGGGTCCTGTGGAAAGGGTGAAACTATAAGCATTACCAGTACATACGGAAAATTTGGTGCTGAAGCTCTTAAATACTACAATGTGAATGGTATTAACGGTGTATAATTCCATAGAAATTGGAATAAATTTGCATAAATTTGCATGAAGATGCGAGCTAAGTCAATGAGTCCTGTGGAAAGAAATAAAGATATAGGCACAAAAAATACATATGGAAAGTTTGGTACATTTTCAAGCACTTTGTTTTTTATACCGTATAGATACATATACAGTACTGATATAATGCATACAATTTGCATAAATTAGCATTATTTTGCATGAAGATGCGATTTAATTCAATGGGTTCTGTGGGAAAAATAAAGCTATCGCCACAACAAAGGCATATCTAAATTTTGGTACATTTTCTAGCTCTTTGATTTTTACATTGTCTATGTAGTACTTATTTAATACATGTAATTTGCATAAATTAGCATAATTTTGCATGAAGATGTGGTTTAATTTCATAGGTACTGTGGAAAAAAAGGAAGCTTTTGTCCTAACAAGTACATATGCAAAATTTGGTGCTTTTGTAAACTCTGTTCCTAAAACTAAAAAATATGGGCTTAACAGACCTGACTATAACAGAAGCTCAGTAAAACGCCATTTCCATATCAAAATACAGTGATACATTGTGGATTTGGTAATATAGTGGTATTTATCAAATCAAACAAACATGGTTGTCACTAATGCATGTATTTCTTTTCGGTCTAACCATACTCCTTGAATTCTAAATTTGCAACACATTTTGTTTGTTAATTTTGCTTACTGAAAAAAATCATCGCCTGATTTTTGTTAACACTGCAACTCCCCATGCTTAAATATTTTAGAATGCTATAGTATAAAAGGTAGATGAAGTCTGAGAGAGTGATTCTAATTTAAAGCTCAGAACCTCTCTATGATCATAAAACTTATGTATATACAATAATAATGAATTCAGTAAATGCCGATTTAGATTTCGAGCAATGCTAAAAAATGCCTTTAAACTAAATCCCTCAAAAAAAGGTTCGGAAACTCAAGTTGGATCGGTTAATATCTCTCTTATCATGGCATAATCATCGCTCTGTTTCGATTCATTAGAAAGTGTGTTTATTCCTCTTTAACTTCATACCATATTTGTTATGATTTTGCAGTCATGGAATGAGCAGTACTTCAGAGAAAGGGGCAGGGTCAAAAGTGAAAAGTTGCAAAATGCACTGTTAAGCACCGGTATTATTATGCAGAGCACCTTCTTTCTTTGAAATAAGAGAGTGTGATTTTGGTAAAGGAATGTGGGGTTATTGTTCCCAACTGGTCATCCATGAATGTGAAATAAATTTACTGTCAAAGTTATAAGTTTGAAAAATAAAGTTGAATATTTTGAATCTAAGCCTTGAAGTTTCTCGTGTGCTTGTATTTTTTTTTACAGAGATGAATTCATGTGAAATGAAGTGTATTGCATGTTTGTTTGAATGCTCATGCTTGTTTGTTTGAGTGATGATAACGCATGATTATTTTAGTGCATGCATATTTGTTCGACTTCATCATGCATGTTCGTTACAGTGCAGCGTTTATGTTCCATTTGGAAGATCATCTGCAAACATTGCAGCCCTACACTCTTCAAAGAATGAAGAATGCACAGGCGAACAAGAGCAGTGCATTTTGCAACTTTTAACTTTTGACCCTGCCCCTTATTTTGATGTACTGCACATTCCATGACTGCAAAATCATAACAAATATCATTTTAAAGAGAAAAAAAACCACACATTATAATGATACTAAACATGGCAATGCTTATGCCAAGACAAGAGAGGTATAATCGATCACACTTAAGTTTCCAAACTTTTTTAAAGGGGTTTATTATCCAACAAGGCGTCCTTTACCGGTAAATTTCCACTTGTGTAACGCCCAATCCAATTTCAAGCAGCATTTAAATCTAATAAATCAACATTGTCAATTCATTCAGAACTGGCTTCTTCATACTATACAATCCTTAAACACTCTGTTCGTTTGGGATTATGTTGATAGAAATCTGAAGAGGATTCCGCTTTCAAAGTACACCTTTGTTAAAAAATCTGAATATTCTGTGCAGTGTTTACAGTAAAATGTAATTCGTCGCTACCTTTATCGGTTCTTGTCAAACATCCTGACGTCATTGTAATTTATATGTCTTGTTCTCGTGTAATACCAAGGAGGTTCCTCCCTCCTATTCACCATTTTGAATTGTATCCACACAGCCGTAGCCATCATTTCCATTGTTCGGGAGGGGAAGGAGGAAGGGGGGGGGGGGGGGGGGGGGGGGGGGGGGGGGGGGGGAAGGTCATTGCGAGATAGTGTCAAGAAACGGAACAGAAATAATAGACACGCACTTGAAGACAGAATGTGTACCGACAACATTAATGTTCCGATATTACTTCTAAATATACGGGGAGGGGGAATTTCCCCCAACCCCTATGTATTCAGGGGCCTTGCTAGAAGAAGTGTGGCATTTTACAACCGCATCAAAATCGTTAAAGCCCGGGGCCCTGTTTCACAGAACTTGTCATCAATGACAAGTTGCAATAACTGTTACAAGCTACTGAAATCCTTGCATCTGATTGGCTGAGAGCAATTTTGTCGGTAAAAATCACCGACAAGACACTTGATGAAACGCCCCCCTCCCCCCCAGCTCACACGATGCGCCATTTGCTGATGTTAGGACCGCGTCAGTGACCTGTAAGTCTTTTGCGCGTCATGAAAGAGTGATATCATTTAAAAAACAAAACAACAGTGCAAACAATACTTTTAATACTAGTGTGTGGCTTAATTGCCTCCGCAGGTTCAATAAGCCGGGCTTAAAGGGTGACTAAATTAGAGAGAAAAAAGGTGTTGCTTCCATGTATTTTTGCATTCAAATCACGAATCTGGTAATTGATTGTCAAAATTATGTCTCGTTTTGGCGAAAAAGGGGGAAATGTAGAGGTTTGGGGACCGTTCCTTAAAACTCGTGAGCTGATTGGCTAATTGACGTCACACCCCCAAGTGACGTATGAAGAGTAAGAGGCACAAGATCTGCAGGCTGCGGCAATGTAACATTGTACACACAATGCGGTATTTGACCCCTCTGTTCAACGGACAATTTATGAAAAAGGGAAATTAATCAATACAGTCTAAGGAGTGAACAATCATCATCAATATATTTTCTTTAAGATCAGTGAACACTTTTGCCTAAATATACAGCTCTTGTTTTGTTTTTTAAACTTTTCTTTGAACAATGTTCTCATCCATCTGAGCTTGCCGAACGATAGTTTTGCATTGGTCTTAAACGCGTACACAGCCGTTTTATTATGGCAAGCCATCGGGGTCTACTTACGTCTACTCACCACGCGTACTTGATTTTCGATACACGTACCTATATTGACCAATCAGAAGCCAGTATTCAGTACGCTTACTGTTTTTGGTCATCACGTCACGTGTGTTTAAGGGTACGTGTACTTTACTTTTACAGACGTTACTGACCCCTCCGGCCATAGGTGGCCAAAGGGTTCAGAAGCGTCAGTTAATGTAACGTGTGCTTTGTCATTTAGGTAACGTGTACCTTGACTAGTCATTACGTGACGTCTATACAATTACGTGTGCTCTGGTCGTTACGTGACGTCAGCTAAGAGTTAGTCTATTTCCAGGATTTTTTTTTTTTTTTTTTTTTTTTTTTTTGTCAATAAAGCAAACCATGTACGTTAATAATATTGTTCAATAAGGGAAGTATAGGGCTTGGCAGGGGCTCAGGGTGTTTAATATATTTCTGTTGGTGGCTGATTATTAAGTCGTCCTATAATTTTTTAGAGACGTAGTAGTAGTAGTAGGCCTACACTCTTTTTAGCAAACTAACAAAAATCAAAGTAAAGTATAAACCGTGCGGAGTTGGTTTATTATTGTCATTTCTACTACTACTACTACTACTACTACTACTCATTTTTATTTTATTATTATGATTGTTACTATCATAATTATCATCATCATTCTAATTATTATTATTATCATTATTATTATTATTATTATTATTATTATTATTGTTATTATTATTATTATTATTATTATTATTAATAATAATATTGTTTTTATTGTCGTCATAAAAATTTGTCATAATAAAATTAATGTATAAAGTTTATTCATAAATACCATGTAATGAGCGGAGGAAAGAGAAACAAGTTGATGATTTAAATTAGGAGAACTCCCCACATGTACAGCTCATGTTTACTATATAGCTGCATACAAAGTATACAAACTTCTACTGCATGGACACTATTCACGCTCTTATCCTCCATCTGTTGTGCAATTAAGGGTCATGACCTCTGTGGGCTCGTTGTCATGACCACTGGAAGGCCGCCTGTTTACCCAAGGATTAACCAGGGAATCCTAGTCACATTAATACATTCCCATGCTATAACCAAGGAGTTATCTGCTATAATAAGTGTAACGAGACATCCTCGTCCTCCTCCCCCCTCCCCGGCGAAAAAATGTGAACCCCCTCCCCCCCCCCCCCAAAAAAAAAGAAGAAGAAGAAGAAGAAGAAGAAGGAGAAGAAGAAGAAGAAAATGTAGTGTAAAATAATGATGAGTAAATGATAAAACAAACGGTTTGTTTTCTTAACAATTAAAGAAAAAAATCTTCATCGGTTGTTACACTCCTTGGCATTATATACTTGAACTTTGAAAAATCATAGAAGATTTGTAATCCATGTGGAGGCAGAGCTAGATTCCACTAAATTTCGTCATAGAGCCTATAATAAGGCCGGGGGGGGGGGGGGGTGTATCGGCTGTCAATGTCACACAGGCCTAATGAATATTCTAGTCGGAAAGGCGTTAGTGAAAAGACTGTTGATAAATTCAATGTATTCATTAAAACAATTATTTTTTTAAAGACTGAATGTTCGTACGCTATATAGGGAGGGGGCGGGGGGGGGGGGGGGTGTGACTGTTGCTGGGATGGAACAAGAACACACGCAAACAATTGTATGCCTATTATAAATTAAGAGAGATCATTTTCTCAATGAAGCAGTCTAATAAATAGTTACATGAAAGGGGAATTTCACCCTGGTATTTAGCTGATTTAAATAAAAGCAGAAAATATAATTTTTTAGTACTGCAGGGCAAATGGGATGGGCCCTTACAAGATACGTCACGGAGTCGGTTGCCAAGTTGTGTTTGATTCATTACAACTTTAAAAAATTAATAACATTCTCATTTCTTATCAGATTTTACTCAAACTTTTATTGGTCTGTTATTTCAATTTTCCCATTCCTTTAACATTATTAAAACAATGTAAGAAAGAAAAATGTATAAATGTATCTGAATTTTCACTTTTCAGTTTGAAATTCAGTGTTCAGTGAGGGCACTGGGATTTTAAAATTGCATAGTGGCAGGATGGGGGCATTATTAAAAGAGGAAGTGGGCATAGCTCACTGGAAGTGATAAGGGGCATTTATAAGAAGGGGAAAGGGGGAGGGTACTTATGAACAAAACCGTCACTTATCAGACAAAAATAGGCTGAATCTACTTGAAAATGTGGGGTATTGTGCCCCAGCCCGCGGGGGGGGGGGGGGGGGGGGGGGGGGGAGAGGAGGGAGGCTGTCGTTGTGATACCGAGGGCTAATTGTGCTCGGGGGTAACTTTCCGGCGGGGGTAATTGTCCTTGTCTTAGATTCATCTCTCACCTCCCACGAAATTTTTGAGCTTAGAAATAATAATACTAATTATAATAATAATAATTATAATAATAATAATAATAATAATGATGATGATGATGATGATGATGATGATGATGATAATAATAATAATAATAATGATAATAATAATAATAATAATAATAATAATAAAATAATAATAATAATAATAATAATAAAATGTTACAATTATATAGCGTATTCCGTGAATACTTCATTGCGCTTTACAATGTCATTTATTATTATTACCCAAGAGAGGTAAACGATGCACTTATTTTACTAGTTTGGAAAGAAAACTGATAGTAGGAAACTGCATATACACCTAGGTGTGGATGTGGAAGGGGGTTCTCCTCCAACCCTGAAAATTTATAGTTTTGAGGAGTGGCGAGTTGTGTTGGAGGAGTGTATTCCATAACATGGCCAAACGGGGGGGGGGGGGGGGGGGGGGGGGCTGGGGGCTGCAGCCCCCCCCCACACACTTGTTTGAGTAGACACGTTTCATAAATTCCCCGAAAAAAGGTGCGAGATTGTCATTATTCAAGTGAAATCAAATCAGCCCCCCCCCCACTTTCAAAAATGCTTCGCGGCCCCTGCATAACTATAGCTTATTCAAACTTTTAAAAGACTAACTGGATGATTATTCACTATAACGATTTAATTTCCTCACTTTACTGAAAGTTCCTATTATTTCTAGAATTTTCAAGGGGGCAACTTGCCCTTACCCTTTACCCCTTTAAATAAGATATCGAACTCCCTTCGCACTGTAGGGAGCTTTTGTATTTTCAATCTTCTGAATTTGCAGAGAGAGAGATTTAAGGAAAATGAGAAGTCACTGCCCGCTCTGGTGACGCTCCTGCGCCCTTCGTAATTTATTTTATATATTTCAAATTAGGCTGGTTGGTGAGGAAAACTCCTTTCGACATTTCATAGAGTGGCCCTTTCATCCACGATTTTCTGACAAAGAGTGCGCAGGTTTGGCCAAGAATTAACGTTCCTCTGTGCATGTAGCCAGACCCCTCTATCCCATAACGGCATAAAAAACAAGTACCTTCGGACGGGCTCCCGTGTCTTCTGGTAAAGGTTATGCCCCCCCCCCCCCCCGGCATGTTCATGTTGTAAAGGACATGGGAGCGACCTTATCAGGTACATTCAGTGTTTGAGGTTAATATCAGTTTTGTTTTGTTTTTTAATCAGGGAGGGGCGGGGCAGTTTTATAGTTTGTCCCGGGCACCATAATTCCCTAGATAAGCACTTTTTATGACATTCCTATACCACAAGTTAAGTGCCTATCAAACGCCATAGAATGCCCACCCCCCACCGTCCCCCCCCCCCCCCAAAAAAAAAAAAAATAGGACGGGGGAATTGACTGGATCAGTAAGAAAAGTGCAGTATTAGAGGAAGTCAGGTTGTACATACCGGTAATGCTAGAATCCGTGTATAATGAATAGTCACTGGATGCCTATATGGAGTATGCTGCGCCCGCGAAAGGCCCCTCCCCCCCCCCCCCCCATTTTCGGACTATTACGATATGCTGCTCCACTATTACGTTTCTGGTTAATCTAGCTACTTTTTGTGCAATTCATATTCATGGGCGTTGGGCAGACATTTCCCCGTAACTTGGTCTCACTCCGTCATTTTCTTTCCACCTACGACTTGAAATGTCTTGCTGAGTGTATCTATCAACTGAATTCACCGGTTCAGCTCACTTGGAGGTGGGCGGGGTAGGATGTAGCACGGGGGCGACTCGTAGGCTAGGCACAAACCAAGACTTGATGCCAGCCAGTGGCTCTTTTTAATATGTGGGGTCATAGTATCAAGGCCAGGGGCGGCTGAGCGTCTTTCAAAGTGGGGGTGGGGGGCAGCAAAAAAGGGCACTTATTCGGGGAAAGGAGGCACCTACAAAGGGTGAACATAAAGCGAAAAAAGGACCATTTTGTGACACTGGTATAACCCTGCAGTCTAATTAGTATAGTTATTATCAAGCATCACCTTCCTTTTTGGTCACTACTTCAGCTTTCCTGATACGCAGTTGTGTGTAATGGTCTAACGATTCATGTGCGAGAAAGCTAAGCGAGCGAGCAAAAATTGTCGGACTTTTTTTCTATTGCTGGAGTCCTTGAGTTATACATTAAGTACAATGAAAATGACAGCAGCAAATCTAATTGGGGGAATGTCGAATGATCTTTTAATTTGTACATTAACCCTGTCGTTTTCTTTAGGATTACACCGATATACATACTTTCTGCGATCTGCTTGATTTCATTATATATAGAGCTAGCGAGCGTAGCGAGCGAGTTATGGGGACATTTTCAGAAAATACTGCACTTACTTGGTGTAAATTATTGGCACATTCGAGCGAGCGGAATGAGAAATGTTGTAGTAATATGGGTACTTGAAAGCCGCACCGATTCTTTGTAGCTAGATATGGCTCTATTTGTCCCCCCACCCCCGAAAAAAAAAGAGAATACGGGGCAATATTTAGATTCGAAAAGGGGCACTTATCAGAAGGAGAAAAGGATAGTTATCAGAGAGATAAGGTAGCAGTTATCAGATTTGAAAAGGGGCACTTTTCAGAAGGCCAAAAAGGGGCGCTTATCGGAAGGGGAAAGGCACTTATTAGAAAGGAAAAGGGGCACATCTAGAAGTAAAATGGGCACTTATCGGAGGGAAAGGGGGCATTTTTCAGAAATAAAAAGGGCACTTTTGGGGTACTTGAAAAACTGGGGGCATTGTGCCCCCTGCCTCCCCCCGCGGGCGCGCCGCCCCTGATCAAGGCTTTTCTTGATATAAATTTATTACTGCTCTTGCTAATACAGCTAATACTTGCTTTTTTTTCTCTCTTCTTTTTTGTGCAGGGGCAGTATAATATAATATTCATAAGAACCCACTTCATATGACATACAACATACGAACATCATACATTATGTAAATTTCTTTTGAATACTTTCTATCCCATCCTGATACCTCTCCAGCTGACGTATCTCAGTAAATGGGGATTAGGTCATTTATTCGGAGGCGTCTGACGGACATCCCCCACCATTTCAAATTTAATGTCTTACAGTGGGCACGATAGAGGGAGTTCTGCCGCGTATTTTCATCCTATTTCATTTCGTTATTTTTCCTACCCCTTTCCATTTATTGTCTTGCAATTATGAACATTTACGACTGGAATTCACCAGGCAGCCCTTCCCTGCCGATCATTATTATCATTCTTATCGAGAAGTGGGGGGGGGGGGGGGGGGGTAAGCCATGGGGTCTTATCACTGTTGTAGCCCAACAATGTCATCCAGATGTCACTTGTAATACGTGGAATCATGCTTGATATTTATCCCCTGACTTTTTTAAATATTGAGGTTCTCCTACTGATCCATTCAATTCTGCCCTCCTCCATTCACCCCCCCTTTTTTTGGGGGGGGGGGGGATACAAGCAACCATTTAAGATGACGTGTGGCATATTATTCTGCTTGAGTGCATTGGGTATGATACCTTTCCAACCTAGGCCTACCTCGCTCAATGAGGGAGGGGGTGGGGGCGTCTGGCGGGCATCCGCGCATCTGCCGCAATTTAAAATGTCTGACAGTGCATGGCCATTCATGATAGCGGGAGTTTTGCTGAACTTTTTCCTCTAGGTTTCATCCAGTTATTCTCCCCCCCCCCCCCGCTAATCCAGCTCAATTTTGATTGTCCATCGAAAGGGTCCTTCTGATTACCCCGAAATAGGGGAATGGGCTTCTTCGGGGGGGGGGGGGCGGGGGTAGGGGTTGGGTTGTGAGCAAGTAAGCTTTTGAGGTGGGCCTTCAGAGTGTTTGCCCCACCCCCCAAAGAAAAATAAATATAATAAATAAATAAATAAAATAAGCTAGGACCCTTCCGGGGCACCTGGAGCGTAGCGCCGGAAGTAAAAAAAAAAAAATAAATAAAAAATAGGGGGGGGGGGTTAGAATGATGAAGCCTCACCTTTTAGAGTACTAGAAAGCTGATCGCAATGGTAAATTTGATTGTCGTGGAGTGGGGGCAAAAATACTTCCCCCGATAAATGGAAGCAAGCATCTGCTACATTGTGTGTATCAATACACGAGGGAGGATGGTGACCGTGTGAGAAAATTTTGGTTTTAAATGATGAAAGTTTGCATTTTAGAGCACTAATAAGCTTATTAAGCCTATATATACACCGTTGTAATGGAAAATTATTATTACGTGTAATTTTTCTTTTCTGTTTTTCTTGAAAGTTTTTTGCCCCCAAACTCGAGGGCAGGAGGGCTATCATGCAAGTACAAAATGTAATTTTCTTTTTTCATTTTCTTCTTTTTTTAATGATTGCCTGTCCGATCTTCTATTATGAAAACAAAGGAAACGGTTACCTTTCCCTCATTTTCAGTTTATGCAAAAGTGAAGATAATAGACCACAAACCGCAGTATACATGTCTTGAAAAAAAGGCTCATGAAATAGGGCACACCTAATATCAAGTTGGCTAGGCCTGAAAACGACGTTGGTATACGTGGAAAGACATAACAATTATTAGTTCACGGGCCACAGAGCGTTTGAAAAGTGGGGGCAGAAGGTTGAGCATGAGTAAGAGCATAATATGTTATTATTAATATAAGCAAAGGGGAGTGTGTGTGTGTGCGTGTATGTGTGTGGAGGGGAAGCCTGCACTCCCTAGCCAGATCAGCCCCCCCCCCCCGGTTCAGCGACCCCTGAACTTGATCATCATAGAGCCATCCATTTTCATAACAAAGAGGGGAATCCTGATAATCGGGATTTGATTTCCCAAACTCTCATAGTCATATCCCACATCCCCTAGTTATGTAGAGAATAGAAGCGGTCTCATTAAAAAAAAAAAAAAAAAGCCTTGAATTAGACCATTTCAAAGTAGACGTGACGTATTGAACAAAGCACACGTAATTGAACAGACGTGACGTGACGTAAGGTCACGACAGAGTACACGAAATTGGGTACACGTCACGTAACGAGTAGACGTGACGTATCGTTTGGTTTTACGTGACGTCTACTGGGTACGCGTACTAGTAGACGTAGGTAGACCCCGATGGCTTGCCATATTTTATGCGTCTGTGCAATGTACTACACATCTTTAGTACGGCAACTATGTTCCCCCTCGTACTAAGCGACTGGTGAACGCTTTTGTTTGGTTTGTTTTTACTCTCGCCTTTTTTTTTACATCGCTTTACATGTACTACGGTAATACTGACTTAGAGTTTTTGTTGAATTCTTCGAGTAACTTAGAGAGATGGATAGTGATCGCGAGTCCGATTTGGAGGACTTTTTTGAGCCAGATACGAACTCTGATTTATCAGATGATTTATCGATCCCGAAAGAGAAGAATCTCAAGTGCAGTGGCAAGGGGAATTCAACCATTATGTTTGAACCCCTCGCAGAAGACGCGCCAGGGCATGGAGAAGGGGTCGCGGGGGAAGGGGCCGCGGGTGAAGCTGCTGCAGCTGCTGGAGAAGAAAAGTGATCACTGCAAGTTGTACTCCACTTCGCTTGGCCCTTGCCACTCTGCCCGCGTGAGCATACCTTTGCGACCCACAATTTCCGTAGATTTTCATCTTTAGGAAAATGATGTACGTAGGCTTACATCATCTTAAGGGGTCTTACTACAGCCCGCAACTATACACCGATTTGGCATTATTGATGAAATTGTGTCCCCAAATCAAAGTTATTGTGAGAAATTAAACACACGAAAATATGTGATGCAAATGGTCGATGAGGTGAATGTCATGCTCGGCACCGGGCTGGGCCTGCCGGGGCGCGATATTTTTTTTCGGAGGATGGGAAAGTCACTAGACGAAAATCGACGCTCCTGATTGGCTTAAAAACTCTTGAGATAGATGTGATTCAGTCGTTTTGTTAAAATGCAGAGTTTAGTGAGTCGATTCAAGCACATGCACAGCTAGTACAGCTACACGTATGCAATGCAATGTACAATGTATACCGTATACGCAACATGCATCCAGTGTATACATGCAGTCGGCTCACTAAGAATCGAACGAAGCGTTTTCAGGTCACATCTATGACAAGCAAAGGTCATGGTCATCCAGAAACGGAGTACTAGTATTTTTTTATACGTTTGTGTACAAGTGCGAGACGCACACATGTTGAAATATATTGAACTAAATTATTTATTTTAAGTCTCAATGTGAATGTCATATCCAAAACAGGTTTAAAAAAAAAAGAATACATGTACATGTACAGAAAAAAACTATAGAAAAAAAAAATGTTGCTTTAATTAGCTTCACAGGATTGTTGTTTACAAGTTACTCTATCACCATGCAAAATTGTGTGTAAATCGGGTATTCCATCTCCGAGATTCTTGGTGAGGGTCAGAACAGAATCCCTCTCCTACATAAACAGAAGTCTGCCCCCTACGCTGTGGCGGTACGTCATTATTAATGGCTGGGCTCTGGCTGGGGCCAGCCTATGTCATAAGCGCTCCCTATTATTTCGTTCGCCTGACAAATTCACTTTGATATTCCCGTTGACAACATCGGAAAATGGGGTAAAAATACCAGTCACAACGTTAGATCTATATCTGGGATAATTTTAAAAATCATGCCGGTGCACTTATTCAGTAAACCGGTATATTTATGATGATATTTCATGTATTTTTTTAATTTTCTTTTTTTTTTTTTAATTCTGACATGTAATATTTAGTCAGCTTTCGGGTTAGGTAGACCTACCTCATAGTCATACTTTGCCCATAGCCTAGGGCCCCTGTTCTTAAAGTGCGGCCCACGGGCCACTTGTGGCCCGCGAAACAATTTCATGCGGCCCGCCAAAAATATCTGAGTAAGAAGAAAAAAAAATCTTGTTTTAAGAACTATGTTGATACATAATATATCACCCTAACTATTAAGTATCAAATTTTTTGCTCGCTCGCAAATAGCGTATCATATTTATCTGTTCCCTGCCCTACCACATATTATTATAGTTCGGGTTTTTTTTTTAAAAATCAAACAAAGAAATAATAATAATAATAATAATAATAATTGGATTTATATAGCGCCTTTTCCAAAGGATACAAGGCGCTGTCACCTAAGTCTATTCAAGTAAATTAAGAATTGTATAAGTAAGTTTTTAGATGTTTCTTGAAGATGTCAAGTGATGTGCTATTACGGAGAGATGCGGGGAGTCTGTTCCAAAGTTGTGGAGCAAGTGACTGAAAGGACTTGAAGCCAGCCTGTTTTCGGGATTTTGGAATGACATAGGAAGGAGCAGAGGTAGAACGAAGAGAATATGATGTTCTCTGTTGCTGAAAGAGTGAGGAGATGTATTGAGGAAGTGTGGTTGACAGTGATTTGTAAGTCTGAACCAGTATACGGTATTGTATTCTCTTAGAAACGGGAAGCCAGTGAAGTTGAGTAATGGAGTGACGTGGGACCATTTTGGTTTTTGACATATTAGACGAGCACACTTATTCTGAAGACGTTGAAGTCTGCCCAGGTCCTGTTTACTGATGACCCCAAGCAAACATCCACCATATATAGTCAAGCCTGGATAGCACAAGTGCTCTAACAACATTATGACAAGTGTCTTTATTTAAGTACCCCCTGATGCGATTGAGGTTGTAAATTTGCCAATTGAGGGTACGACACAAGTTTGTTACATGGTCAGACATTTTCATTTCCTTATCAAAGACAACACCCAGATCCTTGATTGTTGAAGACATTGGGATGTCTAGATCATCAATAGAAAATGAAAGGTCATTGAACCGATTCAAGTCGGTGGATGATGCAGCAATGAAGAACTCAGTTTTACCGGAATTCAACTTCAATTTATTACTGACAAGCCATGATTGTATGTCTTCTAAGCACTTCGAGATACGGTAGTATGCGCAAGCTGCATCTCCAGGCTTGGTAGGATCAAAAATGGTAAACATCTGGATGTCATCAGCATACACATGGTATTGAACTGAATGCTGGCTGATGATGTTACCAATACACCTAATGTAATATGTAAATAACTGTGGCCCAACAATTGACCCTTGCGGTATCCCAAATTCCAACCTTTTGTCACTGGAGAATGATCCATTGACATGGACTCTACAAGACCTGTTGCTAAGATACGATTTGAACCAGGAAAGGACATTATCTCGTAGACCGAAGTCATCGGCCAGCCTATGAGAGAGAATTGTGTGGTCCACCGTATCAAAGGCGGATGAGAGGTCCAGCATTAATAAGAAAACAGCTTGCCTGTTGTCGATTGCACAAGGTACGTCATTCTGCAGTCGAATGAGTGCAGTCTCAGTACTATGTGCCACGCGATATGCAGACTGCATAGGATCAAGCAAATCATTACAGTTGACAAAGTCGGACACCTGTTTAGAAACATCCTTTTCGATCAATTTGCCTAAAAATGGTATGTTGGAAACAGGTCTGTAACTACCTAAATCATTTTTGTCCAGAGAGGACTTCTTCAATACTGGTGTAATAATAGACGATCTAAGTCTCTCTGGGAAAAAACCGGTAGACAGTGATAGATTCACGATACGTAACAGTACTGGAAGTAGAACTGGCAAATGTTTCTTAACCAGCCATGTTGGCATGGGATCCAAAGTACAAGATTTGGAAGGACATTTAGAAATCATACACTGCAAGACATTTTCACTCACAAAATCAAACTGAGAAAAAGTCAGGTTCACATGTGTTAGAGGATACAGTAGGAACATTACGTTTTGTTGGAACAGTGCTCTCTACATCGCCCCTAATTTTAGATACCTTACTGACAAAGTAATTTGAAAAATCTTCAGCAAGATCAGAAGAGTTTGTACATACAGGAAGAACATTACTACTGACATTAAGCAATTCATTGACAGTCTTATACATGTCCTTGGTATTACATGAAGAAAGTCTGTCATGATAATAGTCTTTCTTGGCAGAGACAACCACATCACATACAGTCCGCTGAGCTTCAATATACAGTCTGCGATCAGTATTTGACTTTGTCTTGCGCCAGCGTCTCTCTGCACGCCGTCGGGCACGTCGAGCTTCCATCACTTTGTCGGTGTACCAGCTAGGCTTTACTCGAACTGACAGTGTCCTTTTAGTTGCGGGGGCGTGAGCGTCAAGAACTTCACGACAAGCTTCGTTGTACCGAAGCACAAGATCATCGATGTCACTACTGTCACAATTCATAATTGAGTTCATTCTGTTGGATAGATCCTGAGAGAACTGCTCGTGATCTATTGACTTAAACTTCCGGAGAACACGAATGTCACTAGAAGGAGCTGATTTCTTCAGATCAAGATCAAACTTTATCATGGAGTGATCAGAGTGCAGAATCTGATCTACGAAGCATGTCGTAATGAGAGTGTCACTGTCCTTAACGATGATGAGGTCAAGGGTATGTCCAAGACGATGTGTAGGCCCTTGAACAAGCTGCTTGTAGCCAAGCGAGGTCAGCAACGAGTTCATATTTCTCACCTCCGGCTTACTAGGACAGTCCATATGGAAGTTAAAATCCCCCATGACCACCAGTTGAAATCAGGAGGGTGTATTCTAAAATCGTTTAACCGTCCTTAGATGAGCCATTCGGGTATTTATGCATTAACGTCTGTGGCGTGGGATGGGGCCTGGAGCCCTCTCCCCCGAGAATATCAAAAATTTTCCTGCATTCGGCACCCACCATTTCATTTTTGGGCAGTGAAATGGTCTCTTTTTATTTTTTTATATCTAATCTAGATTAGCACATTTTCACAATTCTAAAGTGTCAATTTTTATTGCTCGCAAGCTTCGCTCGCTCGCTGAATGATAATAATATTAATTAAAAAAACAAACAAAAAAAACAAAAACAAAAACAGAAAGCAAATACACAATGTATTCGGGCAAGATTCGTGAGTCCCATGCTTCTTTGTATGTATATATCATACTCTGTGGCCCGCGACGTAATTTCAAGAATATTTCTGGCCCTCGTAACAAAATAATTAAGAACCCAGGGCCTAAGGCTAGGCCCTGTAGTTAAGACAGGCCGAGAGTAGATCTAACTTACAGTGAACGTTATGCTATGCCATGGGAGGCTTCCGTTCGTCTTGGTCTTGGAGGAGAGCCTCAAAGTAAACGTCCAAAAATGTAATAGACCAATAAAAGTTTTTAAAACTCCTTAACAGACGGATCTTTCTGTCGTGACTGTATAGGTAACTTAGAATAGATCTAGATCTAGGCCAAGGCTTAGGGCCTAACTTTTAGGTTCTATTTCAATTGTAAGCATCCATTAGTTACTGATCTGCCTTAGAGTCTTTAGACTAGATGTGAACACATTTTTTTTACAACAAACTACAAAAGCCAAATGGCATATTGAATGTGAAAGCAGGACTGGTCTAAGTTAGGCCTAACTTACTGATGATAGGACCCATACTGCCATAGATCTACCCTAACATACACGTAACCCAATCCTTAACCCTACCCTAACCCTGACCTAAACCTAACTTAGCCTAACGCCGTTAGGCTAAGTTAGGTGAAGATGAAGAAATAGTGATTTTACAATAAATTATTGTCACCGGATTTGCACATGTTAGCAGATACGATTGAGTGCTATGCCTAATTAACGTTATGTAAATCTATCGAACTCCAGGCTGGAGTTAGCAGCGCGTTTGATAAGCCTTGTCCTTGAGCCTTGGTCCTTGGCCTTGCCGACCCACTGTACAATTTCACAAAAAGATGTAAACATTGTCAGTCACTCAGTGAATTTTTACTTTTAAGATCGAAGGGATCTGTCCCCGTGTGTCACAGTCGCAATTCATGTTGCCACATTTAGCTAGATGGATAGGTGTTCGAATCCGAGTAGTGAGCCCACTGCATGCATGTTGCGTATATACGGTATACATTAGCTGTGCATGTGCTTGAATCGACTTACTAAACTCTGCATTTTAACAAAACGACTGAATCACATCTATCTCAAGAGTTTTTAAGCCAATCAGGAGCGTCGATTTTCGTCTAGTGACTTTCCCATCCTCCGAAAAAAAATATCGCTGCCGGGGCCTGCGGGCGCGCACGGTATATAGGTTTGTGGAATATTTTCCCTTACTTCTCGTACGTCACAGATCACGTGATCATGATGTCGCTCGATGGGCTTTTTTTAGGGGCGGGGCTTATGACTGTGTAAATCAGCAAAAATGTACTTTTCAAATGATAATGAAATACGACTGAATGCATAAAAAAGTGTGTGATAGATATATTTTGGCTCCTGATGACTCCTTCCTACGAAAAATGGGCAATTAATTTTTTATTTTAGTCACCCTTTAACACTGATTATTTCTTTGTTGTTTGCTTTAGCTTGGTTTGTTGGAATATCTTTAGCTAACTTTTCTGCATATTTGGTCAGACAACCTGCTTTAATTTTTTTAATTTGACCTGGAATTTTCATCAATAAAATCCCGCTCAGTTGAGGTTGAGCAAATGCGTGTCGAAATTCGATTTATTTCACCTGAATTTCCCCAGCGATTAAAAACTGTTCTTTTTACGAAGATGAAGTGACAAACCCTATATTGACCCCTTTGATAAAGAGCTACCGGTCTGTTTAAAAAAAAATTTATATAAAGCTCAAATTGCTATTGACATCAATTAAAAAGGAGATATACATCAATATATTTTGGAAGAAAAGAAATAGTTTATTTTTATGTGATTTTTGTTCTTTTGCCTTTAACAGACAATCTACTCCGTCCTCGTCACGTTCACAAGATGTCTCACTTTTCGGAGGAAAAATGCCAGGGCTGCCATCAAGAGAAGGAGCAGAAATTCTACTGCATGGTGATGAGGTTATGCGATGACTGTGCTCGGATTAAGGAACATTTCATCCGGGTATGGGCATTCGAAAAGAAGGTAGTCTTTAACTGTCACAAGCATATTGAACTGAAAGCACTAGCCTTTTGCCAGGGCGATGAAGTGACGGTATGCCTAGAGTGCCTATCATCACACATTGGATGCAGTTTGATTGACTTAAACGTCGAAGTGGAAGAACGTCGAACTCAACTCGGCAATCTTGTTGAACGATGCAAGAGTAAAGCCGAGGAATTCAAACAATTCAATGTCGAAGTTGACATCAGATCAAATCAAATCGAGAATCACTTCGCTGCAATCGAAGATAAAATTCGCAATGTAACGTCTCAAGAGAAAAAACAGGTGGAAGATATTCGGGACAGAGTGGCCGATCAAATCAACAGGCATGCCAAAAAGGAAATTGACAGGATACGGCAAGAGCAATATGAGAGTCTGAAGGAGAATGAGCGCGACGCCAAGAAAAAAATAGACAAGATTAAAGAGAAGGAAAGAAGGCTCGATCAAATCAGAGCAATGTTCGCCAAGAAAATATCCAAGTTGAAATCCTCTCTTCAGCATACTTTGGACAATGTAGAGAAGGCTGAGTCCCTCGATGACGAGGGTATGCTTCAGGCAGACTTTCAACAGACAGTAGTCCAGTCTCTGACAAGTGTCATCAACAGGCAAGTCAACACTTGTGGCGTTGACAAGCTAGTAGAAGCTGCAAAATTAGTATCGCTCGTCAGAGGTGATGATGGTAATGAGCGAATAGACGTTCCTGTAGAGAGGTGGGAAGAACAAACTGGAATTACAAGGACGACAGGACTCGGTGAGGACTCTTACATGATGGGTGCCATCAACGAGGGCGAGGTAATACTCAAGAATAAGGATGATGGTTCGGTTCATATCTTGAACATTCACAGCGGCGATACCAGGGAGGTGATCTCAGGGAAGACACCTTACGACATTTACAGTTATGCTGCTCTTCATGACGGTAGGGTCGTTTGCGGAACCCGTTTCGGTGAGATCGTTGTTTATGATCATGACTGGAACCCCTCAAGGACGATTCATCTCGATAAGTTGGGAAAGTCCATCAACATAAGGCCTGTTTCTCTCTGCACCGATACCAATGATATGGTCTTCGCGTCTACGTCTAATGGCAAACCCACAATCCATGTCTTCAATCTCCAAAGCGGAGAGTTCATCAGGTCAATCGACGTAAACATGGTAGAAGTCAGATCAATCAGCGAACTTCATCGTCTCTCATCATCTGACATCGCTCTCCGAATCTGCTCGGTTGAAGAGGAGTGTACAGATGTGCGCATCTTGGACAAGTTGGGTTACCTACGTTCTCTTCATCATCTGCATAACAAGAACCTAATGAGTATGGCTGTGGATGCACCAGGGCACCGTATCTTCATGATGTTGCTGGATCATGATAGAGACAGCGATTATTTTGACATGGCGGTGCTTTCCTCAAGTGGTCCGTTGGATATCGACATCGAGCTACCGTTCGAATCGTGCACGCTAGCAGAGATGTGCTTCATGCCCGAGACGAATGCTCTGGTCATTCACTACGGCGGAACAACGACAGTTTTCAAGCAGACAAATTTGGGTCTTGAGGAAATCATTGAAAACATTGATAGACAAGAAATTTAGGCACGATGTAGGTTTTGTTTATCACTCCATTCTTTTATCAATCAAAACAACTTATATGAAAAATATTTAACTCACATAAATAAAAAATAAAAAAAAAAACAGAGGAAAAAAAATTAATCTGACAAAAAAAAATTAAAAAAAATCAAAGTCACAGCTGTGTGACCATGTTTGGTCCTTGAAATATACAGACCGTGTGCCCCTCCGCTACCCATGAAGTTTAGATCCGTCTTGTGTTGTGTCTAAAACTAACACTTACTTAACCATTTCGAGTTATGGTAAGCAGAATATATGTTTCAAACGCCTGCAAAAGATTATTGTGTAGTGACAGGCCTGACTGTATAGAAATAGAAATAGAACTGATTGAAGTAAAACTGATGTTTAGTGACGGGCTTGATTGAAATAGGACTTGAAACAGAACTGATTGAAATAGAACTGATAATTAAAGACATATAAATCTCATTGCACGAGAATTATAACTATATATAATTATAACAATTAAAATCTAACATAGATAAGCTTAGGAGTGC